>OX243817.1:39582751-39900624 GCA_945859605.1 Lumbricus rubellus
GCCTCATTTTCTGTTGTGCTTTTTCTACAAGTAAGAAATTTCGAAGATGTGCACTAAGTGCCTTTATAGATTTGTTTTTATTGACTCAGGGTTATGAAAAAGGAGATGAGCGCCTCCCTGTGTTCCTCATGGAACGGGATGGGACTTTACTTTACTTTACTACTTTTATTGACTAACGATGTCGCTCATGTCAAAAACGTTTGATCATGAGTCAGCAAGGTTGTAGTCTACTTTAGAACAAGATATCACGTGTTGTATAGCGACAATGAGCAATTGTTTGTACTTATCAGAGACTATAATTATCTCAGATTGTGAATGTAATAGTTTCCATTGAGTCACAATAGATAGGCCTACGTTTATTCAACACAAAGGCAGCATGCCATGTAAAAAATTTTTATAGCCTACTGAAGACAAAGGGATCATACTTTGCAACATTTCCATCTAATGGCGGGCGTAAAGAGCTGATGATGATCGATGCTATGTTTTATGATGATGATGACGACGATGATCGATGATGATGATGATGATGACGACGACGACGATGATGGCGGTCATGGTGGTGTGTGGTGGTGGGGGACGGCGGCTATGACGATGACGGCGACGATGATGATGAAGGCTATGACGATGACGACGACGACAATGCATGATGATGATGATGATGATGATGATGATGATGATGATGATGATGATGATGACGACGACGACAATGCATGATGATGATGATGATGATGATGATGATGATGATGACGACGACGACAATGCATGATGATGATGATGATGATGATGATGATGATGATGATGATGATGATGATGATGATGATGATGATGATGATGATGATGATGATGATGATGATGATGATGATGATGATGATGATGATGATGATGATGATGATGATGATGATGATGATGATGATGATGATGATGATGATGATGATGATGATGATGATGATGATGATGATGATGATGATGATGGTGATGATGACGATGATGAGTTTCGTAACAATCATGACGTGGAAGGGGAGGATTAAATAGTTGTTTTATTAAATGACTAATTCAGGATTTCTGTATGCTTGTTGACAGGGATTATCTGAAACCAGACTATAGCGTACGAAAGGAATCTGTATCGAAAGAGGTATAGACATAAACATATGGCCTGCACTTTAAAACATTTCAACTTATAGTTCCAATCGACGCATGTGATGATGTGTGCAGACGAACACATAGGCCTACGTGCCACAGAAATTGATAGAATAGATAATTATTATCTTTCCTCAATGTCATTTTCATCGTCGTCATCATCGTAATCCTTACATTTAGTTCAATTAACTTGAATTAAGTCTTCTCCTATAATACTATTTCAGCCTTTTCTTCTTCCGCTTTCATTTTCTCTTTCCATTCTTTTTCTTATCTACTTTCTCTCGTGTTCCTCCTCTCCTCTCCCGTTTCTCCTCCTACTCCTCTCCCTTTGTTCATCCTTTCCTGCTTAGGCCTACTTCTTATTCTCCTTCAGTCCTTCTCCCTCTACCTCTTCTTTTTCGTCTCTCTATCTTCATCCTTTTCATCCTCTTCTTCTTGCGTTTGCACACTTCCTCCTTCTCCTCTTTACCCTCCTCCTCCTTTCCCTCTTCTTCCTACTAGGATGTTGCTGGTGCTGTTCTTTATCCTCCTCCTGCTACCCCTGTTCCTCTTCCTCCATTTTCACCACCTCCACCTCCTTCTCCTTCACACGTTCATTCTGTTGTTCTGTAGATTGGATTGGAAGAGACTCAAGTTGTTCCAGCGCCAGGACCAGGCGGTCTAACAATTAACGTGGCCGATATTTAACCAAATGAAAAGAGAAATGAAGAAGTCGAGCACAATGGAACTTCAAAGGCCTCAACGATTAGGCGAGCAAGACCAAAATGGCCGAAGTTGACGCAACGTTTTAGAAGATTGATTAGACCTCTGGATATCGAGTTGATTGCCGATTGAATAGCACATTACTATGGCATCGACTAGGCCTACCCAGTAGTACCCACAAGATTATATTTGTCCATGATGTGATGGAACACGGACTGCCATCTACCGAATGGTGCTTCAACAAGGTGCTGTCCTCTGGTGTGTCGAGTGTCCTCGGAGCGTTGCTTCGAGCGGAAATGTGAGCTGCGCGCCATACGCTTTAACGACGCGAGATTATAGGCTTTACACGTTTATGCAATATTTTTGTTTTACAATAATTATTTATTAAAATGATTTTCAGAATAAATGATTGTCTTAGATATCGTAAATATAGGACTCGAGTGCTTTCGTATCCACGTTTGATTCTGCACATCGATGAACAACACTCAATAGTGGATATTAGTTAGGCTATTGTGCAACGTCTATCGGCCTAATCTTTTAACCTGCAGTGTAGGCTACGGTTGGTCACCGTTGGTAGATTCATGAATCCTGAGAAGACAAGCTCACTAAAGGCGCTACTAATTAGATGTCGATAAAATAAGCAGAACAAGATGAAATAGCCTAAATAGATCCTATTTGAACTTTAAATATTTAACATGGCATTTGCAACAAGCCTAAACTACGTAGTAGGCCTATGCCTAAGGCCCTGGGACTAATATCGAATTAGTTCCGTGTAGGCCTAAGTGTCGGAATCTCGAATTTTTTTCCTAACTATCGAAATAAGCAGAGTAACTAGGATTTTAAGCTAGGCCTATAGCTTATGGAGGCAATAATTTTATTATTCCGCCACAATTTAGGCTACTAAATTTTTTAGCTTTCCCCAGTTTTTGAACGTCAAATTGGCAAGTCATTAAAGATGTGTGTAGGCTAGCACATCTTCGAAATGAACAAGTAGTCTACTTACGGAAGCTATAGGATTTGCACAGACAAAAACACCACATTTTAATATAATTCGTACACCTTCAATTCTAATTAAAGTTTCATAGACTATCCAGCTGTTATCTATTTTCAGGTGTACAGTAGCCTAGCTCAAATTTCCGACGAGTTTACATTAATCAGTTTGGTCAATCTCCAAACAGACAATTCAATAGACATTTTTCATAGTAACATTATAAATGCATACTTAACAATTAGACATTTAATTTAAACATCTTTCGTTTAAGAAGCCAATTTTTTTGGAAACCAATCTGGCCTAACAAGACATGACAAAATAATGTATTTACATGCTAAGAGATTTGAACTCCTCCGGTAACATCAAGCATCGTACACATGCTTATAAAGTCACAAATGGACGACACTTTCAAAACACAAAAATTTAATAACATTAATACAAATCTATTAGTAGTAACGCCAGTCCATGAAAGCAGTAAAATGCAATGTCCTCACAAGTGAAGGTTTAGAGATTATTTACAGAGTATTAAAAGGTAATTAAGTCTGAAGACTCATTTACAGAGTATTAATAGGTACACGTAACGAAGTTATTATTTACATAGGCCTACATATGCAAACAAAAATAAGTAAAGATCTTGGCTTCCTTATAAAAGTGGACACACTCTACTCTTTCAGCGCCAAGAGTTAGGCCTATCCTAATCGTTCAATTGCTGTCATGTTTGCGCAAAAGCCTTATGTCACTGAAGCCAGAGCATAATCGATGGTTATTCAAACAACATAATATGTACAAATAAGCCTATCAGTATCTCCAAAACGACAAAATCATTGGAATGAAAACAACTTGCAGCAGGCAGCAACGACGTCTACATTGCTCGTACTGCAATGTGTAAGTTAAAAATATCGATTTAAAATATAGCATCAACAGAAAAATACATCATACTAGTTTTTAACTCAAAGAACACGTTTTTAAGATAAGCCCAACAGACAGCTTTAGGCCTAGACTATAGCCTACAATCAATGTGTTATCTGTAAACGTAAGGCACTTGGGCGTCCGCAGATGCATGGGGAGGGCAAAACCCAACAGTCACGATTCTGGCCCTTGCTAAATTTGTTTTAGCAAGAGCCTGAAAATGCAAAAAAGCTGGTAATTGATATATGAACATGGCTACCTAGGTTCCCGGACAATTCGGCTACCTTTCACACAGGTTCCAAATGTAAGCTTCTCCGGTTCATTTCGTGTAGCCTATCGTTAGTACTTTAGTGGGAAGTAGGCCTAATGGTAAAAAATAGGCTAGTAGCCTAGTAGTAGGCCCAGTCTAGTTTCAAAGTAGGTGTCGATTTTCCAGGGTGGCAAGTATCCCTATGTGAAATTGTGCATGCGCCCATGGCAATGCAGTGACAACAGTATAGCCTACTACTCTCATTTTTCGTGTAGAAAATGCTTACTTTTTTGTCCATTCCCTTATTTTAAACTTTACGACATTTCATAGATGTCCATAATTCCGAATTTTTCTAGAAGGAAGAAATTCAGAACAAGCTACGGATGGGTTTCGTAGACCATGGGTGCATTTCCAAGTTTAAATTTTTTCTATCTATATAAGTAGGTCTGTCAATAAGCACTGAAAACAGAACGGTTAACTGAGTCTAACTAAATAACTTTTAATTTAAAATATCTAGGTTATATTATTTCTTGATTGGCTAAAAAGGTCGTTCTGGAGAATTCCGCTTGCAAAGTAATGCTGTCCTTAAGAATTTCCTTAACTGCGTTATAAATACTTATAATCCCAAAATGAAGATGGGTCCTACTTCAAGTAGCAGGATGATTCCTAACCAACACCACCGAAACTCTGAAGTTTTGCTCTGTAAAAGACCAGACGCTTCGATCTTTATAACCCTGAGAAACAAATATGGCCGCCTCGTGTAGCGATGGAGTTACATGAGGGAGATCGGCCATCACGTGACTACCATCAACCAATCAAATGCTCGGTTTGTATTTATTAGAACCATGTAGATGACCCATCTCCTAGACTGCAGTGTTCTCATCTGGTCCAGTCTGCTGCATAGGTTGATGGAAGATGGCGCTGGACGTCATGGGTTCGACTCCTGTTGATGATTGCGTTGCGAGAATGATGTCAGCAGCTGCAGAGCTTGACTGAGTGGAACCGTTTGCATAGTAACCGTACGGAACTGAAATGACATGAGAAATTAAATAGTAGCCTAACTTTGGATAGTTGAAATGTTTTATAACAATTTAATAGCCTACAACTCTCAAAGATATCATCTTGTGTATCGCAACGAAATTTACGTCGTTAGAACAGACAATATGAATATGGCTAGAGACAACTTATAAATTTACGTCACATTTAGGCCTAATTAAAATAGTGTGCCCACGATCAGAAATTGGACAAAGTCATCACAAGAACTACAAGCACGAAAAGAACAAAATGAAGCAAGGTTATGAAATGAATGATCGTTTCTTAGAATTAATATTCACCTGATTGACATCTGGGCCATGAAGCATCGTAGCTGTACGATCCGTATGCCGTCGATCCATATGGAATGCATTCACCAGCTGCAATTTATTTATAATGGACAAATTCGATTACATTAATTAAATAAATGACGACAATGACAATCGAAACATTCTGACAATTTGAGCTACTGCTTAGCCTATAAATGGAATTAGGCCTAGGTCTACAGTAGCCTACTCCGATGCGAGCTACAACTTATATGGCCTAAGCACGATCACTGTGCTAAGCGTTACTAGGCATAGTTATAGGACTGATCACAATACAATTAATACTTAGGCTATAATTATAATTACCGCGTTAGGAGTAATCACTTATAATAAATCACTATGCTAGGTGCTACTATTTATAATCATAATTGCTTCGTTAGGAGCTACTACAATTTCCTGCGAGTTTTTTTACAGTTAGGCCTAATTGCAATAAGGCCTACTGTGCTATAAATCACTACCAATAATTATAATTATTACGCAATGAATTGCTACTTATTATGTGCTACTTCTAATTTGCTACTTAGAACATGGTAAGCCTATTTAGAATTTTACTGCGCATTTATCATATCAATCTCACCCAAGTAGAAATTCAAGTTGAGCTCACGTGGGTGACGTGGATACGGGGAAACTGAAGGACTCTTATGTCGTAGGCCTATAGCCTAAATCAAAGGCCTCTCATTGTTAGACTACAGCCTAATTATCTGCCATACATAGTCTTCCAGCCTAAACTATACACCTAGCCTATCATTTTTGCCTATTGCTTAACAACCAGCCAGTCTTCTAGCCAGGAAAAAAATTTGGGCTCCAAATAATTCCAATTGACATATTCGCAATAGACAGAGAAATAGCTTGAGAAATTGGAGAGAATTTTTTTGGGTGCTGGGTAAAATCCATAAACCCTATTTATACGTAAACTTCTAGCTTTAATATAAAAATGCCTACCATTGTCGTATAGGCTATAGTAGGTCGGCATGTAGTTTGAATGTGAGGAGTAGACACCAAGAAGAGGCTTCAGTTCGGCCAAGTCGCTTGAAGTTGGGGTGTGGAACTGAAGGGTTTGGGGGAGAACAGCCTCTGCCACCGCCGTCAGCATCTTCTTCTCTTCCTCATCGCTGCACTTGATGGTCGACGCTGCCATGCCGTCACCCCTCAGCGCAGCAATGGAATCGCCCATGACGGAAGTGACGCCGATATCCATCGGAACGGAAGCGGATATGACGTTGTTGTTGTTGCTGCTGTGGTTGTGGTTGTTCGCCGTTGTCATGTTGTTGTTGTTGTTGTTCACTGAAGCAACAGTTAAAAGTTTGAATGAATTTTGATCAATGTTGGCGATGGTCTTTCTTACTTATTCACACTATAGAACAATGATGGACAGAGACAAGCAGACGCAGACACACAGACATACATGCATGAACAAAAAGACAGAGTGAGACAGTAGACAGACAGACAGACAGACAGACAGACAGACAGACAGACAGACACATACAGTTAGATGTAAAGTAAAGCGTTTCAAAACTCATCTAAATACAGTTTCGGACAGGCAGGCACATTTTATTAGGCTATAGGCTACAAAAAACAGATAAAGGGAGTCAGACAGTCAGAAAGGCAGACAGACGGTAAAAAAATAGAAAGACAAACAACAGACAGACAAACAAACAGACTGCTTTGACCTACATTCTGTTAAGAAATTCTTTGCATCTGCTTGTGAAAACTTGACTGCTTCCAGTTCCATGCTTCCATTAAGCGGTCTTCCCACTCCAGCTGTGCTTCCTCCACCATCTCTTCCCTGCGACTGGATTTCCTGAGGAGGAATCGGAATCAGTCGAACCGTTGTTACACCTGCAGCCCAAGACACAAGACAAAAGATCTGCCACTGCTGTTGTTGAACGTTCTCTTATAGGGAAATCTTCAGCTTGCGATTTCAACAATTCCTCGATTACAAGAAGTCGTGATACAGACAGACAAAAGAGACTTCTCGTGATCGTAAACTTGAGATTTCTACAGTGCCCTCAAAAGCTAAATCACGGAAACCAGCTTGTACACGGGTGCTAAATAATTACAATCAAACAAAGTAGATAGACAGAGGTCAAAAGCCAGATAGTCAGACGGACGGAAAGGTGGATGATGTTTAGAGTCGAACTTTTGAGGGAGGCGATGGCAAGAGCCGCAAGAGAAGGGAACAACATCGGATCTGTGACCGAGCAGTCTTTTGAGTGAAACAGCTGTGGAGAGATTGCAAAAGCGGAGGTTTTAATGAATTCGTAAGATGAATCAGAAAATTGTTTTTATGCCGGATGTCTAAATAGTTGGGGGAGCTATGGCTATACGACACAGTAAAAGTGTAATACAACACAATACAATGAAATGCAGATTTTTTTAGCATGCAGCTCTACACGCAATGTACACGTGTACAGCTCTAAATCGCTTTATGCAGTTGTAAAAGCACTTCCGTACAGTCAAAAGAAATAGTAAAAGTCATTGTCCTCCGATTGTGAGCAATTTACCAGAAAGGCAGGGAAGAGAGAGACAGACAGACAGACAGAGACAGAGAGAGAGAGAGAGAGAATGGCGCTGTGCAGGCAGTTCTAAAAATTGTTCAAAAGAAAAGCCCTGAAGCGATGCAGTTCAATTGGGATTTGCTAAGCTCACAGACTAAAATTGAAGTCGGGGCAAATGTCATCATGTGTGTCGTGTATAGTCTTACCGAATTGAGTCGTGTACGTAGCACATGCTTCTTGAGTCTCCGTTTTCCGTGCGGTCTGGAAAGCTGCTCCATAGTCAACGACTCCTGGAACTCCGACGGGCAGCTGTCCGTTGATAGGGGCCATGTGGTTGGGAACAGCTGTGTACGGTAGGTACTGGTTCACGGGGATGTAACCTCCGGGAAATTGTCCAATCTTCTTATCGAGTCCGTTCTCCTCCTCGCTATACTCCCCAGCCCCGTTCTGAACTCCCTTGGCGTCCTTGCTCGCCCTTCTCGTGCCTTTTACCCGACCCTTCTGAGTCCTCGCTGGGACCTGGGGATTCTGGGGCATGGCCAAGAGATTACCAATGGTGTAACCGACGGCCGGGTTCTGGCCCCCAGTCCCGATGAAACCATTTCCCTGAGACATGTTGAGATTGTAGTTTGGAGATTGAAGATGCTGCTGGTGATTTTGTTGTTGCTGCTGAGGAGATGGCTGCTGGTTCATCTGTATGCCGTGCTCCTGCTTCAGCTTCTCCGCCATCTTGTTGCGAACAATTCTGATCGGGAAAAACACAAAGGCACCCTTTCAGTCATCCTGATACGGTCTTGCTGTCAAGACCTGAAACCTCAAGGCCAAGACCGAGACGTGGAACCTCAAGACCAAGATTTTTGATCTCAAGAACAAGACTCTTGATTATAAAGGCCACGAGCGAGACTTTAATCCTAAGACCAGAACCAAGGCCATTGGTTTCGAAATCAAGACCACGACTGTTAAAAACGAGCTAGAACGCTCTCGAGACCAATATAATATAACACATTTAGTCTTCAAGACAACAAAACTGTCCTAATGTCGTTGCTATTTATTTTGTTTCTGAACACTCATTAAAAAGATAGCTCCTATAATTATAATGCACACGACAGAAAAGTTTTCCATAAAAGGAGCATAATTATACAAAAGTTTTCCACTATTTTCCCATCTCTACCTTCATCTTTATCCACCTCGTTTCTTTCTTCCCTCCTTCCTTGTTAGCCTTGCATAATTATGTCCTTTCAATCTATTGACCCCGTGCTCCGCAAGTCTAACCGGTCATACATGTAGTTGTAGGCAATTAACAGCATAATTAATTATTTCTAAGATAGGCAATGTAACTATATCAATATGTGTGGTCAATCAACCGGAGATGTTCGAGGGAACGTGCAAAGAAGTGGGTATATGAGGGATATTCAAGCGGAAGTAAAGAAGACTCAAGCAAGAAATCAAGGACGGGTGGACGGAAGCATGGAAAATGATGCAAAAAAGGGTAAAAGGATGGATGCAAGGAATGAAAAATGAAAGGATGGATAAGTGGACGAATGGAAGATAGAAGAAAGGACGAGAATGAATGAATGAATAAATGAATGAATGGATGGATGAATTAACAAAATAAAGACAGGGAGGAACTAACGTATGTTTATGGCACTGACCTGTTAATGGAGCTGACACTTGGAACCGTTTCTTGTGAACAGATTCCGTCTCCGAGTAATTTCTCTCGTATTTCCCACGCGAACATTGTTGGACTGTCTTGCTTGAGGACGATTATTGCCTCGACAACATCTCCGGTGGCAACTTTCGGCTTCGAACCTCCTATCACTCCGGGTTTTATCGATCCCGTGTCGTAAAACCTACGCCAAACAAACAATGCTAAGGTGAGGGATGGTCAGACAAAGGAATGAAACGAATTTAGGAGTGGTAGGTGAGATACATTCACCTATCGACAAGACGACTCAACTTTTAAAGAGTAGAGCAAGATGATAGTACCAGAGCCATTTCAAGGTGGTCGAAGGCCCTATATGTGTTCTCGCATAGTCTAATTATGTAGACCCCAACGGTTAGGCTAAATCCGACGCACAGCTAAAGTCCTTATTTCTTGGCGTCATGTCAATCACGCGTAGGCCTACTTGTAATTATTTAATCGTGAGCGCTTTGTCGAAAATTACATTGAAGACATTATAAGCAAATAATAATCATGTGATCGTGTTCATGCAAAGAGCGGCAAGTTTAAAATAATGCAAAACAGTCTAACTTAAACTGTTTCAAAAGCCTAAAAACTTTTAAACATTAAATTTCAGTTTTTTTTCGGGGCAGTGGAGAATTTTCTTTTTCCAGTAACTCATTATTGACTTTCGTAGTCCGCTACAAAGTTCTTGGGCCCAGACAGAGCACTTGGCTAAAGGACAAGACGGTCCTGGCTAGTAAGATCACTATAGCAACATGTTCACAACGATCCACGCCGATGCGATTACCAACCCTCATAGATGTAAAAAAAACGATGGAAACAGAATAAAAAACGAGGGAAAACGTCGTTTTTTTCTACAACAAACGACAAAAAACCGATAAAAAACGGAAACGGAAAATAATTTGACTTTGCTACATCTAAAACCGCATTTTAACCTTGAAACCTTGATTAGGAACCTACTACACGCAGGCTATCTCCTAAATGATGATGTTAAACGATGAACTAATGACTTTAGTAGGCCTAAGTTTAGTTAGCTGAATCGTTGAAAGTATGGCGGAAAACATAAGAAATATCAGAAATAATTAAAATTTAGGAAAATAATAACAGAAATTAAATGAATAAATAAAGTTAAAGAAAAGATAAAAACGATAACAAACGATGGGAAAAATAAAGAAAAAACCAGTATAAAAAACGAAAAAAACCTTTTCTACAACTATGCCAACACTTACTAGCCCTAATATAGTAGCCTAACTGTTGTCTGTACAGGTGTATAGGTGTAAGTAGATAGACCTACAATAACTCAATCAACAATAAATTATTTCTGATTTGACTGCCCTTGTATGCCGATGCTAAAAAAGATTAAATCGACAAGAAGTTTCATTATATTCATTATATTTCATTATATTCATCTCTGCCTTATGTGGGAGAGACAATACTGAAACTGCAAATCGACGATCACGAATTCAGGATTCCCTGTTTAGTCACAGAACAGGTATCTGAACTGATCCTTGGACTTTCGTGGATGAAACACGAAAATGTACTCTGGCATATCGGTCGCAACTGGATCCTGGTGGGAGGCTACAGATTCGAAGTACACTCCAAACCTCGTGCCGGGCTATGTCGTAAGATAGTGATTTCTCATGACACACTCGTAGTGGCAAAAAGTGAGATGGATGTTGAAAGCCATGCGCTCCTTCCGAACTTGAAAGCAATGACCGATTCCTGGGCTGTAAATCCGAAAGTGTTAGACTCCGGACTCGTTCTAGCCGGAACATTGCTCCCTAACCGGACCTTCGATCTGCCGCTTCGGGTGATGAATCCCACCGACCAACAACTCTGGCTAAAGAAAGGAGTTCAATGTACCGCCGAACCGGTTACGGTAATGGGGGAAGAAAAACTCTTGAGATCTGCGGCCGGGTGCGCAGCTGTTAATGAAACGTTGCCGAAATCAACCGATGCGGAAATCGCGGCGATCCTTTCTCCTTTGTGGAGAGACATTGCCGCCGATGTACCGGAAGAAGTACAGGAACGTCTTCGGCAAATCATCACCGCAAATCAGAAAGCCTTTTCAATGAATGAATGGGATTTGGGCTTCACCGATGTAATCCAACACGAAATAGAAACTGGAAACGAAAGCCCTGTTCGACAACCACTACGTCGCCAGCCGCTAACGCTATTGCCAGTCATTGATGAACAAGTGAACAATATGTTGCAACAAAAGCTGATAGAACCGTCAGCCTCAGCCTGGGCAAGTAATGTGGTGATGGTGAAAAAACGAGATGGTACCCCAAGATTTTGTGTGGACTATCGAGCGGTGAACACTAAAACCCGGAAGGACGCCTATCCTCTACCTCTGATTAGCGAGAGTTTGGATACCCTAGCCGGAGCCAAATGGTTCAGCACTTTTGACCTTCGTGCAGGGTACCACCAGGTTGCAGTTCATCCAAAGGATCGCCCGAAGACAGCTTTCATCACTAGAAGAGGAAGTTTTCAGTTTAAGGTGCTACCCTTCGGTCTCTGCAACTCGCCGGCCACGTTTTCGAGAATGATGAACCTTGTCATGGCTGGACTGAATTTCGAGGTATGTCTAATTTACCTAGACGACATCATTGTCTTTGCCGAAGATCTTGAGACTCACTTGGAACGGTTAACGCAAGTGTTGGAACGGTTGGCAGCTGTCGGGTTGAAATTGAAGCCTTCGAAATGTCACCTGCTACAACGGCGAGTGTTATTCTTGGGTCATGTCGTAAGTGAGGATGGCATTATGACCGATCCGGAGAAAACTGTAGCGGTTAAGGAGTGGCCAACTCCTAAGAAGCTGCGAGACGTCCGCGCCTTCATTGGATTGTGTTCTTACTACAGAAAATTCGTGCCGAACTTCGCCAAAATCGCCAGACCGCTGCATGCGCTGACCAAAAAAGGGTTTCGCTTTCAATGGTCCACCGAGTGCGAAGCTGCCTTCTCTCACCTGAAGCGACTCCTGACTGAATCACCCATCTTGGCTTTACCCAACGATGATGGGTTGTACATTCTTGATACGGACGCATCTGGCGAGGCCATAGGAGCAGTCCTTTCACAAATCCAAGACGGGCATGAACGCGTAGTTTGCTACGGTAGCCGACTCTGTTCCACGGCGGAGCAGAACTACGACGTTACGAAGCGAGAACTTCTGGCCATCGTCTACTTTCTAAAGACCTATCGACAGTATCTGCTGGGGCGTCGATTCTTACTGCGCACCGATCACTCCGCCTTGCAATGGCTGAGGAGGACGCCGCTTCCTATCGGACAACAGGCCAGATGGCTGGCCATAACGGAAGAATTCGAGTTCGATATCCAGCATCGAGCCGGAACTGCTCACCAGAACGCGGACGCCCTGTCGCGCATGCCGCAACAAGTGCAAGTCATCCGTGAAACGACGGGCCTCCGTGGGGGAACGGTGGATCTACCGACCGATTGGGACCGAACAACCATTCGAGATGAACAACGAGCCGACCGCGAGCTGGGCTGGGTTATCCAAAAGAAGCTCAGCTCTGATGATCCTCCCTCTTACGACGAATTGCGGAGTCAAAGCGGAACTGTAAAGAACTTGGTAGCCCAATGGCCGCAGCTGGAACTCCACAGGGAACTGCTCACCCGGAACTGGCTCCACGCAGATGATGGGCAAGTTGCGACCCGACAACTGATTCCCCCGCGTAGTCGACGATCTTCGTTAATACGGCTCGCTCATGAAGGAATTACTGGAGGGCACATGGGTATCAGACGTACCCTCGCTCAGCTCCAAAAGAGAGCTTACTGGCCGGGGTGGAGAGAGGATGTACGAATGGCACTTCGGCGGTGTGTCCCGTGCGCCCAGTACCACCGCGGAAAGACGCCCAGACAGGGTCGTCTCCAACCGATGTCCGTGGGAGCCCCGATGGAGTGTTTGGGGGTAGACATCACTGGACCGCATCCCACCTCCAGTAAAGGATACCGGTATATCCTCACTGCCGTGGACCACTTCACCCGCTGGGCGGAAGCCTATCCGATCCGCAACCAGGAGGCGACGACCGTGGCACGAGTCCTAGTCGAGGAAGTCTTCTGTCGGTTCGGTTGCCCGCGACAAATCTTAACAGACCAAGGCCCCTGCTTCGAGGCGAACCTGTTCAAGGAGATGTGTCGTCACCTCCAGATCGACAAGATGAGGACCACGCCGTACAAGCCAAGTACCAATGGAGCCGTGGAGAGGTTCCACAGAACCTTGAACACCCTACTCGGGAAGGTGGTAGCCCAGAACCAGCGCGACTGGGATGTGCATCTTCCCTACGTCCTCGCCGCCTATCGAGCAAGTGAAAGTGAAAGCACCGGATTCACACCTAACCGGCTGTTCCTGTCAAGAGAGTTGTGCATGCCGATCGATTTAGTTTTAGGAGATGTCCAAGTTGCAAATGCTTTGTCTAGTACCGATGATTTTGTTGTGAATCAAATTGAGAATGTGCAAAATAACTTTGAAATTGCTCGAAGATTTATGCAGCGCCATGTCACTAACAGAAATTTCCGGTATGATATGAGAGTGAAGCCCGCTAGGTTTCCCATAGGGTCATGGGTTTGGTACTTCTATCCACGGAGACGCCCTGGGATTAAGGATAAGTGGAATAAACTTTACACTGGACCCTATAAGGTAATTGAACAGCTGAGCCCGGTCCTTTTTAAGATTCAGAAATCCGCACGCTCGCAAGCCAAATTGGTTTACATTGACAAACTTAAATTGTTTGTGGGAGACCCTCCAGGAGGGTGGAATGAGACAGAAGACCTAGATCCGGCAGGTCCTTTAGACTTGGAGACCCTGAATGGATTGAATAATCCTGAAGATGAGGAATTAATGTCTGTTGCGAGACCTCGCAGGAACATTGTTCGCCCTGTAAGATATAGGTAACGTTACATGTATGTAGTGTAAGATAATATCGCATAATGGCGATAGGTTTAGGCTTTGGCGAGAAGCCTGGTTTTAGTTCCTTTGGATGAAAATACATATGAATTTTGTTTCTAGACTTGATCTAGGTTAGATCATGGGGGTAGGTAAGAATTGTTTACTTGTTGTTCTATTTGCATTGTTTTCTTTGTTGCCACGAAGAAGGGCAAGAATGCTGTGCTTGTTTGTAGTATAGAAGATGTGTAATTGCATAACCATGATTAATCGTATAATCTATGATGAGATTATTGGCTATTTTGAATTCTATACGGTTAGTGAAGACAGGGTTCGGATGTAGAATAGTGGGTTGTAATTGTCCAGACAGCGTTACGGGTCTATTCTATTATATTCCGTCCTGTAAGGTGGGCGTAGAAAGTCTTTTGCATAAGTCAGGGAGAAATCCGTCCTAGTGTGGCTTGGGTATGCTTCACTAAGCAGTAAAGCCTTTGCTTAATAGTTCAGCCCTAGTGTAACGTGTAAGGTGGGTAATGAAGTGTTGACTGCCCATCGCTGATAGCGATTGTATGTTGAGCTAAGGAACAGAGTTTTCCCAGAAATCTCTTTGGTTATCGGTGAAGATAGAATTAAAAGCAATACAGTCTTCTTTTATGGTGTAACGTATATTTGGTCCATAGTTAATGGTAACCTGTTAAATTGGAATCTAATGTGCTGATTTGTTAATATAATAGTATTGTAAGGTTTGGTGCCGGAGCAGGGAATATTGTGTTTGGAAGACATTTAAGTATCCTAGTAAGTGGCTCCGAGCAATTGAAGGATTAGGAATGATGATTATAATTTGTGTTAACTGTAAATTTGTTTCGGCACAGAGATTCTTTGTGATAACCTTAAATTGCTGATGTCAGTTTCGTGATGGTTATAAGTTTAGACTTGGTAATTTTTTTTTAGGGCATGAACCCTTTTTCACCTAAGCGTACCGGGGCTGTCGGTACTAAACTTGATTTATTTTGGGCATGAACCCTTTTTCACCTAAGCGTACCGGGGTTGTCGGTACAATTTATATCAGTTGAGGATATTGTTCTTACGTAGTAAATTAGTTAAGGTTGCCTGTTTATATTGTTTGGTTTCGGACCCTGTTCTGGAAATTTTCCATTAAGGTGGAAAATTGGATTAAGTGGGGGGGTGTGTAACGTCCTATGAGGCCGCTACAATTTAACCTCCTTTTAGGCCGCTCGGCGTACTCACTTATTAATTTGCGGCCTTGCCAAATTTGCGACCGGCCTTCGGTTTTAGCCGCTTTTAGATCTGACCTTCGGTGCAGTACTTCGCTGCAACAGAAAGTGTCGCAATGCGACACTCTATTTTTAGATTCTGCCGACGTGTAAGTCGCTGATTGGTTGATCCAGATCACGTGACCGCTTCCAACGCCGAAATGCGGAGTCGACTGGAAGTTTTCATCGGAGTGAGAGGTCGGCTCGTGTAGACAAGAAATTCTGTATATTCTGGGTCTAAAAATGCTGAATGTGTGGCTGATTGCCTGATTTCATGAAAAAGAATATACCGTTGACTAAGCGACTGGTTTTGGGACAGTTTGCAGCCGATTCTGTGTGAAACTTTATTGTCATATATTCCAATATTCGGACAAGAAATCTTCCGATCTTCTTTTCATATTTGAATGCGAGTGTTGGCCAAATTGCACGGAAATTTCCAGGAAAGTATTAACTAATCTAATTGCTCCATAACAGAATCCGAAACCAAGTGTAGTTAATTAATTAGAAATAAATGTTCACTGATAATAAGAATTGAAACCTAAGTCGATATTGAATAACGGTTGAAAGCTACCGTCTGAATTGTGATTCATTATACCTGACTGTTAATTATAAAACGCGATTACTAGAATTAAGGTTGTGCACGCCTGTTGATTATTTACGGAGATTCTGCTGACTTTAAAGACATATTGCATAGCTATTGAAGAACAATATCTAGGCCCGATCACAGATGTTAATTGTCAGCAACGCTTGTACATTATACTCAGTTGAATTGTTTAATTAAAATAAATTAAATCTGACGTTAATAAATCATTGAATAATGGAAACTCCTAACAGGTCTGAGGATCACTCTGATGAGGAACTAGAGGAATGCATAACTGAAGGGGAGAAGGGAGGAACCCCAGACCGTCTTGACCAATTAGAAATAAAGGGTAAACAAGTTGGGGAACTTTTACTAACTGTGTCAGAAACCCTAGGGATGTTTATGGAACGACAAGAGTCCCAATTCAAGAGCCTTAGTCAAGAGATAAGCCACTTACAAGAGCAACACCACCGGGGTAGTCTTTCCCGAGAAGAAGGTGAGGTAATGAGGGAAAAGAGAAGGGAAGGGTTGACCACATCTAAGGATTGGGGATTTACACAACCTGTTGAAGGGGATTTGAACCCAGACGGTCTTCAATTCGAGGAAGCCGTCGTTCCCAGACCGGGAACCGCAGACATATGTCGCCACTCGACCGAAGTCAATCCTGGTACCGATGAGAGACATCCCCGTCCTGAGGTGGAAGACCCAACCCTAAACTACGACTTTACCAGAGGGAAATCAATGGATCCCGTAGATCTTACCTACTTAGTTGAACCTGTAGTCTTACCTGACAGCAGAGAACCCCTTCAACAGTGCGGCGCCTCGATTGAAATCCTAGGGCGGGCCCCTACCACTTGGGAGGCTGAAGAGCATTACCAGGGGTGGGACCCGAGGTCACGTGGGCTTCTTTCGAGGTGGGGGCAGGCCGTTACAATAATATAATGTCATTGCGGTAGTAGGCTAAATCAGAGACACTTGCGAAACCAACGCAAGTGTTGGCCTAAATGCAATTGTTCCTTCTGTTTAGCCTACTTGAAAATTAAATTCTTAATTTCTCAGCTCCAATACATTTGATCAATCTTAAATCCATTGAGCACTCTTTGAGGGTAGGCCTAGGACTAGGACTTGAGCGTTGCTCAAAATTCTCTAATTCTGTTTGCAGAAACGAAAACCAAAAAATGAACTTCTCTTTGAATAATTATCTTAGGCCAATTTCTCTTTATCTTTGCATAAACCTATGAGTTGCACAGTTGCACTGCAGTTGAATAACCAATGGTATGTGTCTGTTTTTATTGTAGGCAACGGTCGCAACATGCCACTAAGCGAAAGGTAAGAGAAACTGAAAGAACTCAATAATATTTTTGTTTACGAAACTGCAACATAATTATGGACGACACCGTTTACATCAGTACTTCGTCATTCGTTAGTGGCGCCACTGTACGGACCATCTTTGCTGCACCCCGTGAATGACGTGACATGAGTAGGCCTACTCGTGTTTATAACTACTTCAACAAACGTTCGTGTGTAGGATGCCGTGTGGCCGTGCGACATCAAATAGGCGTAACAATGTCCCAAGAGCACTCTGATTGGCCATGGGCTTGACAGGTACAGACTAATGGTACACATCTGAAGCATGGTTTCCGATTGAACTTTGCATCCATAGCCTAACCAAGCTTGCTCTTATGACACCACTCGCGAATAATGCACACGTCTACTTCCTGAATGCGCGAATGCAAGCCTACATGAGATTTCCCGAAGAAGCGTACCAGGTAGTAGCCTAGATGTACTGCTCGTTGAGGCTACGCCAGCAGCATTAACAACAAAGCAATTGATTTGCAAGAGTCTGAAATAAGTGTGCCCGTACATAGGCCTAATAGGCAGTTGGAGTGTAGGCTACCTCCTTCACTAGAAAATGAACGGCCTATTTTAACCACTACATTAGGCTAAAAGCCTAACACAAATTTCTTCATACCAAAGCACTAGGCCTAATGATTCCAATGATACACAAAATAAAATGAGAAATTAGCGCATGGAAATCTCTAAGAAAATACCCACGGTTTTAACTTCTTGCTCTGCGTTTTCAAGCTCTTGTTAAATAATAATTGACTGTGACCATTGTGTCTGCCTCTCCTGCAAAATTCTCTGCGGGAGTCCATGTTTGAAGCTGCATTGTCAAAACGCGCCACGAACTTGCAATTGAAATTGAAGTTGAAATCACTCAAATAATTTCTTTAACATCCATGTCACGAAAATCTTTAATTTAAGTGGAAACAATTTATCTCGTAGTCATTCAAGTCTAAGGCGCTCGTAACCTTTACGAAGCAAAACTGGGACGCCTCAGATTGAAGTAGATTCCAAGCTATTCAAGGGTCTGGGCTAAGTAGCCTATAGACCTTTTCAGGCGGGAAACCGTTACTATGGTAATACTGCCCATGGTGCATCACGGCTCCCGCGTGATTTCCGTGTGTGGCAAAAGCATAATAGATGGCAAAAGCTGTTTTTGTTGTTGCCAATTCTTTAAGTAATTTTTAGATGCCCTGTAGTCGGGCTGAGGAAATACAGTAAAAAATTCGCTTTCCTTTAACTAATATTACGCGTGTAAATCGCTGGATTGTAAAACTTGGACGTCTAGCTGTCACCGCCGTCCGCCGAAGGCACCCGACTCAATGGGATGCATCAACCGAAACAGCACGCCCGTATAATAAATTAATCATGTGTTGCTCAGTTTCTTAAAGATATCATATTTCTACTTTCAAGATTATCTATACCGGGACTTTAATACCACCCGCAACATTTTTACACCTACAGCTCATTTGAAGGGCCTCGCATGATTGATAAAGCTTGCTAAACGTCTACGTTTGTTTACGTTTAGTGTGCTTCTGGCAGTCTCGTGAGGGGCCATAAGTTTCAAGTAAAATCAACTGTTGAGTGTTGATATTTTATAATATGACTGTCTGAAGATATATTATTAGGCCTAGATGGCCAGCATGCATTCTTGAAGTGGTGATAAGTCTTGAGTGGAAAACCTAGGAAGTGATTAATTCTGAGGCAGATGATGGTGGATGATTGATTGGCAGTGATGGTGCATTGAGGAACCGATTAGTGTAAAATTAAGAAGGAAGATTGTTCCAAGATGTTGTGCAGTTTTGAATCCATTTGATGAATGTAAAGAATGAGGAAGGATGTTTTGGTGGAATGGGTTGGTTTGATGGTGAAAAGATCAAGAAGACATTTTGGCAGCTGTGTTGTTTGGGAGGTTTTGGTTAGTGATAGGACATCGAAAATAACTGATTGAAAGGCCATTACCAAAAAGTTTTTATACATCAAATTTTATTCAACAAAATTATTGTGTATTTATACAACAGACAGTAGTAATCTGTACATGGCCGATTTAGTGTGATAAGTTCACCTTTCAGATTAAACAGAGAAATTGACAGATCTATATTACACTAGTCTAAGGCCTATATTTTATTGCTAACAGGTAAGCCAGCAGATGACGAACTGGACGTTGAATATGTTCCAAAGATCTTTGTTCAGCCTACAGCCAGAATTACCCAGTCAAGACTGAGGCATGTAAATTGACAGGCACACACACGGTGTAAACTGCAATTACCGGGAAAAAACAGGACATGGCTTACCAAATTACTGAACATGTGAAGTACTTTTAAGACATACAAAAAAAGAAATCAAGCACAATAAGACCAGACTGGGACCTGCAGCTGAATTCTTTCTAAAGTTAATAAAACTGTGTCAAAATCCAGGAATAGGAGACCTGTCAAACCAATTTCACATCAGTTGCAGCAATATTTCATCTGTGGAATGACAAGAGCAGTGCACACTGCTTTAATCCAGTTTTGAATTTAATCTTGCTTTGGCAGTGGTAGCAGGGCTGAAATTGGTTTGAAAAAGTTGCCGGGTCTACTTTGGCGGACGAGCCTTTGAGCCAGAAAATGTTCGGCCAACCTTTTTTGGCATTTGCCCAACATTTGTCAAATTCCTTTAATTTTTACCTATTTTTGGCTCCAAATTGATAAACACGTGACCTAGCTGAGACCCAGCACCAGCAGGTCCCGAAATTCAATGCTGGGTCACAGACCCTGATTTTTGTGCTATACCTCAGCTGGTCTGCATGTGGAACGGATCCATTACAACAAAATTGCTAAGCTGCTATATTCTCGATTCCATGCCTAGTAGCAGCATTTTAAAATCAATCAATCAATCAAACAAACAGAATTTATATAGCGCCCTTTCAAGGTACCTACTCAGAGGTGACCCGGCAGAGATCAAGTGAAAGAAGTCTTCAACAGTTTGTGAAATTGAGAACAGTTTGGGAGGTATCGCATAGTCAAGGGGAACCTATTCCAGGTTGTTGGACCTACCACAGAGAATGAATCCAAACTGCAGTGCATTATCTTCTGAAAGAGTTTTATAAGTGGATTTTGCTTATCTGCATGCATGGCATCGTAAAAGATCTATGCAGTAATGCGGCCTTTTCAAGATTCATGCCACAAGCCACTCTCACACTGCAATCTTGTTGTTGCTTCCAGTGCACTACTTTCACATTACGTTACAACCAAATTCTGAAATGTGTTTTTGCATACATGTTTCAATTCTGTTTCTGAAAAATTGCATAGCTAGAATTGTACAATTATAATTATTGTCCATTGTTTAATGAAAACCTAAGAGCAGATACTCCTCTAAGAGCAGATACTCCACAAAGTTTGAATTCTAGCACAGTAAGCATCACAGCGTCCTGAGCACAGACTTTCAAGTCTGCCAGAAATGCCGTGGTGTGGTTTGGCTTTCTGATTTAGGTTCACCAGGCAAGAAATCTGGACGAGGAGTTACGGTTGGAGCTAGAATTCCACGATGTGGTTGATCAAAGTCGATGTCATGTACTTTCCTTGATTCAACCTAAGGACATAACAAACCCAAACACTTTGTAGTCTAGATGTGTTAAAATAAAATGATGAAAGTAAGCAATCATAGGACTGGTCATCAACTCTCATGTACTTGTGTAAAGTATTTTAAGATTTTAATAATTGATTATTGATTAAGTAGCTTGCTCTATGGACAAAAGTAAGTTTTTTAATTGTACATACCATTTCTGTGATTGTGCTCATAATATTGAATCAAAATAATCCATCATGTGTCAATTCCTCAAAATTAGGTCTAAACAGTTCCATTGAACAAATGTGCCTAATAAGAATAGAAAAGTATTCTGATGCATGCTAGCATAGCATCTGTCTTTAACCCAAATTTTACTTTTAACCTTTTCATTCATAAATTAAACATATTGGTAAATATCAATTCAAAGCCGTAGCTTTGAATTTCTCTTCTGGGTCTCCATTTGTGTCCACTATTGCATGAGTTTTTTTATAACCTCGCACCCCAGGTCTAGGAATAATTGTCTACACTGGTATCACTTAACTTTAGAACCACTAGGTTTAAGCAATCCTTAACTAGCCTACTCCTTTGGAGAATATCCCAGTCTAGGCCTTATGACTGAACAATTTATCTTGACCAATTAAGTTTGGATTGATTAATGTCTAACAACTTGGTGATACTTGAGATGCTTTGTGTAATTTTTTCCTGCACTTGGTGTGCTTGTTGTTGCAAATGGACCAATAAACTGATTTGATTTGATTTAATTTAGGAGGTTTTTGGGTGTTTGAACACCCCCCGAAATGAAATTCGCGGTAGAGAAAAAGACCTGAAATAAACTTCTGTATCAATTTTTTGAACATTCTAATGTTATATGATTGTTGCCATAGCATTTTAGCTCAGAGATCCAATAATCTTGTGACCAAGTAGGTCACTAAAAAATTGTTTCAATGTATCTGAAAATTACACATAGCACCTCACACTTTCAAAGATCACATAGCAGATACGAAAAGACAACATAAAACCCATGTGCTCATAGATGGCAAACATGTAAATAATCACACTTCAAAGACTTACGGTATTCGTCTGATAAAAGTCTGGTTGCAATGACGGCTCGGATGTACATGACTTCTGGTTGTATTGCAGTCGTGTGGCGGTCTCGACCTTGAGCAGCAGAGCAGCAATGTATGAGCACACCTCTCCCAGTCTAGAAAAAGAAATCAATCATTTTGTACAGGTATCTTGACCAGTCAAAATGATGCCCCAGACAAAGCAACCATGTGGTGCACCCCAGGCAAAGCATGCATTTAGCACCCCAAGCAAAGCCTACATAAATTATA
This sequence comes from Lumbricus rubellus, assembly GCA_945859605.1. Classification (NCBI taxonomy): domain Eukaryota; kingdom Metazoa; phylum Annelida; class Clitellata; order Crassiclitellata; family Lumbricidae; genus Lumbricus; species Lumbricus rubellus. Next base: position 39,605,262 of record OX243817.1, read on the forward strand.
GAGCCTTTTGAACCCCACTCCACGGTCCACCCCACGTCACAGCGCAATTATAAAAAATGAGGCATATTTGTTTTAAATATTAATAGACTAAAAATTATAGAAAAGTCTATTGTTACAATGAAATAAATTACAAGTTTGAAATTAAAAACTGGCCAAAAATGTAAAAATCTAAAACTGTCAAATACATTTTTGTGAAAGTGGCACACCCTATAGATTGTTGTGCCCCAGTCAACTGCCTGTTTTGCCTGTGTCTAAGGTCGGTCCTGATCTTGACTATATTTATACCAATATGCCATACATATAATGCAAATGAACATGTCCTGATAATTATAACCATTGACATTTTTATTACAAATCCTGTTTGCTATAGGCCTAACATATTTAGATTGTCCACCAAGACGGTGACCATTGCAAGTAGGCCTATCACGTTTTGGGCTTACATCAATATGATTGGGAACTACAACCAATTTATAGAACATGATCAGAACTCTTACCGGCCATACAGGTACAATCTGCCGATTCCACACACGAGTCTCAACCCCAGCGAGATGTGGTTTTTCTGTGACAGACTGCGATTTCGCATTTCTGAACCCATCCATTTACCATGACGTTATAAACGTCAAGAGAACGATAGGCATGCTGCATGCATCTTCTCTGGTGTAAACGACCCTGGCGAATTCAAGAGATGACCACTGAGTAACATCGTCGACTCAGTTCGATGCATCGATTCTCGATATAGGATCATCAAACGTCCACTGGCAACCCAATACTACCAAGCTTGAATAAATAACGTTCTCTAGGATCCGTAAAATTAAAGATAAATGGTGGCAATTCATTTTAAATTCAATACTTTTATCGGTAACTAATGCACTGTTTGCCACACGCACCTCATCTTTCTTGCCACACACGACTCTGCGCATGCGCGACCTGATCTTAAAAAAGATTACAAAAATTCCCGCCTGAAAAGGTCTATTACACGTAAGCGCAGGTGGGCGTCATACAAGGTACTAGAAAGACGCTAAAGTAGGCCTATTGGTCTACAACTCTACACAGTGATTATTGGCCTACACACATAAAATCGTAGTAGTAAACTCAGCATTTCAAGAGCACCACTTGAAAGCCATGCGTAGGGCAATAGCTTAGGCCTACTCACGAGCGCTGCGACGGAATCAAGTGAATTTCGCCTACGCAGAGGTCAATTGGGACCCAGTCTTTGCAAGAGATACCAGAGGAAAGAGGCTATGCAGCTCGTTAAGGATGTGAGATATTAGAAAGCGGAGTGCCAGATAAGTGAGAGAAGGGTGAGAAAAGGTTCAATGAACGCAGAGGTTGTCATGATTACAACTATTCTGAAACCGACATAGACTACGTATCTGTATACAATCATGTAGATGCTAAGGAGCCAAGGCCCTAGCCCGTAGGTCATGCATTGGGGCGATGTTGGTGCATTAGTTCTGCTCTCTGTCCCTTTCGATTGCACATTCACTAGGTTGAACAATGCCTTTTCTATTTTGGCCTCCCTGAGATTTGTGTTGTGCCCCCTTAATAATAATAATAATAATAATAATTACGACGATTTATATGGCGCAGTAACACAGCCATGCCGTTACAAGGGCGCCTTACAAAAAACAGCTACACCGGATAAGCCCTAGCGAACAAGTGTGATTTAAGCCTGGCTTTAAAAGAGTCCACTGAGCCTGCTGATCGGATAGCGAGAGGAAGACTGTTCCAGCAACGAGGACCAGCGACCGAGAAGGCACGATCGCCGAAGCACGTTCTCATTCTCCGCACACGCAAATCAGACCTCTCGGATGATCTGAGCCGAAGCCCAGCCGCGGAGGAATGAGTCTCTATGCAGCAATCGCGCAGGTACTCGGGCGCAGCTCCGTGAAGCGATTTGAACACGAGCAAACAGAGCTTGAATTCGATGCGAGATGGAACAGGCAGCCAGTGGAGGACATCACGGAGGAGCGGCGTGACGTGGTCGTACACTCTCCTGTTGCAGACTAGCCTCGCCCTTCAAGTAGACGTTAGAAGCTGATAATGAAGGTGTTGTTTTTTATAATGTCAACTGATTATGACTTTTTGATGCTGATGATGCTGATAATGATAACGATGATGCTCGCGAAGACCATAAATATTATTGTTATCATCATCGTCATCATCGTCGTTCATCATCGTCGTTGTCGTCATCGTCATCTTCTTCTTCATCATCTTCATCACTATCGACATCGATCGACATCATCATCCTCATCATCATCATCATCATCATCATCATCATCATCATCATCATCATCATCGTCATCATCATCATCTTCATCATTATCATCATCATCATCATCATCATCATCATTGCTGTATTTCTACTTGCACAGAAACGGAAGGGGAGTCGGAGGCGCACAGGTGATCATCTCAGGACAACCAACCAACCACTATCCTTCGCGAACGAACGTAACACCGAATCCTCCGTCGTCTCTGGACACATCCAGCCTTTCACTACCGGAACATCCAATGCACAGACCCTACCCCCACTCAAGCGACCAACAGCGTCAACCGACACAATGGGGACACTCCGCCGACCCCTACCACCAAACCCCTAGACCTTCGATCCAACTATCTCGACATGTAAGTTGATTGCTCTGGTCAGTATGTGTCAAGGAATTATAATAATAAACTCCAGATATGTTAGTATTAGAACGAGATTGTGTAGGCTATTATAGTTCTTGTAAAGTATGTGCGAATTGTCTCGTAACGAGACAATCGCTCATACTTTACAAGAACTATAGCCTACACATAGCCTACATTGGTGAAAGTAGCACAATAGAACATGGACAAAGGAAACATTTGGCAATATTATATAGTCCCCTATACTCGATTTAATCATTTGCCTTTTGTACCTAATAGTAGTTTGCCTATCAGTTTTTTTTACCGTTTGAACGAATATAATAATAATTTTTCAAACAGAAAAATTAGAAATTCAACTTTCTTTGAGTATTATGCCCATTTAGAGAAAGCCTGGTTTTGGACAGTATTCCTATAGATCTTTCTGCTGCTATAGGCCAGCTGCTACAGTTCTAGACGTCTATAGTAGGCTATAATATTAATAAGATGTCAAACTTTAAAACTTCAATCTATCGGTTGCGACTCCCTGCTCTTCCTTTCGCATCTCCGAAACCAGGGCATAGGAGATAAACCTGGGACTAGGCTACATCTAATACCGAAGTGATGTGAAGACGCAATAGTTTGTTAGCCAATCGGAGATCGTCTTTCTGGTGCGTCACGGGCGATGTAGGCTACGTAACGTCGATCCGGGTATTCAGCAGGATAATTTTAAACGGAGTCGCGACATTTTTTAGTCATCAATAACCATCCGTATAATTATGATCATCTAAAATATAGGCCTATCCTGCAAAAGTCTCAGTTGTAGCCAGAGATAAAAATCTGTGTCAATGACCTTATTGTCATCGGAATCATAGTCCCAGGATAATTTTTTTAAATCAGGCTCTTTACTTTTACGTTTTGTTGTCTGTGTTTTCAGACTCCTTCGCCAGCGTTGTCTTCGGGTGCGATCGTCTACGCTGAGCTGGGAGTCGACAACCAACCAAAGAGCCGGCGACCAATTCAACCGATACAAAACGAAGGAAATCCCTACGCAGACATTGCCATTGCTTAGAACCATAGAACAGACTGTGAATGAAATTGACGAATTCTCGTCTCTAACTTGACATCATGTACAATGTACAATGCAAATGCAGTTGTAACCGGTTTGCACTGCTGCACGATCAGCTTCACGCAGATTGAAACATTTTCCGTTGCATGAATAGCACGATGACATCGAAAGAGTTAGGATCGGTGATGTTTAATAAGCCAGCTTAGGCCTACATGTAGATTATATTTTCAAAGATGCAATTTTAAGTGAGCTTCGTTTCAAGTGTGCTAGTGACCTTCTTCTTCAATCTTCATCCTCCTCCTCCTCCTCCTCCTCCTCCTCCTCCTCCTCTTCTTCTTCTTCTTCTTCTTCTTATTTTCTCATCATTTCATTTTTAATTATGCCGGGATGAAAGCGTGTGGTTTGGAGAGGTTCTTTGAATTATGCCTATCACCAAGTAGCCTACGGCGATTAGACGACATGTATAGCCTACTTTTGTATAGCCTAATAGGCTAATTATTGTAATTTTTCCTGTGCCAATTAGGGCCTAGGCCTATACTCATGAATCCGAAATTATCATTCTGGCAATAATCTTCCAATGCAAGTAGCCTATTGCAGATTGCGGGATTGTGTAGATAATATATATAGGCCTAGTCTAGGCCTACATAATCTACACAATCCCTAGGCCTAGTGATTATAGCGATCCATCAGAGGACATTTTACCGCAACTTTATGGAAGAACATTGGAAGGAATTTTTTATTGTTAAGAATATTTGTGATTAATTTGCGGTGATAGGCCTATGTAGGCCCTATCACACATTTTATGTTTGCTGAACCGCCAGATGAAATTGTGATTATCGTATGTTATAGGCCTACTGTTATATTGTGCTAAGGCATGTGTTGTAGACCTAATGTCCTGCTGTGACCTGTGTGTCATCGATTCTTGTGTTGCATTAGCAGGTGCTATTTTTTAAATCTGAGATTAATGTAGGGCCTGCTTTCTACAGGACGCCATGGGCGGAGTTTATCAGGGGCTAGGGGGAGGCTAGGCCGCCCTCCAAGAAGGCCAAGATTCAACTTTTTTACCATGAAAATGGTATCCTTTTTCGGGGTTAGCCCTCCCCAATAAGGCCCAGACTCGGGGTTAGCCATCCCCCCCAAGAACCGAAACCAAACTCCGCCCATGCAGGACGCAGTAGGCCTAATGCAACTAAAGTCAAGAGAATTATTTTAGAATATCAGAGTAGGCCTATGATTGCATAAAGCACGCTTGTATAGGCCTAAGTTTATATCATAGCCTATCTAGGCCTATTGCATATTTACGTGACATGTGATAATTTTTTACTGTAAACACATTATGGCCTTTTGGTTTGACTAGGCCAACTTGATTAATTTCGTAAGTTTTGTAAAAAAAATGTACGAACGTGAATTTCATGAAACTAAGATAGATGACGTGCCGATATTTAACCGATTATTTTCTTGCATTCTTAATTAACTTTCACAGTTTCGATATTACCAAGTTATAGGCTATAGGCCTAGCCATATCTGCTTATATTTCTTGAAAATTATGCTGACCAACATTTGGTTATTTCTATTGCTCTTGTAGCCTATGTCTATTTGTGGTTTTGTATTTGAAATTTAGATTTTTTTAAATAAAGGAATTGAAATCAAATGCATGATATTGTTAATCTACCCAGTTTAACTTTGGGACAATTGAAGTCTCTAACCAATTAAGTAGGAACAATTCAGACGGAACCTTCCGAATCCCCGATCCAGTGTCTCCAAACTGCCAAAAGAAATTAAAGAATAATTGGAGATTTGCAACGCCAGCGCTGCTCTAGGCAGCTAGGCTATTTGTTTTTTACCTTCTTTATTTGTGTGTAGGCATATAACCTTTGTTACCTGTGCAACGTAAGTTCTTTGGCATCAGCAAGCTACGACTCCATAAAATTCTATTATTATTACTATTATTGGTAGGCCTATTATTATCATCATTGGTTGTCTACAGTAAAAGCAGAATCGTAGATTCGTAAACTCCCCGTGGTACTGTAACCTAAGTCTAAGTAACTGTGTTGCACCTCATGACTATTCAATCCTTGGTATTGCCAGGCTGAAGGCTTGATCACCTTCTACCAGCACTCATGAATAAGCTGGTGCCCTTTGCCTGACTTTTCAGTGGCTCTCTAAAGACTTGGAATATTACAATTCTGTTTTTGCTAAAATAGGCTACTGCAAAAACATGTGCTGCTGTATTAAAAACCTTTGAAAACGATTTATTTTATTCATTTGTCCAAGTCAATATATACAGATCGGTCTACTACTATAAAGCAGGCCAATTTATGGCTTAAGTCCAAAGAAATTAATAAAAAAATGTTTTCAATTGATTCTGCTACAATTTAACATGCTTCTTAGCACATTTGTTGATAATGGTAGGCACAGAGCCATGAAATCAAGCATTAATAACTTGACATACAGGCTTTATACAAGTTCAGAGTTCAGTATCAACATCGTACTGATTCGTACAGCCCATAGTTATGCCATAATGTAATGTGTGATTGAAAGTCAACCTCAAAAATCTTAATTCTTAAATCATAAAAGTTTTGCGCTATAGAAGAGTTTTTATGCTTATAAAAGCGCCATGTGGACACACGTATGAACAGCACATGGTCTCGGCAGCTTTGCATGAATTTTCCATTCGATCGGTTTATCCAAAATGAAGTTCTCCACTGGAATGTATCTCACATTGTCATTTCTGCTCCATCCCTCATTCCCATCTGTTATCCAAGTCTCTCCACCCATGGCAAAGATCCTGTCACCTACAAGAGAGAGACCAAAGTTAGAGACATCCGTTTTGAATCGCTCCCTTACATGCCAAGTTAGAGTTTCAAAGTTGAACAGCAGGCACGTTGATTCGCTCATAAGTATGGCGTACCTATCCCAAAGGACTGCTCGCAAGTGCGAAATCTGGACAGGCATCCTCATCGGAAGAATGCTGCATGTTTGAAGACGTGTACTGTACGCCTGAAAGTAGTTTGACTCTTGGAAATCCTTGTCGCAACCTCCAAATATGTAGACCGAGTCACCATAACCGACACAAGAGGCACAATCTACTCCACATGTGAGATAACCAACAGTCTGACATGAAGCTGTTTTGCTCAAAGTGTTGTATGCTTCAACACTGTTCAGAACTCCAACACCATCGAGTGATCCTCCACAGATGTACAGAGTTTGATCCACAAATGCGACACAGTGCCTTCGTCGACCTTGACTTAGGGATCCACAAATTGTCCACGCGGATGACGTGGAATCATATTTCCAGATTTCATTCCAGTTCTCTCCAATTCCGGTGACGAAGAGTGTCCCGTAGTTGGCGATTCCTGCTGCCTCTGGCCGCACCTTGGCTGGAATATCATGCATCGTAGTTACGTCCCATTCCCGATCGAGATTTATCCGGATTACTTCATTGGTTACGAAAGGACATGCTTCTAAACCAACCACGAGTAAACTGCTCTGTGGTTTGATGATTGCTTCATATTCCCTCACTGGAAAAGTTAAAAGAAAAGATACAATAGCCACTTGTTGATAAAAGGATTTACTTCTAGTTTGATCTCAAAGGCTGGTTAAGCCATAGGCTATGGTAGAGTAGCCTGCAATTGCATTTAAATTCCATGGCGATAGCATTTTAACAGTGATAAGCAATGGGCAGTTCTGATAAAGTACAAACACATTAAATAGGTACCTATCACAGTAGTATGAAAATCAAATCAAATTTATTGCCCACTAAAAATAACTTACATTATATGTTACACTAAAAGATTAAATGAATAAATGTATGTTTCAAAAGTGAACAATGTACAAAGCAGACAAAGTGAGGAAACAATAGGTAGTAGGTACCCATGAAGGGAAGATCTTCCTGGGTAGAGTGTTGATGAAGCAAGATGATGGCTGATTTAAACTTTAATTATTAATGCTTTATTACAAGAATTAGAATTAAACAACGATGAACATCAAAAAATATATGCAAGAGAATGCAACTGTGCATGAGAGATCAACTCGAGAATGCAAAAAAATAATCTTAAAGTGCAGTGAATACACCAAAACAATTTTCACCTTTCAGCAAATGAAGAGATCCCTGAGAAAGGGCAACCAGAAAGGGAGCGGTCCCGCTAGACATGGGCAACCACAATTATACCGGAATAATATTGTATCAAGAATTCAAGATGGTAGATATATATATATATAATATATATATGATCTTGTTTACCTGAAATTGTTCCAACAGCGTTGATGTCATTGGATATTAAAGTGTTTTCGGCACCTGTAACTGTAAGATACAAGGAGGTTTGAAAAGTGATCCGAGGAATACGAATGTCTTTCCAGAAATCATCTGATCTCTTCTGAACAACGTCTTCAAGTCGACAGACCTCTTCTGCGGATCCTTTGGAAGCCAGCTCACTGCAATAAGTCTTGAAGACAGCAAGCGTCTGAAGTAGTCTCTCTAGATGTTTTCTTTCTGTTTCTATCACTTCCGATTGTTTCCGTTTTGCTGCGGATAGAGTCGCCAGCAGAGCATTAGTGTGCTGGTCAATGAGCAACTTCAACGCCTGACTCCTCTCTAGAATTAATCTCTCCTTTCCCTTAAAATCAATTTTCAACTCCTTTACTTGATTCTGCAGCCGTTCGTTCATAGTGCGGACCATGCTTTCGTACCATGCAACTTTGGACACGCTTCTCGCAGTCTTCTTTCGATAGAAGTCCTCAAGCGTTTGGACAGACGAGCATTTGTGACCTTGGTGCGTGTCAACGAAACAAGAAACGCATGCAACCAATCTGCAGTCTGTACAGTACAGCTCTATGGGCTTCGACGGGTGCTGCTCACAGGTTCTTGGGGTTACTGCCTTCAAACTCTGCAAATCTGACAATCTTGCACTCTCAATGACCTGGTGCTCTCGACTCGCCCTTTGTCTCTTGTGATGGACAGCACACGTTTCACACAAGTTATCAGAGCATTCAATGCAGAAATGATTTGCTAAAGATGTCATAGTGGCACCAGCTTCACAGCACAAGGCACATTGAACGGCGTCAGTACTGGATCCAACCATCGCCTTCATTCTAACCAGTCTTTCCATGAAGAAGTCTTTCACTAGGTCCGAGAGTCCTAGTTGTGGAATAGTGAATTCCTTCTGACACACTGGACAAGGCATCTTATCGCCAGGTCTTCGGTGGAATCTTGAGCTGTGTTCCTGCAAGCAGCCAAGGCAGAACGTTTGAACACAAGGCAAGATTCTGGGTTCCGTCAAAGTCTTCCGGCAAAGGCAACAAATGGTTACATCCGGAACGTCAAGTGCTAAAGCCATTGTACACTTTATGGGATCACGTCAAGTGTTCAATCTGAAATTGCCAACATTGGTTCATCAATGGTTGGTTGAAAAGATGCAGAATACTCTTCGCTAATAATGGCTTAATCTAAGTGTTCATTTAATATCAACTCTATTTCTTAAACATAATTAATACAAATTGTATTGCATTGTAGGCCTATAATATGACCATCTATAAAGCAAAGATATAAAGCACTTCTCTGATCAAGCTTTTCTGAAGCGCTCTCTCTGCTCTCTCCCCCCCCCCCCCACACACACACCCAGAAAAGCAGGATTATCAGTAGAGAGAAAGAGAGGAAAAGACTACCAGATAGACAGTCGGAGTGAACAGATGGTGGAAGTTCATTCCATAGAGAGGGACCTATGCAAGCAAGACATCTGAATTGAGTCATGGTAGTCCTGAGCAGCAGTGTTTAATCTAGTCCCCGTCCTCTGGGGGCGGGAATTCAGGTTTCTGGGGGGGGAGACAATTGAGCGTCCGAAGGACGCTCGCGAGGCGCGTAGCGCCGAGCCCGGGAGGGGAGGGGTATGGGGAGGGAGATTGCCCCCTCTCCATCAGAAATTTTTTGAATTTCCACATTGCAATGGCAGCATTTTATGGTGTCTTCTTAACAAAAACCTGTACTTTTTGAGAGCCTCACCAGAAACTTTTGGAATTTCCACATTGCAATGGAAGCATTTTAAGGTGTCATCTTAACAAAAACCTGTGCTTGTTCAGAGCCTCGTGAGAAATTTTTTGAATTTCCACATTGCAATGGCAGCATTTTATGGTGTCTTCTTAACAAAAACCTGTATTTTTGAGAGCCTCACCAGAAACTTTTGGAATTTCCACATTGCAATGGAAGCATTTTAAGGTGTCATCTTAACAAAAACCTGTGCTTGTTCAGAGCCTCGTGAGAAATTTTTTGAATTTCCACATTGCAATGGCAGCATTTTATGGTGTCTTCTTAACAAAAACCTGTACTTTTTGAGAGCCTCACCAGAAACTTTTGGAATTTCCACATTGCAATGGAAGCATTTTAAGGTGTCATCTTAACAAAAACCTGTGCTTGTTCAGAGCCTCGTGATAAATTTTTTGAATTTCCACATTTTATGGTGTCTTCTTAACAAAAACCTGTATTTTTGAGAGCCTCACCAGAAACTTTTGGAATTTCCACATTGCAATGGAAGCATTTTAAGGTGTCATCTTAACAAAAACCTGTACTTGTTCAGAGCCTCGTGAGAAATTTTTTGAATTTACACATTGCAATGGCAGCATTTCAAGGTTTCATCTTAACAAAAACCTGTACTTTTTGAGAGCCTCACCAGAAACTTTTGGAATTTCCACATTGCAATGGAAGCATTTTAAGGTGTCATCTTAACAAAAACCTGTACTTGTTCAGAGCCTCGTGAGAAATTTTTGAATTTACACATTGCAATGGCAGCATTTTAAGGTTTCATCTTAACACTCATTTTAGCAGGATTGTGTCACATATTATAATAGTAAATATTTACTATAATCATATAATAGTAAATAATATTACGGTATATTATTATAACAGTTAATGTTATGCGATGATATAAGCAGCAGCTGAAACTACTATCATTTTGCCAAATTTTTCTGGAGGGATGTCATCTTTGATTTTAGTTAGACAAAAATAGTTTTTCATACAAGCATATACAGTAAGTTATACTCATTGCAACATGATAGTATCATATATTATGTTAGTAAAATTAATAATGTCATTATTTATAATCATAATTGTAATAGTAAATAATATCACCGCATATTATAACACTTCATATAAAACAATGATGAAAACAGTAAAAACAACAATATCATTTTGTCAAATTTTTCTGGGGGGGGAAATGTCAATGTCAATCCTGGGGGGGAACTTCCCCCCCCAGAGACGTCTAGATTAAACACTGCCTGAGCAGGGAACAAAGTGCTCAGTCAAACCAATTTCTCCCGTGATCTAAGAGGACGCTGCGAAAATAATGACAGCGATGAGACGAAGCATAGAGCCATAACAGATAAAAGCAGAAAATTGGTAGAGGTATTTTAAAATAGATATATCGCAATCACATAGAAACTGTAAGTCTTTCATAACCGTACGCAAGTGATGCACTATTGAAAAATAAGCAGGATCGAGGCCACACCGTCAATATAAAAAAACTGAAAAAGTCGTGCAAATGCACGTTTACGGCCTTTGCTCAGTCTAGAAAATAAATGTTGCGAATCAATCTACAATTTAGGGTTTTTCCGAGAGAAAATTCCCAGTGACAATTTAAGGAAGCGATTTAAATTTAGCTCACTCTCAGTTTTGCGGTAACTAAAAATTAGAAAAATGGCGGTTTAGCGTCTAAAGCGCCTTGAGTCCTTGACTACTATTTTTCATTCTGCCACCTTATAATAATATACAAAGTTGAATTATTTCAATAATTTGTATTATTATTAGCACTAGCAATTTTCACAAAATAATGTCAATTGTTGATAGGTCTCACTTCGAATATAATAGGCTATCATATTCGCAGTTAAGAAGCAATTTCACCTAGAGAATATATTAAAAAATGCGTCAACTACCTGTCTTTGAATGAACAAATTTGGTCATCTAGCGCACCTCAGAAAATAATGTTCATTCGGCTTGTTTTTGGTCATCCTCAGAATTGAAACAGAAATTCGAAAATTCCGAACACTCTCGGAGCAGCACCAAGTGAAGAAGGTTAGCGACATCTTGCGGTTGCTGTTAAATGCGCGTTGATATCCGGTGAAACGTAAACAGTTTGCTGGCACAAACCATCCATATTCTTGATGTTTTGCGCATTAAAACTTTCCTTCTAAGTTTCTTGAATTTGTAAATCGGTAGCGATGGGTGGAATCTGCTCGCGCTACTGTTGCAAGCGAGATACTAGGTGATGACGAAGACCAGAGAATATTTGTCACTTTAAAGATTGGTCGGTGGGGTGAAGCGCTAAAATGTCATCTGTTTATATCAGTGACCATGTGGAGGGGGATGTAACATTTCACTAAAATAATGTAAAGTTACAATCTTCCACTGAGGAAGATGTTTAATAGAATCAGTTAAAGAAAACATTAAATCAAAGTTGGAACGACGTTAATTTCTAAAGGCTTAAGCCATGGAAAAGCACGTGATATTTAACGCAGCTGACTCATTGAAAACAACCGAACATATGACTTAATAGAAGTTGAGCTTGAGCGTTAACTCCAAATTCTACGTGCTACAATAAGCGCGGGCCACCATCTCATAAAGTATGAGGTTAAACCGTAGTTTAGGTTGTTAATTATTATTTGGCCAAAAGTGAGGTTGCTAAATTATTTGCATGTGTATAAATGATATACAAGTAATTTCTGGATCGCCAGGTTCAATCCAGCTTCCATTTCAACTATAAATATGCCTTTATCCAGCTTCCGTTTCAGGTATAAAATGCCTTTATCCAGGTTCTACTTCTCAAGCGTTTTTCATCAATCCAGCTTAATTTTCAGCAGAATGACTTCACTAACCCTAAAACTAACCCTAACCGACCCTCACGACGCCTAACCTGAGCCCTAACCGACCCTCATGCGTAAAATCCCGCTTCTATTTCGTCACTAAATATTTGTCCTCGAATGTAAGAAATTGGTTGTCGGATAAAAAAAGTACCGTTTTTTCGTCAATCCAGCTTGCATATAATTATATACTATAATTTTTCTTCTCGCGTTTTCGGTTTATATTGCTACTTCCGGTTGCGAATGTTCAGAAATTGGAATAGCGCGTTTTATGGACCGTTATATTCATGATTGGGGTGTTTCTTAATTTAACAACCTAAACTACGGGATATCGAAAATGAAAATAATTAAACAACCTAAACTACGGTTTAACCAAGTATGAAATGTGAGTGAATAATTTAATATATAAATTATTATTTCAGGCAATATCTTCGAACACGTTACAATGTGGAAAGAGAAATGTCTGTTGAGGTTGGTAGATAACAGAACACTTTTTCTCATTCCCAGGGCTTAAAGTGTGACTGGACGGTCATGGATGGCGTCCAGGCACTTATTTTAAAATCTGAACTTTATCCTGCCACTTATTTGGCCAGCACAGCCTGAAAGGTAATGGAGCTTCCAGGCAGCTCATTCCCCTATTAGGGTTAGTTTTAATAATGGTGTTCTTATTATTTTTATTGATGCTATTATCACTATTTTTGATATTCTTATTATTGTCATTATTATTACAGTTATTATTATTATTATTATTATTAGTAGTAGTAGTAGTAGTATTGGTGATTTTAGTATTATTGGTAGTGGTAAATGGAAATTTATACAGAGCCATTACTCATCAGAGACAGTCCAGAATGAAACCATGACTGAGTGTAGCACAACACAAGCATTTGCTTAAAAGAAACAAAGAGAGACTAAGGTTTGCATGTTGCAGGTTGCAAGAGAATTGATTGATCTCAGGATGAGGATGATAATAAGACATTTAAGATGTCTCCCTTGTCATGGTAGCAAAACTTCTGTGCTGGACTGTAGAAGTTTGGGCTAGTGTAAGAGCCAAGTCACTTTGCTTGTCAGAGCGGAGAAATCTATTCATGATCATTAATTAGCCGATTTTTTTTCGCCCGAGGTATAGAAGATCCCTCAGGCTGTAAAAAATTTAAATTAGGTTATAGGTTTGCGTTTCCAAGGTAGTGCTCAAAGGAGCCTCTAAATGCCACAGAGTTATTATTATTAGTATTATTATTATTTTCCTTGAAGTGGTAAGGTTTACTTTTGTAGGTTTAGTGTATTCAGCTTCTAGCCAATGAAGATCCTTAAGATGCTTAAAGAATGCAGTTTTGTTTGTTGAATTTTTTAGAATATATTGTTTGTTTTTATTTCAGTTTGATAATCTCATGGATGATGTGAGTATCTATCGGTTCTTTTCAACAAGTTTGGTGATGTTTGGTCTTGAGTTCAAATTCTCTACTTAAGACAAGTGACAGACTTGTAGTGCCTCAAAACTATAGATTGATGAATGTATCCATGGAAGCTGACTAAGAAAAAAATACACTGGAATTTTCTTATTAGATGAAGTATTTCGCTTCTCAGTTTCGATAACATGGACCAGGATTGAAAGCATTGAGAATGAAGTCAAGCCACTGGTTTTTCCTTTCATGCATGCCCTTGTCAGTACAGCCCCTATGGCCCTTTCAGTGGTTGGGCTTTCAAGCCAGGGGGGCCTTTCTTAGAGTGCTGTGTGCACTTTCATGAAAATTTTGTAATTAGGGGTGCGGGTGAGTTGGATCAATCAAACTTTGTTTTGTAAATCTCTCAAGTCTTTTTATTTTTTCATGGCTGGACTGAGAGCGCTCCTGAGTAGGTTTCTTAAAGGGGCGCTATCTAAGTCCATTGCCTGAATGAACGAATGATTGAATGAATCATGTGATGGTTGATTCTGATAAAATTGTGGTTTCTGTTTGAATTCAGAAAGATGAAAGAAAACTCACGATAAGATGGTGAATGAGTTGTTTTGAGAAATTGTATTTAGGAGACAATTTGTTGTCGATGTTTTAAAATCTATTACTTTTTGTTTTCAGGATTCCAATCCTGCTGATGGCCAACAGTAAGTTTTGCCGAAATATTATCATTATTATTTTAATATTATTTTTATTATCTCAACAGTAGATTTAATGTTCAAATGACGACTAGCTTAGTTTGCGTAGGCCAGCCATCGGCCCCATGCAGTTCTGACAAGTGCCCTGGTATGCAATGGTGTTGTAGCGTTGTATCTGGACTGGACAGGTTTGGAAAAGAAATATTGTCTCTCGTGCTTATCGGACACAAAGGTGAGACCCTCACTGTTGATCAAGTTACTTGGGTCCATGGTTTCCATGGCTGGGGGTATGAAGTGGTATCTTTGGAGGTAACTCCTTCCTATTATTATTATTATTATTGGTACTACTGTTACCATTATTACATGTCATACTAAAGAGTTTCAATTACAATTGTTTTGTAAATAAATGGTAATTATTTTCTTAATCTCTTTGACTTACAACTATATATGGTTTGTTGGGAATTCCTTTCCAGATACGGAGCCGTCATGACAGATCAAGAGCGGAAGCTTCTTTCCGAACGGAAGTTCCATGACCTTGTCCAGTACCAGCGCAAGGTCGATGCGGAGATCGAGGAGCAGGTAGTACTTCAATGGCCATATTACCTGATGCAATTGCAAGTGATTGTAATTACATGACATAACCTCAAGGCCCGTCGAGGTCTTTGACAAGATAAGGGGAAGGGGAAAACTTTGGTTCCATGAGCTTGCTCTTCTATCAGACATAGGCTGAACCTTTTCGATGGTGGGTCATGCCATCTGGAATGGCTTCCCATCAGCATTGTGATTGATGTCTAGGCTAAACTCGTCTTCTTTTTAGCTCAAATCATACTTTTTAGCTGTTGCTAGATTGGGGCATGTCTTCAAGAGAACTACTAAATTATGTTGACAATAATTTATCAAAAATGTAGACTACAGTTGAAATATTTTTTAAATTTTAAACTATGTTGATAATTTAATGAAATTTACAAATTATGTTGACAGGGATTAATTTTGTATAATTTTAAATTCTGATAATTTTATGCAATTCTAAACTGTGCTAATTATAATTTTTTTGTTTAAAATCAGATGTTAATAATTTATCAGAATTATATGCTATGGTGGGAATAAGTTTGTAAAATTTTTGAATGCGATGGTAATTAATTATTTTAAAAAGTTTGAAATTTCTTTGTTTGTGTAGTTGCGTGAGCAGGAGGAGCAGCTGAGAATGGAGGAGGAGGCATTCTACGAAGCGAAGCGTCAGGCGGCACGCGTTGCATTGCGTCTAAAGAACAAGGAACAGGCAGCGAAGCAAGCGGTGGCCAGGAGGAGTGTCCAGCAGTCATGGTTGGGGAAAGATGCAGAGGAATGGGAAATGTGAGTGATGTTCCGCTATCAGCATGAACATTTATTAGGATGCATATGGGCCGTGTAGGGGTCTTATGTGTGCTTAAGACACATTTGGACCATTTAATAGTCTTATATGGGCTGTAGACCTAGGTATATAGACCATTTGAGGATGTTGTTGTTGTTGTTGCTGTTGTTGTTGCTGTTGTTGTTGTTAAGCAGGTTTTATATAGCATCTCTTCAGGGCTATCGGCTCTGATGTGCATTGTGCCCATAATTAGCTTTTTAGTAGCACTTTGGAGATTTAACACTTAAGGGAGTTTTCAATGATGAGATAGAATAAGACAAATTTTTAATGAACCAATGCTATCTGCATGTTGGTGTTGAGACATGGTAATAAGAGTACATTATCAAAACATAATATATTTATTAGACATCCTTGTTAGAAATGATTGTGTCGTGATGTTTGGCAAATGGATCCTATACTGGTTCTATGCATGCAGAAACACTTCCAGAGGGAGAAACTTCTCCAAAGAAAAGAGACAATGGCATTTTAATCAAGATGTTTCATTTGTTGGAGCGACTGTGGATTGATTTTGACTTGTGAATTATGTTAACAGTCGTTAGATTGAATTAATGCAATGAGAAATGTCTTTCCACTTTGTTTTGACTTTTTTTACTTAGTGTGATTGGTTTTTATTCAGTTGGATGTGAAATTTTCTTGACTTACTGATTGTGTTTAATTGATTTTCAGAGGTGGAGAGGATTTTGAAGAGTTCCTTGAAAGCGTTCGTAAGAGATCACTCAACGCTTCGACCAGATCAGTGCCTTGCCAAGGTTTCACACTTTCTTTTTTATCGGAATTTTGAGTCGTTTATCCATCATTCCATCCATTTATCCAATCACATCCATCCTTCAATTCATTCACCCATTCATTCGTCAAGATTACTTATATGTTGCCTAAGTTCATTCTAAGGTGTACCAACTAAGTTAGAAGCCCAATAATGGCCAATATAGTGAAGTTATGTGATGGACTTTGAACCCAACTGACATAATTTAGAAACATGTCTTAGGGGCGACTAATTATGCACTTTTTATTTAAATGATTGTAAGATACATGCAAAGTTAATTATAATTAATTAAAATTGTAAAATGATGATAAAATTTACGAACAATTAGCTTAAAAGTTTGGATTGTAAAATAAGCACTCGGATGACATTTTGTTATTTGAATTTCACAGTTCACATTTCGTCCACCGAAACTCGAACCGTTGATCTCAAGTCGACTGTGAATTCAGGTATCTATACTTTGAACAAGTTGCGGTCTTTGTGTCGTATCAAATCTAAAATTTATTAAATCATCTTCCACAGCTGGTTTTTCCATCAGGCACTATTAAACAGCAAGGATTAGTCACCCCAAAATAATTTGTCTGTATTTTTGTCTTTGAGATTTTTGCATACGTCATAAATAAATCGTTTATTTTCTTTACAATTACGATATTCGATAGAAAAAACTTGTTTTCCATCAGTTGACCTTTTTGCGTTAATTTTCTCTCTCTTTAATTTCTAGTTAAGGATTTGTCTGTGTTTTCTAGTCACAGAGACCGCCACTAAGGCGAGAGATTCAAAGGTCAAAGTTGAAGAGGTTACAACCGAGACCGAACAACCGAAACCCTCTACGAGCTCAAAGTCTCAGGATACGGACTGGGAAGCCGACTTTGTATCAGCGTCCGAACCAGCAGAAACATTGACCATCGCAAAAGTTGAAGACGAGAAGCTATAGTGCTTGTTTTGACCAGGTGATGAAAGAAGCAGATTCTATTATTCCAGTTTATTCAACAAAAGCAAATGCGATGGAGGAGTTAAACGTTGGGCACGGTTGATATCTTTCCACATATCTGCTTTGTGCTTAGCTGTAGAGCTGAGGCTCATTTTCTGCTGGTGGAGCATTCCACCAGAAGTGCGTTACAGTGTGTTCAGCGCATGCGGCTGTTTGGTATTCAACTGATTGGAAACTTGTTTGTCCATCTTGTAAAGCAGGGGTGTCAAAGAGCTGGCCCGCGGGCCATTTCTGGCCCGCCGACGATTTTTTTCTGGCCCGCGGAACCTTCCCTAAAGATTAAAAATTTATTTGAAATGTTGTCAAAATGTAATAAAAAGCGAAAAGTGGACATTGAATCAAGATTTTTCGCAATATTTGGACATTTTTGGGAATTGGCTGACCAAGCCCGGAGCTCCATCTCAGATCACTACCCAATTTCACTCAGGAGCTTCGACACCCTGGCCCGCCACTTGCTAGAAAATGTTCATACTGGCCCGCCACTTGTTAAAAGATGTTCAAACTGGCCCGCCACTAAAAAAGGTTTGACACCCCTGTTGTAAAGAAATCTGCTGCAGTATATTTCGTACTTGCTATTTTTTACGCAGCTGCATTTAAAACTGTGCTGGGCACTGAACAAGTTTATTGGAAGACAATTCGCTAAGACATACTGAATACATCTGAATGCTTCTGATGACATTGCATTCAAAAGAAACAGTTATGCATGTCAAGTTTTGATCCTGTTGTCTTCTTTGGTTATTGGATAATTTGAGAGACTTTTATCCATTTGGTATTGTCTTTGGGATGCATAACATACTAATATTAATCTTTTGGTTATTCTGATATTGATTGGTATTGGTGTTCAATAAGTAGCGGAAATATTATTTGGTGGCGCAGAGTATTTACCGTAGTTGAAATGCATGCTACAGAATTTGATCTACAGGTTTCTCTGAAATCCCTTTACCGACCAAGGTGTAGTAAATGGTATGGAAAATCCTATGCCCTCGGTGGGTAACGGGTTAAAACATTAATGTCAGAGCTGATTGCCCAGTCGCTTCTAGTGTACTCTGGTGTATAAATGGTTAATGAGTCCATCTGCACTTTGTTTTTTACGATGCATTAGTTGCGTGGTTTTTCGCTGTTTGATGATTTCTGTTGCAACGATTATAAAAATTGCTACATGAAGAGTTTGCACTAAACTTTCAGTTTGTCAAGGTTTTACATTTACTGTTTTGTTGAGATGATCTTGTAGAGGCCATCAGTGACTGCTGTGAATGGAAAGGTTAGATTGCAAGACCTTAAAGTGGATGAGATATTCCAAGGCCAAACCTTTTGTGGTTTCATCTATTTTTGAGCAGTGATTAAAATTATTTTGTACTTGTTCAATTCTAAATGTTGACCCTATTTTGTCATACAAAAACAAAATAAAAGAATATTTGTGTCGTAGATAACTCTTCAGTCTATGTTTGATTGTCTGTCTGTTTGTGTGTTTCTTTCAGTAAGCCTTTCTCTTTCTGTATGCTTGTCTCTGTTTGGATTTTGTGCCAAAAAGTTTGGCCGCCTTTTATCGTACTGTGTATTAAGGGTGCTGGTTGATTGGAATCTCTTATCTGCCTTATGGAGAAAATACTGTACATTATATACATTGTATTTTTTATATGCAATAAGGCTGTTGCGTTTTAAATTGTAAATGGAACAAGTTTATCAGAGATTGTGAACCCAGAATTTCTGTGTGCTTCTGATGATCTTGCTTATTGAATGAGCAGCTAAACACTGACAGTTAATATTGTTCTCGCAGTTGCCTACAGGTGTTGTATTGATGTCTTATTTCAAATGTTCTGGAATTTTATCTGTGTGCGTGTAGAAATCAGATTTTGCTTCTAATGAACCCTTCGTTTCAAGGCTGTAGCCAGCATTATGTTTCTGGGTATGTTTCCTCAATCTTGAGCAAGCCAACAAGCATTGTAATAGCGTAGCATAACAAGGGCTTAGAATGGTTTAGAATAAGCATAGTGGGCTATAAGTGTGTGAGAACCTCTGCAAGTTAGTCTGTGATGCTCAATAGCCTATCTTTCCAAATTTCACATAGAAATAAGAGCTTCAAATTAAATTTCCCTTCCCCACTTAGTTCGTACATTGTGTGTTAGTAAATGCATTATTTCATTTCTATATTTCATTGTGGGTTTTTCAAACACTCAAAATACTCCCCTAAATACGGCCTTGATTCCTTTCCAACACATGTCATGGGCCCTTTTTTTATTGAGGATATGCCCCTTTTCCAGGTTGTGGGCCCAATTTTTTATAGGGCATGTGCTTGTGTGGTTTTGTGGCACTCCTTTCAACTGGTGTGGGCTCAACTAAGCCTCAGCGATACGATCTGTCATTTGTAGCAGTGTGCCTTTCGAAACCTCTAATAGACTTTGTCAAGGCATTTTCTTGTAACGCAATTTCAGGACCTGTTTTCTGTCGGCAGCAGTAACACTGTCGTGTAGTTAAGTGAGTACAATAAGTAAGGAAATTTGATGGTTACTTGTGTTGTGGAATAGGTTACTACTGCTCTTAACCTTGCCTTCAGAAATTTCCAGTGTAACAGAATGTTCAGGTTGCTCGTTTACTTTTGAATTTTTCATAGATTATTGTTGTGTTTTATTGCATCTTTAAATTTGTAAAGTGCCTCCTCTCACAGTGCACACCAATCAGAGATGTTCTCAGTGCGAAAGACCCAGAGAAAAAAGTAGTTTGAGGCATTGTAAAGGTGTGCTTCAAGGTCAGTTTATAACAAAGAAACAAAGAACATGTTAATAATGGAGAGAGAGAGAGAGAGACAGACAGACAGACAGACAGACAGAGAGAGACAGAGAGAGACAGAGAGAGACTATCCCAAAGTGCAGAACCAATGGAGGCAGAAGCTCGAGTTTTTGGCCAAAGCAGTCATATTGTTGTTATTAATATTGTCACAACGAGAGGTGCACAAAATTCGCTATAATAATTACGATGGTCCAGAATTTTTCCAGAATTGTCCAAATGCATTGTTATAGGATGTGTTTTAGAATGTTATTGTTTGATATGGGTACTGTGTCTTATTATATCAAATGCAATTGTAAATTGTTATTATCAAACCTGGAACTCTTATCGCAGTTTTAATAGTCCAAGATCAAACTATTATTATAAATTATTGTCATCTGCATTTGTAAATAATTTGTATTCAATTAACGTTCAGTTATTTTTGCTGTTTGTTGACAGTTGTCCAGATTTTGAGTGCCAAGTTGTTAGGCCTGGATTGGGTGTTGTCACCAGATAATTGTCTTGATCACATAATTGAATATAACTTTTAACATGCAATGTGAAAGCTCCTCTTTATGTAAATGTGGACTTGGAGTCTATGAGATGTGGTTAAAATAACTGCAAAAATAACTGAATGTTACTGAATAATAATTATTATTTACAACTGCATTTAAGAATAATAATTTATGAAAAATAGTTTGATAATGATAATAATAATCTACAATGACACACACAATAGCTAATAACATTGCAGTAATTTTTTAAAATAGTTTGATAATGATAATAATAATCTACAATGACACACACAAAGGCTAATAACATTGCAGTAATTTTGTTTTTTCGATTGCATTTCCATTTATTGTAAAGCGATATTTTTGTACTGTTCATTTGTTAGTTGAGTATATATTCTATTCTATGTGCTTCTGCAATGTCTTGAATTGCTCACGCTGAACTTGTAAGAAGCTGAACTTGTAAGACGACACTCTTGCAAAATAGCTTTGTACATTCCTCTGTGCTGTAGACTGTTTTCAACAGAACATTGCATTTTTGGTTGTTTTTAAATTTAGTTAGAACAAGTTTAAATTTTATGTAGTGCCTCTGGAAAGTTTCTGTTTTAAGCTGGCCCAGTGGTTGTATCATTTTGAGATAAATCTTGAAATTTTGTCTTTCCTATGTTCCTCTGTATAATTTTAGTACACTTGCAGCACAGAAAATGACGCCTGATTGTTGTGTAGCAGTGATAATGTAAATATTTAAATAATTAGCATATTTGTTTACAAGTGAGACAAGCAGTGAGGCCTTGCTGTGTGAGTAAGCAAACAAATTTGATATTCTTGTGAGAGTAGGACAAAATAAATTATTTTATGTAAACGATAAAAAATTGACCTTCCACGTGCAAATAATTGGCATTTTATGTGTGACAGCGTGAAAAGTTGGGGCCTGTTTATGTGTTACGGCAGTAAGAGAAAAAAGTGGCTTTTATGCGTTACAACAGGACATGTTATTTGACCATTTGTGCAGGACAAGGAAAATAAAATTATGAATTCTTTATTTGTGATAGTTAGAGGAATTTTTTAGCATTTATATGTATGACAATAAGATGTCTTTCTTTAAGTGTGAGACAGCAGAACTTTGTGGTTTATGAAGCCATCAATGTAAGCTTTGTTGTGTGAGATATTGCAGCCTTTTATTTAGTGACAATTTTGTGATTGACATAGATAACAAAAGTTGAGCTTTTATATCACACTGTGTGAAGTGCATGAATGCCATACATGTATTTGTAATGTTCTTGATGTGTCCATTTACCAGAAGTGTAGCCAGGAAAAAATATCTCGATCTTCAATTTCAGATGGACATTGTCACAGAATACACAGAATTAGTTTTACAAAATTATTTTTTTAGCAGGAGCTTGAAAAGTGAAAAGCAGGAAAGGAAAAAATCAGTAAAATGTTTCATGGAGATTTCTAAATGTTAATTTCTCAGTTACTTTTTTGTGCCTTTAGTGCAGAGACCTTTGTAAAAAAAGTAGTACTTAAAGGTACTAGTCTTGTCATTTTCCAATGGGTGGACACATAGGACAAGTGACCCCCATCCTCTATCTTGGCGCCATGTGACCTTTGTAGGTATGTATTAGTTTGCAGGATACATTGTGTGACTTATTCCACACATTCTTCGTGTTACATAGTTTTTTTTGTCGGTTCTTAAAGTGTAAAAACTATTGAATTAACGCAATATTTTTGCTAATCGATTTTGCATGTGTAAAATAAATATGATGAATTGAACCTGTAATTTTTTCGTTTGGTGTGATTTTATAAGAATGCTAATACATGTAGCTACATGTATATGATGTCGACACAGAGTGAACAGCCTTAATTTAGCCGGTCTGTGACGAAGGAGTGATGGGCATTTAACATAGCAGTGGCGTCAGAGGGTAAGCGATCGAGCGGCAATTATGATGATAATTGGTGTTAGGCCTACCAGTGATTTCACACATATACACACACCTAATAGCATGGGCGCCCGCACATAGGGGCAAGGGGGGGCACTTGCCCCCCCTGGAAAATGGAAATTTATTTTTTTAACTACTACTTTTGGGTTTTAAACAAATTTATTCGCATTAAAGCACTAATGATATGAATTATACACACAGTGAAAGCCAGAAACCTATGTTTAGAAATCTCTGTAGATATAAACATGCTCTTAATTTTCTGCCTTGCATAATCAACATCTTTTTAAAAGTCGGAACAGTTACCATTGGCTGTTAACCCTTCGGCAGACGCCCTTGCAAATAGTATTTTTCTATCGATTATGGCCTAGGCCTACTTGATTGGAATCTCGCTGTCATGCAACATTTCACAACTGCACAAAATTAAGTAGGCTATCAATAGAAGTAGCTAGAGGAACACTTGCACCTTGAAAACTGACACCTATTTTTTGTTCACTTATTCATTCATTCAAATTGATTCAATGGACTTATAATATTACAGTGCCGCTTCAGGAACCCACATTTAACAACTACTTTTTAATTATTTTTCTTCGCACTAAAGAAATTATTCATATTAAAGCTGATACACAAAATGAAACTGAAAAATATTTGCATTAAGAAACCTCATTGAAAAATACTCGTACTCTTAATTTTCAGCTTTGCATTTTTCAAGCTCTTGTTACTAAAATATTTACGGTAACTGTGACCATCGAAATTTTTTTGCCCCCCCCTGAAAATATTTCTGCGGGCGCCCATGCCTAATAGACGTATAATTATGTATATAATGGCATAATTTATATATATATATATATATATATATATATATATATACCGCCAGTAGGCATAATAATCTGTGGCTTGCATATGACTCACGCTACAGTATGCTACTGAACTAGACCTTCAAGCCTCTAATGAATGGTTTAAAATGCCAACGGTTTGGGAACGAAGTCCAACAGACAACAGTTGCCCGCAAGTGGTAGGCTAGGCCTACTTAGCTGTTATAGGTTATAGGGGCTCTTAATTATCTGGGTATATCTCCAATCACACGACATCCGGATTATTATTTTTAGGCGGCAATGACGGCAAGCGTATCAATTTTCATTGATAACAGACTCGTCCTATTCGGGATGAGTTTTTTAAACGTTTTGAGAATTAAAGAGACGGAAGGGCAGGAGGTGAATGCGTCTAGCGAGTGGGAAAATGCGCCTCGATGCGGGTTAAACACAATGTTGGCGCTAGCATCGGACGTAGGCCTATAATATAAATTATAATTATATGCCCTTCTGCCTGTTTTACTGTTGAATTGCCATTTGACCTGCCAACAATAATCTGTAGAATTGTTAATAGCCTATCTTCTTTGCATTCGAATTGGCGCCCGCACACGTGAGGAGCACTTTCCCCTAGAAAATTGACACTAATTATTTTCTGGGGGAGGCATGTGGCATCTACCGTCTGTTCTAAAAGTTTAACTCCTGTACGTAGGTCTACGCAGCTGTTTTGATCGACGTAGCTCCTTTGCCTGTATGGGCCCCCTCTCTTTATGCAATGGACTTACACTTTCAGTTCATTCCGCATTTCTTGCTTTAAATCTTTCTTCAACTTGTTCTCCTCTCAAACCATGCTTTTCCCTCGAGGTCGATCGCACTGGGAGCGCTTCTGACAGGGTTTTGCTAAGAGAAGCGCTTGAATACATGGCCAAATACAATACAATATGTTTAAACAATAGAAATATTCAGCGGTAGGCCTACTACATTTAAGGATTTGATTGAGCAATGTGAGCATGAATATCATGTATAATTATAGAATTGAGCACTTATGCATGTTCCTACGTACGTATGCAGGCTATCTATATCTAGGCCTATGTAGCCTATCTATGTACCGGTAGCCTATGTATGCAGGTATGTATAGGCCTATGTGCGTGTAGGCTATGTGTGTATATTCTGATGTTATGCGATATATTGCATAATGATTTTACGTGTTTTCTATTGAAACGAGCGAATGAGTCTAAGGTCTATGTTTGACGACAGTGGGAGTTTCCTGAGGAGATTATTTTTTAGTAGCTATACTATACTGCAGCATTGATACGCAGCCAAGACCAATCAAGTCAACGCCTGTCACCTCCTATAGCCCTATATCTACACGAGACAGATCGATGCGAATAGGCCTACACAATGATGTCAGGCGTAAACATCTGCACTGGCGTATATATATATATATATATATATATATATATATATAATATATAATATATATATATATATAGCCTATACAAGGGCAAGTTTGGAGGTTTTTCGGGCAAAAATGACTTTTAAAAAGGTCGTCAACTTTTTTGGCGGATGAAATGGTATGATTTTTCCAGAAAATTTTGGCCGATGACTAAAAAAAAGGTCGTCAACTTTTGGGCAAGAGTGTCGTTTTTTGGGCAAACACAAACCCGAACGACAAAATTTTTTTTCACGGATGTATTTTTCGGGCAGAAGTTTAATCTTTGCCCCCCCCCCCCCACTGCGGAAATCTCCCGCACGCCTATGTATATATATATATATATAATCTGTCTGACAAATAATTATTAAATCATAGGCGCAGGTATTTTTATAGGAGAGACAAAGCCCAATGATCAGTGGTTAAATTTTTATTCCTTAAAGCCATGATGGAATTCGCAGGCATGGTGTTAAATGCATGCTGTTAAAAACAGCCAGTTTGGCATGCAGCTTGTCGCTAGGCTTTTTTTATTGTAGTGCTCGTTAAACCTGAACTTCCTCGCGTGGCTTGTTAAACCTTGCTTCATTTCATTCACGTCAGAGATTTATATAGGCAGCGCATTGGTTCAGCGCAGCTGCATTGATGGATGCATTGCTCATAAAACATCTGTACGATAGGCCTATTGTACATGTATAAATGGCTAATTAACAGACCTGATAGTTTTGCCTTAGACTATTTATTTAGGCCTATGTGTTCGTTTTAGATAGGTTTTAATTGGAGCCATCGTTAAGTGAAACTTCTCTGGTTCTAGCCAGATTAGCCATCTATCTAGGCCTAGGCCTACATGTAGTAACTGCTTCTGGCAGACATCAATAATCAGCAAATGGAGCCTGATGTCCTATTAATATAATTCGTCAGTCGACGCATTCCTAATCGGCACAACGACAACGACGTGTCAGTCAAACGAGCAGCTGCAGCACGCAGTACGCACTGCCCTTAGGGGCCGATACACAGTGTATGCACTGATGCTGATGGTCTTTATCAGCTGATTAATAGCTTGTGTGGTAGAGGCGGTGGCAGGCTAATCAACAGCTGCTGTGTTAGAGGTTGACGTTTTAAGTGATCTGCAGCAGTTGTGTACTGAAGAGACTGGGTAAATTCGGATTGTTTCGGATGTTTTCGGGTGATTTCGGGTTCATGGGAAATTGTTGCTGTAAACGGGAGAGACAACTGAGGTAGGATTTAAATTGTCATCTTTCTCTTGCTATGATCCTTCTCCGCTTTTTAGCAGTTGTTGTTGTCGTCGTTGATGCTGTTACGTTATCATCATCATCATCGTCATCGTCATCATCATCATCATCATCATCATCATCATCATCATCATCATCAAATTATCCCTTCACACCACCGGTTGATCTGAGTGACCACAGCCACATAGAGTCCTAGACAAACTGGAAATAAACGCTCATGGGTAAGAGAAACCATTTTCAAATACACTATTTCGAAACCGCTCTCTGCACCCATGTAGGCTAAATAGATTTTGGAGAGGCAAAAGGCCCAAAGATTCAATCAAGGATTATAGGCCTATAGCACCCAGTATAATCCCTCGTTGGCATGTGAGTTGAGTGATATCATGCACTAAGCTTAGCCTACTTATAGGTCTAGCTTGTCTACTTCTTTTTACTTTATCAGCGATCAGGAAAGGAAGGGGAGGAGAGGAGAAAGTAAGAAAAGAAGGAACACACGTGGCTCGTAATTTAGTATGGAAGGGATAACGCATCCCAGTCTGCTGGCATAATTTATATAGGCCTACGTACAGAGGCGGATCCAGGGGGGCCAATCCGGCCATGGCCCCCCCATTTAAAACTGCCATTTGGTCTGAAATTAGCAATTCGAATATGAGTGTAATGTATATTGCCCCCCCCTATTGGGGAAATTGCATGGAACGTGCCCCCCCCCCCCATTCGAATTTCAAGTTGAGGACTAAAAAAGGTCATCAACTTTTTTGGCGGATGAAATGCTATGATTTTCCCGAAAAATTTGGCGGATGACTAAAAAAAGGTCATCAACTTTTTGGCGGATGAAAAGTACTGTTATCGTCAACGACCCATCACTATTTTTCGAACTTGTCCAGAAAATTTTCCTTTTCCCCGCCAAGATCTAAGATTTTGCCCCCCCCCCCTTGAAACAGTTCTGGATCCGCCACTGCCTACGTACATTTTCGCGGGTAGGGTAGCGTCTAAGTTGGGTGCACCCATGGGCTGTGGCATACTATAGGCCTATAGCCTCCGTTGCGGAATTAGGCTACAACTCTGGCAACTGGGTAACTCACGATCAATCAGCCTTGTTCGTTTCATATGACCGTCAGAATCAGACGATATCCTTTACTATAGCGTTTTCACTTCAATCAACATCGAACTAAGTTTCTTTTGTTGGATCTATGTGTAGGCCTTACGTATCGTGTGACCCGATATGCGATACAGCATTGTGCAAATGCAATAACAATAAGACATTAATGCAATGCAATACAACCGCATGCGATATTTCCGCTTTACAAAGTTCGGATAAAGATTGGTTTCAAGAAAATGGGTTCACTTGTAAATTGTAATATAACGTCGAGAACTCAAGATGACATCGCCAGCAGCAAGAGCCCTACTTAAAATCAATCCTAATGCGTCGACTCGTGGTTATTCAACTAGGTCATGTCTCATAAATATCTTATTTTTCTGATCAGCTTTAAGCCATTCTGAGTGAAGGTTCGAGGTTTTATTCTTTATCCACCACAGAATGCCTCCTCGTCGCTCGGTCTTAAATGTTGACCTCATTATAGCTTATTTGGCTTTGGAAAGCCAATTATGGGCGATGCTTTGTAGGCCTACACAGGCGCTATATAAAATTGTTTAGTTACTAGTTACAAGGGAGGGACAGATGGAGGGATCATTTGGATCAACCACAGCAAACGCCCGATGTTGGGCAAGAACCGCAAGAACAGTCATTATAATTCCTTGGAACAAAAAGAGCATGCTGATCAGCAGAGCGCAATGAAGATCGATGCTATTGTGGGCCTCTAAAGGCCTTTGTTTGTAAGGCATTCACGCATCAAAAATCGATAGTCAACACCTGCGTTCAATGATTTTTAATTTCCTTATGGCTGCATATCGAGCGTGTATATGACCAAAGTGCATTTTTAAAGTCGTGCATGTAGCGTCCATGGCTCGTATGTTGTATTGTATGGTGCAAGGTTAATGTATGAAACAATATGATGGTAGCCACGGTTTCTGGGTCAGGCTGATCATTATATTCTCCGAAAATTCAGCACACGTACATCATTTTATACAAGCCCATGCAAACGCACAGGTTACTCCACAGTAATGGGCCTGTATTAATAGGAACCCAATGAGTAGTCTATAATCTTTTATTGCAATGTTTGCACAGAACTCTTTTCTAATAAAAATGACGTACATGTAGGTTACTATAATTACCATTAAGTAGCCTAGCATTATGACTTATCGTAAATAATGCCTTAGACGGATCGAGGGCTTAAAGTGTGCCTTGACTGTCATGGACGGCGTCCAGGTACTTATTTTAAAATCTGAACAGTATAGGCCCATACGTCCTGCCACTTATTTGGCCAGCACAGCAGGGAAAGGAAAGCTAAGGAGCGACCATGCAAGCACTTCTTTTCCATCACTTTAAATACTGCTTAGAAGGTCTTATCTTTAATGGAGTGCACTATAGAGTATACGCGTCGGCCTAGGTCCTATATAGACCCTAGGCTACTGGTCAACGTGTTGGACTGAAATAAGCCATCATCAGGATTCGAAGCGTGAATATTATGCCTATAGTATACACATGGGTGTAGACTAGTTTACTGAACTAGAGATGTCTGCAGGGAGCTCATAGATCGGTGAACTAATGCGGCCAAGTATGATGGCCACGTTAAGACAATCATGCCTGACATTATCACTGACCCAGCTTCCTATAGCTATAGCTTCAACTCATCTCAGTTTGATCATAGTTCTGTCGAGATCGAGACTTGTCTACGCGATGCCTCATTTTCTGTTGTGCTTTTTCTACAAGTAAGAAATTTCGAAGATGTGCACTAAGTGCCTTTATAGATTTGTTTTTATTGACTCAGGGTTATGAAAAAGGAGATGAGCGCCTCCCTGTGTTCCTCATGGAACGGGATGGGACTTTACTTTACTTTACTACTTTTATTGACTAACGATGTCGCTCATGTCAAAAACGTTTGATCATGAGTCAGCAAGGTTGTAGTCTACTTTAGAACAAGATATCACGTGTTGTATAGCGACAATGAGCAATTGTTTGTACTTATCAGAGACTATAATTATCTCAGATTGTGAATGTAATAGTTTCCATTGAGTCACAATAGATAGGCCTACGTTTATTCAACACAAAGGCAGCATGCCATGTAAAAAATTTTTATAGCCTACTGAAGACAAAGGGATCATACTTTGCAACATTTCCATCTAATGGCGGGCGTAAAGAGCTGATGATGATCGATGCTATGTTTTATGATGATGATGACGACGATGATCGATGATGATGATGATGATGACGACGACGACGATGATGGCGGTCATGGTGGTGTGTGGTGGTGGGGGACGGCGGCTATGACGATGACGGCGACGATGATGATGAAGGCTATGACGATGACGACGACGACAATGCATGATGATGATGATGATGATGATGATGATGATGATGATGATGATGATGATGACGACGACGACAATGCATGATGATGATGATGATGATGATGATGATGATGATGACGACGACGACAATGCATGATGATGATGATGATGATGATGATGATGATGATGATGATGATGATGATGATGATGATGATGATGATGATGATGATGATGATGATGATGATGATGATGATGATGATGATGATGATGATGATGATGATGATGATGATGATGATGATGATGATGATGATGATGATGATGATGATGATGATGATGATGATGATGATGATGATGATGATGATGGTGATGATGACGATGATGAGTTTCGTAACAATCATGACGTGGAAGGGGAGGATTAAATAGTTGTTTTATTAAATGACTAATTCAGGATTTCTGTATGCTTGTTGACAGGGATTATCTGAAACCAGACTATAGCGTACGAAAGGAATCTGTATCGAAAGAGGTATAGACATAAACATATGGCCTGCACTTTAAAACATTTCAACTTATAGTTCCAATCGACGCATGTGATGATGTGTGCAGACGAACACATAGGCCTACGTGCCACAGAAATTGATAGAATAGATAATTATTATCTTTCCTCAATGTCATTTTCATCGTCGTCATCATCGTAATCCTTACATTTAGTTCAATTAACTTGAATTAAGTCTTCTCCTATAATACTATTTCAGCCTTTTCTTCTTCCGCTTTCATTTTCTCTTTCCATTCTTTTTCTTATCTACTTTCTCTCGTGTTCCTCCTCTCCTCTCCCGTTTCTCCTCCTACTCCTCTCCCTTTGTTCATCCTTTCCTGCTTAGGCCTACTTCTTATTCTCCTTCAGTCCTTCTCCCTCTACCTCTTCTTTTTCGTCTCTCTATCTTCATCCTTTTCATCCTCTTCTTCTTGCGTTTGCACACTTCCTCCTTCTCCTCTTTACCCTCCTCCTCCTTTCCCTCTTCTTCCTACTAGGATGTTGCTGGTGCTGTTCTTTATCCTCCTCCTGCTACCCCTGTTCCTCTTCCTCCATTTTCACCACCTCCACCTCCTTCTCCTTCACACGTTCATTCTGTTGTTCTGTAGATTGGATTGGAAGAGACTCAAGTTGTTCCAGCGCCAGGACCAGGCGGTCTAACAATTAACGTGGCCGATATTTAACCAAATGAAAAGAGAAATGAAGAAGTCGAGCACAATGGAACTTCAAAGGCCTCAACGATTAGGCGAGCAAGACCAAAATGGCCGAAGTTGACGCAACGTTTTAGAAGATTGATTAGACCTCTGGATATCGAGTTGATTGCCGATTGAATAGCACATTACTATGGCATCGACTAGGCCTACCCAGTAGTACCCACAAGATTATATTTGTCCATGATGTGATGGAACACGGACTGCCATCTACCGAATGGTGCTTCAACAAGGTGCTGTCCTCTGGTGTGTCGAGTGTCCTCGGAGCGTTGCTTCGAGCGGAAATGTGAGCTGCGCGCCATACGCTTTAACGACGCGAGATTATAGGCTTTACACGTTTATGCAATATTTTTGTTTTACAATAATTATTTATTAAAATGATTTTCAGAATAAATGATTGTCTTAGATATCGTAAATATAGGACTCGAGTGCTTTCGTATCCACGTTTGATTCTGCACATCGATGAACAACACTCAATAGTGGATATTAGTTAGGCTATTGTGCAACGTCTATCGGCCTAATCTTTTAACCTGCAGTGTAGGCTACGGTTGGTCACCGTTGGTAGATTCATGAATCCTGAGAAGACAAGCTCACTAAAGGCGCTACTAATTAGATGTCGATAAAATAAGCAGAACAAGATGAAATAGCCTAAATAGATCCTATTTGAACTTTAAATATTTAACATGGCATTTGCAACAAGCCTAAACTACGTAGTAGGCCTATGCCTAAGGCCCTGGGACTAATATCGAATTAGTTCCGTGTAGGCCTAAGTGTCGGAATCTCGAATTTTTTTCCTAACTATCGAAATAAGCAGAGTAACTAGGATTTTAAGCTAGGCCTATAGCTTATGGAGGCAATAATTTTATTATTCCGCCACAATTTAGGCTACTAAATTTTTTAGCTTTCCCCAGTTTTTGAACGTCAAATTGGCAAGTCATTAAAGATGTGTGTAGGCTAGCACATCTTCGAAATGAACAAGTAGTCTACTTACGGAAGCTATAGGATTTGCACAGACAAAAACACCACATTTTAATATAATTCGTACACCTTCAATTCTAATTAAAGTTTCATAGACTATCCAGCTGTTATCTATTTTCAGGTGTACAGTAGCCTAGCTCAAATTTCCGACGAGTTTACATTAATCAGTTTGGTCAATCTCCAAACAGACAATTCAATAGACATTTTTCATAGTAACATTATAAATGCATACTTAACAATTAGACATTTAATTTAAACATCTTTCGTTTAAGAAGCCAATTTTTTTGGAAACCAATCTGGCCTAACAAGACATGACAAAATAATGTATTTACATGCTAAGAGATTTGAACTCCTCCGGTAACATCAAGCATCGTACACATGCTTATAAAGTCACAAATGGACGACACTTTCAAAACACAAAAATTTAATAACATTAATACAAATCTATTAGTAGTAACGCCAGTCCATGAAAGCAGTAAAATGCAATGTCCTCACAAGTGAAGGTTTAGAGATTATTTACAGAGTATTAAAAGGTAATTAAGTCTGAAGACTCATTTACAGAGTATTAATAGGTACACGTAACGAAGTTATTATTTACATAGGCCTACATATGCAAACAAAAATAAGTAAAGATCTTGGCTTCCTTATAAAAGTGGACACACTCTACTCTTTCAGCGCCAAGAGTTAGGCCTATCCTAATCGTTCAATTGCTGTCATGTTTGCGCAAAAGCCTTATGTCACTGAAGCCAGAGCATAATCGATGGTTATTCAAACAACATAATATGTACAAATAAGCCTATCAGTATCTCCAAAACGACAAAATCATTGGAATGAAAACAACTTGCAGCAGGCAGCAACGACGTCTACATTGCTCGTACTGCAATGTGTAAGTTAAAAATATCGATTTAAAATATAGCATCAACAGAAAAATACATCATACTAGTTTTTAACTCAAAGAACACGTTTTTAAGATAAGCCCAACAGACAGCTTTAGGCCTAGACTATAGCCTACAATCAATGTGTTATCTGTAAACGTAAGGCACTTGGGCGTCCGCAGATGCATGGGGAGGGCAAAACCCAACAGTCACGATTCTGGCCCTTGCTAAATTTGTTTTAGCAAGAGCCTGAAAATGCAAAAAAGCTGGTAATTGATATATGAACATGGCTACCTAGGTTCCCGGACAATTCGGCTACCTTTCACACAGGTTCCAAATGTAAGCTTCTCCGGTTCATTTCGTGTAGCCTATCGTTAGTACTTTAGTGGGAAGTAGGCCTAATGGTAAAAAATAGGCTAGTAGCCTAGTAGTAGGCCCAGTCTAGTTTCAAAGTAGGTGTCGATTTTCCAGGGTGGCAAGTATCCCTATGTGAAATTGTGCATGCGCCCATGGCAATGCAGTGACAACAGTATAGCCTACTACTCTCATTTTTCGTGTAGAAAATGCTTACTTTTTTGTCCATTCCCTTATTTTAAACTTTACGACATTTCATAGATGTCCATAATTCCGAATTTTTCTAGAAGGAAGAAATTCAGAACAAGCTACGGATGGGTTTCGTAGACCATGGGTGCATTTCCAAGTTTAAATTTTTTCTATCTATATAAGTAGGTCTGTCAATAAGCACTGAAAACAGAACGGTTAACTGAGTCTAACTAAATAACTTTTAATTTAAAATATCTAGGTTATATTATTTCTTGATTGGCTAAAAAGGTCGTTCTGGAGAATTCCGCTTGCAAAGTAATGCTGTCCTTAAGAATTTCCTTAACTGCGTTATAAATACTTATAATCCCAAAATGAAGATGGGTCCTACTTCAAGTAGCAGGATGATTCCTAACCAACACCACCGAAACTCTGAAGTTTTGCTCTGTAAAAGACCAGACGCTTCGATCTTTATAACCCTGAGAAACAAATATGGCCGCCTCGTGTAGCGATGGAGTTACATGAGGGAGATCGGCCATCACGTGACTACCATCAACCAATCAAATGCTCGGTTTGTATTTATTAGAACCATGTAGATGACCCATCTCCTAGACTGCAGTGTTCTCATCTGGTCCAGTCTGCTGCATAGGTTGATGGAAGATGGCGCTGGACGTCATGGGTTCGACTCCTGTTGATGATTGCGTTGCGAGAATGATGTCAGCAGCTGCAGAGCTTGACTGAGTGGAACCGTTTGCATAGTAACCGTACGGAACTGAAATGACATGAGAAATTAAATAGTAGCCTAACTTTGGATAGTTGAAATGTTTTATAACAATTTAATAGCCTACAACTCTCAAAGATATCATCTTGTGTATCGCAACGAAATTTACGTCGTTAGAACAGACAATATGAATATGGCTAGAGACAACTTATAAATTTACGTCACATTTAGGCCTAATTAAAATAGTGTGCCCACGATCAGAAATTGGACAAAGTCATCACAAGAACTACAAGCACGAAAAGAACAAAATGAAGCAAGGTTATGAAATGAATGATCGTTTCTTAGAATTAATATTCACCTGATTGACATCTGGGCCATGAAGCATCGTAGCTGTACGATCCGTATGCCGTCGATCCATATGGAATGCATTCACCAGCTGCAATTTATTTATAATGGACAAATTCGATTACATTAATTAAATAAATGACGACAATGACAATCGAAACATTCTGACAATTTGAGCTACTGCTTAGCCTATAAATGGAATTAGGCCTAGGTCTACAGTAGCCTACTCCGATGCGAGCTACAACTTATATGGCCTAAGCACGATCACTGTGCTAAGCGTTACTAGGCATAGTTATAGGACTGATCACAATACAATTAATACTTAGGCTATAATTATAATTACCGCGTTAGGAGTAATCACTTATAATAAATCACTATGCTAGGTGCTACTATTTATAATCATAATTGCTTCGTTAGGAGCTACTACAATTTCCTGCGAGTTTTTTTACAGTTAGGCCTAATTGCAATAAGGCCTACTGTGCTATAAATCACTACCAATAATTATAATTATTACGCAATGAATTGCTACTTATTATGTGCTACTTCTAATTTGCTACTTAGAACATGGTAAGCCTATTTAGAATTTTACTGCGCATTTATCATATCAATCTCACCCAAGTAGAAATTCAAGTTGAGCTCACGTGGGTGACGTGGATACGGGGAAACTGAAGGACTCTTATGTCGTAGGCCTATAGCCTAAATCAAAGGCCTCTCATTGTTAGACTACAGCCTAATTATCTGCCATACATAGTCTTCCAGCCTAAACTATACACCTAGCCTATCATTTTTGCCTATTGCTTAACAACCAGCCAGTCTTCTAGCCAGGAAAAAAATTTGGGCTCCAAATAATTCCAATTGACATATTCGCAATAGACAGAGAAATAGCTTGAGAAATTGGAGAGAATTTTTTTGGGTGCTGGGTAAAATCCATAAACCCTATTTATACGTAAACTTCTAGCTTTAATATAAAAATGCCTACCATTGTCGTATAGGCTATAGTAGGTCGGCATGTAGTTTGAATGTGAGGAGTAGACACCAAGAAGAGGCTTCAGTTCGGCCAAGTCGCTTGAAGTTGGGGTGTGGAACTGAAGGGTTTGGGGGAGAACAGCCTCTGCCACCGCCGTCAGCATCTTCTTCTCTTCCTCATCGCTGCACTTGATGGTCGACGCTGCCATGCCGTCACCCCTCAGCGCAGCAATGGAATCGCCCATGACGGAAGTGACGCCGATATCCATCGGAACGGAAGCGGATATGACGTTGTTGTTGTTGCTGCTGTGGTTGTGGTTGTTCGCCGTTGTCATGTTGTTGTTGTTGTTGTTCACTGAAGCAACAGTTAAAAGTTTGAATGAATTTTGATCAATGTTGGCGATGGTCTTTCTTACTTATTCACACTATAGAACAATGATGGACAGAGACAAGCAGACGCAGACACACAGACATACATGCATGAACAAAAAGACAGAGTGAGACAGTAGACAGACAGACAGACAGACAGACAGACAGACAGACAGACAGACACATACAGTTAGATGTAAAGTAAAGCGTTTCAAAACTCATCTAAATACAGTTTCGGACAGGCAGGCACATTTTATTAGGCTATAGGCTACAAAAAACAGATAAAGGGAGTCAGACAGTCAGAAAGGCAGACAGACGGTAAAAAAATAGAAAGACAAACAACAGACAGACAAACAAACAGACTGCTTTGACCTACATTCTGTTAAGAAATTCTTTGCATCTGCTTGTGAAAACTTGACTGCTTCCAGTTCCATGCTTCCATTAAGCGGTCTTCCCACTCCAGCTGTGCTTCCTCCACCATCTCTTCCCTGCGACTGGATTTCCTGAGGAGGAATCGGAATCAGTCGAACCGTTGTTACACCTGCAGCCCAAGACACAAGACAAAAGATCTGCCACTGCTGTTGTTGAACGTTCTCTTATAGGGAAATCTTCAGCTTGCGATTTCAACAATTCCTCGATTACAAGAAGTCGTGATACAGACAGACAAAAGAGACTTCTCGTGATCGTAAACTTGAGATTTCTACAGTGCCCTCAAAAGCTAAATCACGGAAACCAGCTTGTACACGGGTGCTAAATAATTACAATCAAACAAAGTAGATAGACAGAGGTCAAAAGCCAGATAGTCAGACGGACGGAAAGGTGGATGATGTTTAGAGTCGAACTTTTGAGGGAGGCGATGGCAAGAGCCGCAAGAGAAGGGAACAACATCGGATCTGTGACCGAGCAGTCTTTTGAGTGAAACAGCTGTGGAGAGATTGCAAAAGCGGAGGTTTTAATGAATTCGTAAGATGAATCAGAAAATTGTTTTTATGCCGGATGTCTAAATAGTTGGGGGAGCTATGGCTATACGACACAGTAAAAGTGTAATACAACACAATACAATGAAATGCAGATTTTTTTAGCATGCAGCTCTACACGCAATGTACACGTGTACAGCTCTAAATCGCTTTATGCAGTTGTAAAAGCACTTCCGTACAGTCAAAAGAAATAGTAAAAGTCATTGTCCTCCGATTGTGAGCAATTTACCAGAAAGGCAGGGAAGAGAGAGACAGACAGACAGACAGAGACAGAGAGAGAGAGAGAGAGAATGGCGCTGTGCAGGCAGTTCTAAAAATTGTTCAAAAGAAAAGCCCTGAAGCGATGCAGTTCAATTGGGATTTGCTAAGCTCACAGACTAAAATTGAAGTCGGGGCAAATGTCATCATGTGTGTCGTGTATAGTCTTACCGAATTGAGTCGTGTACGTAGCACATGCTTCTTGAGTCTCCGTTTTCCGTGCGGTCTGGAAAGCTGCTCCATAGTCAACGACTCCTGGAACTCCGACGGGCAGCTGTCCGTTGATAGGGGCCATGTGGTTGGGAACAGCTGTGTACGGTAGGTACTGGTTCACGGGGATGTAACCTCCGGGAAATTGTCCAATCTTCTTATCGAGTCCGTTCTCCTCCTCGCTATACTCCCCAGCCCCGTTCTGAACTCCCTTGGCGTCCTTGCTCGCCCTTCTCGTGCCTTTTACCCGACCCTTCTGAGTCCTCGCTGGGACCTGGGGATTCTGGGGCATGGCCAAGAGATTACCAATGGTGTAACCGACGGCCGGGTTCTGGCCCCCAGTCCCGATGAAACCATTTCCCTGAGACATGTTGAGATTGTAGTTTGGAGATTGAAGATGCTGCTGGTGATTTTGTTGTTGCTGCTGAGGAGATGGCTGCTGGTTCATCTGTATGCCGTGCTCCTGCTTCAGCTTCTCCGCCATCTTGTTGCGAACAATTCTGATCGGGAAAAACACAAAGGCACCCTTTCAGTCATCCTGATACGGTCTTGCTGTCAAGACCTGAAACCTCAAGGCCAAGACCGAGACGTGGAACCTCAAGACCAAGATTTTTGATCTCAAGAACAAGACTCTTGATTATAAAGGCCACGAGCGAGACTTTAATCCTAAGACCAGAACCAAGGCCATTGGTTTCGAAATCAAGACCACGACTGTTAAAAACGAGCTAGAACGCTCTCGAGACCAATATAATATAACACATTTAGTCTTCAAGACAACAAAACTGTCCTAATGTCGTTGCTATTTATTTTGTTTCTGAACACTCATTAAAAAGATAGCTCCTATAATTATAATGCACACGACAGAAAAGTTTTCCATAAAAGGAGCATAATTATACAAAAGTTTTCCACTATTTTCCCATCTCTACCTTCATCTTTATCCACCTCGTTTCTTTCTTCCCTCCTTCCTTGTTAGCCTTGCATAATTATGTCCTTTCAATCTATTGACCCCGTGCTCCGCAAGTCTAACCGGTCATACATGTAGTTGTAGGCAATTAACAGCATAATTAATTATTTCTAAGATAGGCAATGTAACTATATCAATATGTGTGGTCAATCAACCGGAGATGTTCGAGGGAACGTGCAAAGAAGTGGGTATATGAGGGATATTCAAGCGGAAGTAAAGAAGACTCAAGCAAGAAATCAAGGACGGGTGGACGGAAGCATGGAAAATGATGCAAAAAAGGGTAAAAGGATGGATGCAAGGAATGAAAAATGAAAGGATGGATAAGTGGACGAATGGAAGATAGAAGAAAGGACGAGAATGAATGAATGAATAAATGAATGAATGGATGGATGAATTAACAAAATAAAGACAGGGAGGAACTAACGTATGTTTATGGCACTGACCTGTTAATGGAGCTGACACTTGGAACCGTTTCTTGTGAACAGATTCCGTCTCCGAGTAATTTCTCTCGTATTTCCCACGCGAACATTGTTGGACTGTCTTGCTTGAGGACGATTATTGCCTCGACAACATCTCCGGTGGCAACTTTCGGCTTCGAACCTCCTATCACTCCGGGTTTTATCGATCCCGTGTCGTAAAACCTACGCCAAACAAACAATGCTAAGGTGAGGGATGGTCAGACAAAGGAATGAAACGAATTTAGGAGTGGTAGGTGAGATACATTCACCTATCGACAAGACGACTCAACTTTTAAAGAGTAGAGCAAGATGATAGTACCAGAGCCATTTCAAGGTGGTCGAAGGCCCTATATGTGTTCTCGCATAGTCTAATTATGTAGACCCCAACGGTTAGGCTAAATCCGACGCACAGCTAAAGTCCTTATTTCTTGGCGTCATGTCAATCACGCGTAGGCCTACTTGTAATTATTTAATCGTGAGCGCTTTGTCGAAAATTACATTGAAGACATTATAAGCAAATAATAATCATGTGATCGTGTTCATGCAAAGAGCGGCAAGTTTAAAATAATGCAAAACAGTCTAACTTAAACTGTTTCAAAAGCCTAAAAACTTTTAAACATTAAATTTCAGTTTTTTTTCGGGGCAGTGGAGAATTTTCTTTTTCCAGTAACTCATTATTGACTTTCGTAGTCCGCTACAAAGTTCTTGGGCCCAGACAGAGCACTTGGCTAAAGGACAAGACGGTCCTGGCTAGTAAGATCACTATAGCAACATGTTCACAACGATCCACGCCGATGCGATTACCAACCCTCATAGATGTAAAAAAAACGATGGAAACAGAATAAAAAACGAGGGAAAACGTCGTTTTTTTCTACAACAAACGACAAAAAACCGATAAAAAACGGAAACGGAAAATAATTTGACTTTGCTACATCTAAAACCGCATTTTAACCTTGAAACCTTGATTAGGAACCTACTACACGCAGGCTATCTCCTAAATGATGATGTTAAACGATGAACTAATGACTTTAGTAGGCCTAAGTTTAGTTAGCTGAATCGTTGAAAGTATGGCGGAAAACATAAGAAATATCAGAAATAATTAAAATTTAGGAAAATAATAACAGAAATTAAATGAATAAATAAAGTTAAAGAAAAGATAAAAACGATAACAAACGATGGGAAAAATAAAGAAAAAACCAGTATAAAAAACGAAAAAAACCTTTTCTACAACTATGCCAACACTTACTAGCCCTAATATAGTAGCCTAACTGTTGTCTGTACAGGTGTATAGGTGTAAGTAGATAGACCTACAATAACTCAATCAACAATAAATTATTTCTGATTTGACTGCCCTTGTATGCCGATGCTAAAAAAGATTAAATCGACAAGAAGTTTCATTATATTCATCTCTGCCTTATGACAGAGATGAATAAAAAATCCAAGCCAGAGCAGACACGGACAAATAAACTATCATAAGACTTAATGAGACGCAATTTTTTTAAACAAATTGAAGTGACAGAAGTGAAGTTACGGTCAATAATTTCATATTTATGCATAAAATATGATTTTATTCAGTTACGTGAAGTTTAAATTGATTGTAGCTCATTTTCTCTGCAATATTATATTTTTTGAAAGGCATAAATCATAAACTTTTCTATATATGACTACCTAGTCCGGGTCCCAAAAAGTCGCCGGGCTCCCAAGCATTTTCCCTCCAGCCCCTCCTGGTAGCCCTGCTCATGACGGTTCTTCTTCCATTGGTATAATTATTATCAAAAGTCTACGCGATGGATTACAACAGAATGCAACACAAGTGCCTACCTTCCTAGAATCTTGCTAACGCATCCATGCGAGACTCTGAGCTGGCGCGAGATGTCACATGGTCGGACTCCTCGGTTGGCCAGCTCGACGATCTGCTGTCGAACAATGTCCGGAAGTGGACGTCCGTTGACGAATATTCCTCCCAGTTGGTTGACGCCGCCATGACCTGCGCAAAGTACCATTCCGCATTCAAGTGATGTCGCTATATCTTCAAAACAATGGTTACCACAACAATTAACTTAAAAATATTACGTCTATATAGAGAATTCCTTCGAGAAGATTCACAAGAGTTAAATATGGCGCCGCCCTAAGAATTCAAATGAGGTCTACTGTCTTTCAAGAATTCAGCAAGTTCAGCAAACTGGAACAGAGCGATATCTTTCGAGTCTCGCAATCTATTGGCGACTGCGTTGTTGCAAGTTCACTCTCGGCAACTTTTTTCAGTTCACCTAAGTTATTTGGCTATCTTGTCGAATGTTTGGCGGTGAATTATTTAGTAAAGTCAAAAACTGAAGCTGCCACGCAAGCGAATAGTTATATTGCTTTCGGAAAATTGAGCGAAGCAAAGAAGTTCAGAACAATTGTTGTCCGTTTATAAGAACAGTTGACGCTCGAATTCCAATGTTCAACACTCAATATGTCGAAGTTTTTTCGCAGAAGCTAATCCGACTTTAAATTGAAACACAATCTCAATAGAGTCTATCCACAAAGCAGCGACGTTGAGCAGTGAGAAAGTTCGGCGACAATTCAAACGAAGGCCAACTACATGCAAATAAGACCTCTCAGACCCTAAGCCTCAAACACACAGACAGAGAAGTACATCGGGTCGTCGAATGCATTTGTAATTTTTGATGCACAATGCTCTTTCAGTTCATGTCTCAATCCTCTAAATCAATCCTCTAAATAAACCAACGATTTATCTATAGATCTGTCTGTCTGCAATATGATTGCGATCTGTTATATGCCAGAAAGAATGTTTACCCAGCTCTTCAAACTCCGACAAAGACATAGCGATCCACGACAGTTCTGATGTGCCGCCTACAACCTTGCGTCTACAGAGACAAGACTTGTGCACTGAAACGACCCCGTTAAGTAGGCCCAGGTAACCAATTTATACCTAGGTCAGCTGTAAATTTATGCATACACTTACGTATCTTTATGTACAGTCGATTAAACTTATTCACGGCGAAAGTTTCCAACGAATGTTTATACAGACTTACACAATGTTTATCAAGAAAGTTAAGAATACAGTGGATTACTACTATTTACGTACAAACGCATAGGCCTACTCAATAAAAATATAGGCCTACATCGATCTTTAACGGTTTTTCAGAAGCTGCTAAAAGCATTTTCGATATATTTAAGTCTTACTTAAGATATGTATAGCCTATTTCCTACTTGTAGGCTACTACGTGTAGCCTACTAGAGCAAGACAGATTGTTCTGTATGTTATTAGTTTCAGACGGCGCTTTATAAATATGGACTTCACGACTGTATATGTCCTCGAAAGGTAAACGTCAGATTTGCTCCGAAGATGTTTCAAGTATCTTCCCAGTAGGCTTATGTTACGTAGGCCTATAGTCTGTGCGTTTAAGTGTCCGATTTTCCTCTAAGCCTATTATGTGTAGGCCTATATGCATATTATATAAGTCTCTTACATTTGAATGATAAGTTGAATTTTCACTGCACTGGTCAATTCTTAGAGATTCCATCACAATGTTATCATAGGCCTATATCTGCTCGGTTCTTTCATGAACCGAACTTCTACGTCACCATTTTAAAGTAAAGTTATTATTATTACATATAAAATATATATATATATATATGTGTATATTATATAGGCCTAAGCTTCTAGATTTCCACAAAAATAATAGCAGTTTTAGCCTACATTATTTCAGACCCTTTCTCGAAGGCACTCATGCACACTATGCATAAAGAGTAGTTGGAAACATTGCCATAATGAATTAAATCTATTACAGATAAGCAATCAGATTTTATGTAGCGCCCCTTCAAAATCCGTACGGTACTCAAAGAGCCACACCCGACCCGGGCTAAGCGAAAAACAACAGTCTTCAACAGTTGGTGAAACTGAGAACAGATACATGGATGTGATGCATTTTCGTGATGTCGTAGGCAACGTAGGATAACAGGATTGCCTATTAAGCATACCAGGGTTGCCGTAGCCTACTGAGATAGACATCGGGAAACTGCAATATATCCATACATAGCCTAACACAAGATGTTTCTCTGACCTGTAGCTATACATAGACACCCACATCGACCTAGACGGAACCCGTCTCTACTGGCAATCAGACTTGGTAGTGCCAAGCTCAGAACAACTCCTATGAAACAACACAGCGCTAGTAAACAAGCTGGTGCCCAGCGCTTAGTGTTAGGTGGCGCTTTATAAATATGGACTTCATGACTGTTTCAAGCAAATCTATTCGGAATTTTATTAATGCGTTGCTCAACAAGGACTAACGTTGCAGCATCGGAAAATGACGGGTTCTTCAAGATTATATAATTTAAATTGAAGCCATAGTCCTTCGCAGCATGGTGTTAAAATGTGTCATTGACATTGTCGCTGAATTCCTATGGTCTACATTGCCACTCCACCGAAGGTCCTTCCAACTCAAAGAGACTCTCAGAAGGAGTTCCTGCAGAGGTGTGTAAAGAATAGTGTTGCATCAAACGCACGCACCTGCTAACCTTCACAACTGCCAGTGAAGATGTTACTTTATGGTCAGTCGTAGGTCCAGGCTACTCAATAGGCCTACGCTCAACTGTGTGTCATAGGCTTATGCTTTTGGAGTAGGACTTTAGGCTAAGCCTACGTCGCGCAATCCGCGGTGCAAGTTTAAGTTCACTAGACAGCTAGTTAACTCCACGCCTGACATGTAAAGACACACTAAGTTTACAGGCGAAAGTGGCCTCTCGAGTCTTAAAACAAAGGATGTAGGTTTAGGCGACACCATCGTAGGTACTTCTACCAAAAATTCAAAGAACTCAACAGCGCTTGTCGGCATTTTGGCCTTTGATAGTGCCGCAACAGCCTTTGATCTTGCATGATAAATCGTGCCGCGTGACGTAGTTGTACGGCCAATGGTTTACGGCCGAAATCTTCAAGTTACTACATCGAGAGTCATTTGCTGCATGCTATATATCTCGTGATTTCTCGACAAAGATGTAATCTAGTCCAAGCTGCTGTTTTCAGCCTAATATAGCCTATAATTATCATTTCACTTCAGTGTTTAACGAGATCAAGTTGAGCTATGATCTTCATACGCACACATAGGCTTGTCACCAAATGCCTTGTAGCCTTCGTATTAAGCTCCTCAGTCAATAGTCAGTCCAGTCTCATAAACAAATGGCTGCAGAAGTGTACATTTGTGTTTACATAAGGACTGCATGCTTGGACAATTATTGTGTGCAATTTATGTATATACACTGTGTCCGGAAAAAAAGGGACCCATTTTGTAAATATGAAAATAAATAGTAAATATTCATCGATTTTTACAATTCAAACACCATTTTAATCCTGACATATTTGTCTAACATTGGTGAAAATATAAAAGTTTTAGTCTCAACGATGACGTCATAATGACGTCATTTGCATTAAATTTCATTTAGACGGCCAGTCATGCATGGTTTCGGTTGGTATATTGGCTCTTGGTAAAACGGAAATCCATTTAATGGAACCAAGAGTGAAAATAAATGCAGCTTATTACAGGGGTTGTCTGCTCCATATAAAATTGATGCCTGATATCCGAGAATGTTCGGAACAAAAGCCTACACATTTCAAGAAAATGGTGCTTCAGCTCACTGAGTTCGTCAATGTGTTGAACTGTTGATTAAGGAGACTCGGATTTCATACCTCTTAATCTTTGGCCGCTAAACGACGCCCGCTTAAATCCCGCTGATA
Organism: Lumbricus rubellus; assembly: GCA_945859605.1. Lineage (NCBI taxonomy): Eukaryota > Metazoa > Annelida > Clitellata > Crassiclitellata > Lumbricidae > Lumbricus > Lumbricus rubellus. Next base: position 39,649,781 of record OX243817.1, read on the forward strand.
ATAAGATCTGGAGACTGATGGAGGAGAAGGTGTACAACACAAGAATAAGAGACATTGAAGAACTCCGTGAGCGAATTGTTGATGCCTGGAAGGATTCTGATAAGCTGGTTATCGATGCTGCTTTTGGCTATTAGCGCGACCGTTTTGAAACTTACGTTGAGGCCAAAGGTGTACACTTTGACCAGAAATTGTAGCCGGACATAATTCAGATATGAAAATAAAAATAAACCTACATTTAATATTGATAAATTAAATCATAAAATATTGAAATTTTGGGTGATTTTGCGGATTTATCTCTTAAATTTGGCTTTTTGTGCAAATGACGTCATTATGACGTCAGTTTTTGGACTGGAACTTTTATATTTTCACCCATGTTAGACAAATATGTCAGGATTAAAATGGTGTTTGAATTGTGAAAATCGATGAATATTTACTATTTATTTTCATATTTACAAAATGGGTCCCTTTTTTCCGGACACAGTGTATATCTGTGATAGGCTACCTATCTGCATCCATAATATCAAGACACTCTCAGAAGCGCTGTCCGCGGGGCTATTCCATCCACTGATCTAAACAACAGTGTCTTAAAGCAATTTGCAAACGTCTACTGAAAAACGTCAACGGCAAAATTCAATGGAAAACTGGTTAAGGACGCCGATAAAGCATGAGAAGGTCGGGCTGAATGGGGTAGAAACGCGGCGCCCTCGTATCTTCGCAGCTAAAGGAGAGCGTCATTATCGCCAAACTGGTTGACTCAACCCAGAAACACGGCGCATGATGAGGCTAAGCCGTTATGAAACATTATGCAAAAATACAAAAGGACCTGTCAAAAACGGTCTTATTCCCTGTTGACATTTTAAAAAATTTACATCTTATTCTGCCAAGTGGGTCCACCATAGTTTCTTCAAATCTCTGGGAGCTGTGCTAGCTTTGCAAATAATAGTTGTGCTATTTTCTGTTATTCTGAAGAATTGCTGTTAGTTACAAAGAACTTCCAAGGTTTCTTTCTACGCGGTGAAACCCCGCAGGAGTCCAGGGCACGTTTTATCCTCCCCCACACACTTCTCTGTCGCCTGTTGTTCGAGTCAAGTTGTTTACGGTTTAGTGGCAACAATGATTAGAGTAGACACAATTCATGTTTACGGTGAAATATTTGAGCTTACAGTGCAATATAGAAATAACGTTTTGTAAGCATGGGCGCCCGCATAAATTTTGTCAGGGGGGGGGCAAAAAATTTTGATGGTCGCAGTTACCGTAAATGTTTTAGTAACAAGAGCTTGAAAAATGCAAAGCTGGAAATTGCAGGAGTATGAGTATTTTTCAATGAGGTTTCTTCATGCAAATATTTTTCAGTTTCATTTTGTGTATCAGCTTTAATATGAATAATTTCTTTAGTGAGAAGAAAAATAAATAAAAAGTAGATGTTAAATGTGGGTTCCTGAAGCGGCACTGTAATGTTATAAGTCAATTGAATGAATGAATAATTGAACAAAAAATAGTTGTCCGTTTTCAAGGTGCAAGTGTTCCTCTAGCTACTTCTGTTGATAGCCTACTTAATTTTGTGCAGTTGTGAAAGGTTGCATGACAGCGAGATTCCAATCAAGTAGGCCATAATCGATAGAAAACTACTATTTGCAAGGGCGCCTGCCGAAGGGTTAACAGCCAATGGTCACTGTTCCAGCTTTTAACAAGATGTTGATTATGCAAGGCAGAAAATTAAGAGCATGTTTATATCTACAGAGATTTCTAAACATAGATTTACATAATCTTTCACTGTGTGCATAATTCATATCACTAGTGCTTTAATGCGAAGAAATTTGTTAAAAACCCAAAAGTAGTAGTTAAATAAATAAATTTCCATTTTCCAGGGGGGGCAAGTGCCCCCCTTGCCCCTATGTGCGGGCGCCCATGTTTGTAAGCAAAGGCAGTAATAGCTTAGAATCTTGTTGAAATATTAAAAACGCATGGAGAGGCATATGTAGGCTATAGCGTTCTAATTTAATTATTTCATGCTCCGCCACTGTTCGCATTCTGACAGTATGTATGTAATATGTATGTAATTTGTATATGAACATTTATATAGCGCCTTACAATAACCTCACGAAGGCGCTTAACGCAGCTACCAGCCTACCAGACAGTTCTAAACAAGATTAGTGCGTCTTAAATTAATTGACTTTGAGAATGTTTCATGAGATACAATCATGCAGTGCAGTGTCACGAATTGTTAATGGAAGACTGTTCCAGTATGAAGGTCCAATGCGTGAGAAGGCGCGGTGGCAGTGCAGGTCCCAAGTCTGGATAAAGGAGGAGGGCGACACTAATCATCTTTGATATGTCATTGTAGATAAACAGCAACAAAGAGAATCACTTCATGGGTTTCAGGTTGGTCGAATACAAGTTGGATTACTAAATAGCTACATGCAGAGGTTGGATTGACGAGATTAATTTTTCCAACTATATGTAGGCCTAGGCCTGTTCACTAATTTATTTACTTTCTAATACAAATTACACATTTATTTATTTGCCAATAGGCCTAAGCCTACTGACTATTCGCTTAATTGGTAATATTCTAATAGGCCATAGGCACTACTAACTATTAATTTATCTAGCCTATTATAGGCCGACTAGGCTATCTACTACGAACTATTTATTATTGCATTTACTTTCTGAAACCAACCAATTAACCATTGCTATGTATTAATTCACGTTTGTAGAACCAACTATTTGCGGATAATTATGTTCGCTTTCCAATATCAACTATTTAGTATTTACCTAATTGCCGAACTTAATTTCTACCAGTCAACAAGGCCCTGTAACTTTATTGGCAGCTGCTCATTGAGGTAGGCGTACTTCAAAGTAGCTCTGGCGCTTAATCTGGTAGATTGTTGCATGCATGGGTGACTTCAGAGACTTCTATTACTGTAATAGAAGGTTCTGGGCGAGTTCAGATCCTGTAACTTGGGGCCAAATATCTCCATTATAAACTCAATTAATACTATTCAGGCAGATGATACACTTTCCGCGATAGAATGATTCTTAGGACAAAGTGCTGAAGAAAGTTAATTCGTATACTTTGCCATATTTTTCAATTACTATTATTACGAGAAGTTTATTCGCACTGTAGGAAAGGTTTACAAATTTCCTTACACCCGAAACGGAAAATTTTCTCAACATTATAGGAGAGGCAAGCTGAGAAATTTTCATGCATCCAGGCCTTCAAGCCTTCATCTGGGCATCATTCTACCAACCATTGAAACATCTAATGGCATACGAGGGGTTTCTTACGAGGGTCGAGTCGAAATAATAATGACCTCCTTCCCTCCTCCATCTCGTCCAACACCCGCCATCGGTTTCCTAGTCACGACCGTACTTTATAGTCCACTCCCTTCTCAGCCGGTGACATTCTGTCAACGGCGCCGAGCCCTGCCCGACGGCGGGGTTAGCCCGCCGCGGTATACCCCAGAACCCTGTGCTTTTTCATCAAGTGAACAGCAGGTGCGACTAATTACCCAGGTGTGCTGCAGTCGGATCTAATTACCTGGGTAAGCTGCAGTAGGCGGGACCTACTGCGTACATACAGCGCCCCACTCGGTAGCACGCAAAGCCATTCGCGCAAATACGGCTCACACGCAGGTAGTTGTGGGTAGTTTGCCTGCGGTAAGATGGTACGGGATTGTCTCACCACTGACTTGAAGAATAAAAAGACGCAGTAGCTACATGTACTTCACGAAGTAAAACACCCGACACCGTTAAATAACTCGTCTTTGTCATTAAGAGATTCTCCAAAGATTCCTCATAATCACTAAGAGATGCGCAGTAGGCTACCAGCGTGCGAATAATGCAGAAAAATAACCTAACTGGTGGGTTGAAGGCATAGACATCATATATTACTTAGACCAATGAACGCCACGGCGCGGCCGAAACAAAATTGGCCCAGCGGCGTTCACGAAATTCTGGGTAAATCATTGGTAGAAAGCCGATGACTAACTTGTTCGCTTTACCTTCGATCTTCGCTAATGATGTCCGTTCATCATGTAACCTCTTACTGTCAATATATGAAAATTTAAGCTTTAGCAAGCAGATTTCCAGATGATTTATACGGGTTATCACATATAAATGTTACAGAGTCAATCGAGTTCTTAGGTAGGCCTATAGATACTAAATTTGCTTACTTCGGGCCAGATTAGCAGTCAGTTAACAGACATTAGGCCTATTGCTTGCTTCATCTCAACTTATTATCTTGTTCATCAGGTGTGCCCTTAAACAAGATTTCGAAATGTGCTATATATATATATATATATATATATATATATATAGCGTTTTTACATGGTCGATTAATCTTCTTTATCTTCTTTAACATATTGTATATAGGTTTGATCTTCTTTAACATTGTCTATAGGTTTGGTTGTTACATATTATGTCTTGTTTGTATGCGCACTTGTTATAGCACCTCTTCAAGCTCATACTCAGAGGCGCTCCAGACTACGGAGTGGACACTGCATCCGCATTTCACACCGAAGCGCTGAGCAACTGCGATTTGCGAGTGAAGGACTTTCCCAAGGTCCCTACGCTGCGACACTTGAGGTGGATTCGAACCTGCAACCCTTCGGCTGCAACGCAACGAACATACCCGCTACACCACCGCGCCCCACCTACTTCTGGAGGCTATGATGAGTTGTGAAATGAATTCTTTTGAAGTTGGAGTGACATTACATCAAGGGATACTTAAGAACCTGCATTTTGCTAATATATTGACTTGATAGCAGTCACCAGGCAAGGCAGTAACAGTTTTGGACTCGAAATAAATGTGCAAAAACGAAATTAATGACCACTGGAAAAGAACAAGAGTGGAAAGTGTGAATGGATGAAAAGCAGATGGAGCAAGTCACAAAGTTAGTGTGACTGGCAGTGGAAGGTAATGGAAATGGCCATTTAACAAAGTATGAATGAATAAACTTTATTGTTTCATTGTATGGTTCCTGAGCTGATGCGTACAGTTTACGCTTCAACATTTCGCATGGAACTTCTCCAAAACAGCGCTCAATGAGGTCAACAGATGTTGCATTAATGTCATTTCTAGATCACAGCTGTTTTATGACGGCTTTCATTGTCCGCAGCTTCGTTTCTCTGCGAAACAATTTACGCCGAGTGATAGTGAACTTCTTTGTAATCAAGCTCCTTTGTGGTTTTTTCTTTTCTAGAAGATCCTCATATTTCCTTTTCATGCTACGGGGACTTGATCTGATGGCATAACTGTGATCTGTCACAGATCCAAAATTAACTACAAAATCACACGATACAGCAGATGAAGATTGGGGGATTGACTGCTCTTGAACAGTGGATACTGTCGACGTAGAAGGTGACACAGTGCTCTTTTGCAGAATGCGACGATTTTGTTCTTTCTTCTTCAAGTGGCGCGGAAATTTGAATATATCCGGAACTGCATCCTCTTTCAGTCTGACTTGGGACCTGTAGTGTCGAAAACTGGAAGGTGCAAAATGTTCTGAGCAGATGAAATCTGTCGATTTTGGCCGCCATTTCTCACGCCTAATTGCAACCAGCCACTTCTTTGTTAATGTTGCATTCTTTAATGGAAACCTGCAGGAAAATAAAAACATGTTTAATTATAGTAAATTAATTAAAACTGTAAAACACATGCACAATCCATGGAAAATGTAAATTTATGGTGAAGATAGCCTCCCTAGAAAATGTGAATCTATGGTGGTGTATATAGTCAGCCACTAGGAGAAGATGCAGTTTGATATCCATGTGCTTGAAAGAAATAATGTGCATATGAGAGCTACAAAGAGAGTGGCAGGTTATTCCAATCCCTAGGGCAGTGTTTCCCAAAGTGGGTTCCATAGAACCCAAGAGTTCCGTGAAATGAGCACAAGGGTTCTGTGAAAAGTTGTAAATAAAAGAAATTTTAGTGACTTTTTTACTGGAATACAACATTTAAATTAGCTTTTAAAAATGCAATAATAGTTTAAAACTACATTCAGCCGTCTCACCCATTGACTCTAAGCGATTATCCGATTTTTCACTGTCCGTTAGCAATTCAGTTGCAATTTATAGACATCACTGCTGCGACATAGACCTACGTAGGTAAGAACTGTAAATCTGGACAGGGATGCAGACATCCTTGTCATAATATTTTTTTATTAAAATCCTCACGCTGCGTGTGTCGCACCTTTTTAAAAATCGATTCGGAGATCCGGTGCTATATAAGTTTCTGAGATTCAGGTAAGTTAACTATCGGGTTTCCAGCGAGATTGCTGGAAAGCATAAGCTCATAATAAATCAATAAAACATTCCAGAAAAACAGATGTTTACTGCAATTAAGTATAATCTTAATTTTCCAACAACAAGACAGAAACAACGAATTAACATCAACGCTGCAACGTCCAATATTAATTTTTATAAATCTGCGCGCCAAGTACACCTATATACGATGTGAGCACACTCAGATCAAAACACGTGAATGTGATAGCACAATACTGTAAAAATTTGCTTACCTGTAAAAGCGAACCTTCGAATCTTTCGAGAATCGATTAGTGCAGTTATACGCACAGCAGGACGCCACCATTATAAATGTTTAAACTAATAAAAGTTTTTTTCGTCTATCGTAAGACGTACATAACAGTAATACAACAACTTTCTGCCAACTAACTGGCGACTTCCGGAAAAAGGAAATTGAACCAAGTTTTTACCATAGAATCGGCAGTCTAAGTAATATATGATGTCTATGGTTGAAGGAGGATTATAGCAAGTTGAAGGAGAGAGTCGGAAATTGTGACGAATGGCGCCATTGAATTGGATGAACTCTAGAAAGGTAGAGAACCAAAGAAAAAGAAGAAGACAACATTAGGCTATAGTGTGGAACTTATTAGCCTAGATCGAGATCGAAAAAACTTTCAAAATTTGACTGAAGAGCATATAGCCTAACACCGGTCAATAAAGAACTGAAGACAGATTCACAGTCAATAATTCTAAGTGTTTAGAAAACAAAGATGCCTATAACAAATTGTACGCTTTTTATGTGGTGCCAGACCGAAGCCTTGATAAACGAGGGGCAACGATAAAATTTTTGCTACAACACAACGTTACTAAAATTAATGGTAGGCCTAACTAGTATACAATGTAGCTACTATACCATCACCAGGAGATGCTAAACTTGAGCCTGCAACAGTCAGTAAGTTATAGAATCCCTAAAACTTTGAATTCCATAATAATGATAGCAAAAGAATCCTTCATTCATTCACTATACGGACTTATATAGCGCCACTTCAAGAAACCAACTCAGGTGCGCTCCCAGCCACACCAAATAAAACAGACTTGAGTGATTTATGAAACAAAGTTTGATTGGTCAGATGAAATAAATTCAGCTTTGGAGAGCGCTTATTCCATGATGATTCCAGATAAGCGAGCCCGTGAAACTAAGAGTTGCCCTTCATAGCAAAGCGAAGAGCCCGACATCGACATCATAGACTATAATACATCATAGACTATAATATATAATCTATAATATCGCATATTAGGCGACAAAGATCGATATCGCAGACAATAACTCAGCGAGAACTTTGATCAAAATTTTCAATTGACACTGCTGCGGGTGGTGTCTTAAGGTCTGGACGAAGGCGGGGGGTCAAAGAGATCGTCTTCGTTATAAGTTATAACCAACAACATGAAGTAGGCCTAATTATCTAATTGTAGTTCAGCTCCTAACAATTATTCATCTGTGTAACTTTCAACTAGTTTTGTCTATCACAACTCGATCTGTTGAATTGGCTGATTGGTTGGTTGATTGATTAAACAATAGCTCAACGACCCCCATGCATACTGGACTGGAATCCCTTTCCCTTCTCCTTCTCCCTCTCCCGTGCAATCACGCGTGGACAGAATGTCTTCAGAGAATAAACCTTGGACTCGAACTCATACGACCGGGCATACAGCAATGAATGCATGCCAAGAGCGAAGATGCAGCATGATAGACCAATCACAAACGAACAAAGGCCAAAACATCTCGAGGTCACAAATTATCTTTGGCCAGCATCAATCGCTTCTTATTTCACCGACGGCATCAGTTAACTATAATACTCTATACACATACACCCACAAACACATGCATTATATTCAGAGATTGTGCACAAATTATAAGGCATTGGAGGCTACTTATAGGCCTACGCATATGAATGTGTGTGAGTGTGCGTGTGTGCTGGTATCTATGTATGCGCGTGTACGTGCAGCTTCTGTGTGACTCTGAGAAATTTCGATTATTTACCATAGTATTACGTTTGAATCTTGGAGAAGTGAATTGAATTTGGAAACACGTCGACCATGGAGCAGCTGTTTAGCCTAATCTAAACATCTGCGCAGTTGGGTTAAAGTGAAGTCTTACCGTAGGACAAACTACTCAAAGACTCTCAGAGTTGGAGAGTGAAATGTTGCTCAGAAATTCATGTGTCTGCATAAAAGTCGTGCAAAATAAAACATTATAGATTCAGTGAGTAGGTGACAAGAGAGAAATCGTCTTGATGTCTATGAATAGGATCTGATACATAAAATAGCAACGAGGAAGAAGAGGCAAATCCTACATAGACCAATATAAGAGCAATATAATAAGCACTCGTGCAGATATGAGAAAGCATTTATGTTTTTGTCAATTCTCAAGTGAGTCATTTGAAGCCGCTGGCATCCAGGGTTTCTCTATGAGTAACCAGTGTTATTGCAGTGTGTGGGGGCACAATGCGAAAACTTTGCAAAAGACTCCGCTAATACCAGTTTTAGCAAAATTCTTAATTGCTAAATCCATCATTGGTTGCCCCAATGTTTTAATGAGTATTAATAATAAATATAATAATAAAGATAAAATTCATGACATTAAACAAATAATAAGAAGCACAGGATATATTAGAGAAATTATAACAATATTATTAGCCTATGACGACGATGATGATGATGATATTGAACCTCAGAGCGCAACATTAGATATTTTGGACTTGCATCGACACTATCCAATATCCTAGCCAAGGGATGTTTTCTTTCCTCGGGTCTCTATATACTATATCATACAATGAAATATAGGCCCCTAGCTAGGTAGGCCTACACTAGAACAAAACACAATAAAACAAGAAATACAATTCAACAATATTATTATAAGCAATTGAATAAAATACAATATAGGTAGGCCTAAGTCAAATATTTGCAAGAGACATGCGAAGCTGAAACCTTTCATTCTAGTATCCTCCAAAGGAATTTGTGTTAAGACACACACAGAGAAAGATACTGACATGTAAGCCTACCTGTACATGCAGATACGAAGATGCAACAAAGAAACAAACACAGAGTCAGAGAGAGATACAAAGAAGATGAGATACTAGGACAGAAAGAAACTGAGACAGTTACAGGCAGAGGAAGACGCAGAAAGACATAGATATGCAGACAAACAGAGGCAGACATAGCAGAACGGACAGAGACTAAACAAGCAGAAGTAGTTCCAATAGACCACGGCGTCGTCGAGGATTACTGATGGATGGACCGAGGTTGCATATTATGTCTGTTTTGCAGGCAGAAGAAAAACGACTGACTGACGGTCAGACTAGACTGACCGACTGGTCGATTTTCTGACCGACTGGCTTTCTCAATATTTGACCGACTTGCTAGATAACTACGGTAAACGAGAGAGATGAGAAACAACGTCATTTTTTCCTCTCACAAAAGCTCAGACCATGGAAAAGTACAATTAGTATTGTGCTTGTAAACAGTGACTTCCGTTGCGCTGGTAAATAACGCACAGTCGATGTCGCACCAAAAACCTAAGCCATACTCCGATCAGTATATTGAAGATATCAGATGGAAAGGCAAAGACAGAGACATAGGCGTACGGGAGTTTTCACCAGTCGGGGGGGGGGGCAAAGATTGAACTTCTGCCCGAAAAATATATACGGGGAAAAAGTTGATTACCTTTTTTTTAGTCGTTCGCGACTATGTTTGCCCGAAAACCACACTTGCCCGAAAGTTGGGGGGGGCATTTGCCCCCTGCACCCCCGCCTCGTACGCCTATGGACAGAGATATTATAGATATAAAGAATTGTTTGAGAAATGTAAGTCTGTAGATGAGAACGCGATGACATCAATGATTGAGCATAAAAACGGACAATGAAGACAGACAGTGAGACAAACCAAGGTATAAAGACGGAGTGGGGTATAGGCCTACACCGAGAGATAGAGAGAGCGAGAGATAAAGATAGAGTGAAACATAGACGGAGAGAGAGACACACAGACAGAGAGCAGAGAGCAAGAGTTTAGGTCTAGCAACCGAAAAGTTTCTTCATCAAGAACAGGTTTCAATGTAGGAACAGGTACATGTAGCTGCCTATCCCTGGCAATAAACGACAGGTAACCACGCTTTCAACTAACTCTACAGCAAGCCAGTTATCACTTCTGACTTTTATGAGAGCGTCAATTTATCCACAGCGCCACTATGGAGTCTAATATACTGCATAAGCCTAAGCCTGGCCGCATTCCACAATAATTTGGCCAATCCAAATTCAATCCGATTAATGTGCTTACATCAATCTTCAACTAATCGAAACAACGCCTGATTGCGTCTTATAATAATAATTATTGCTCCTCCATCGTTTACAATGCGTAATGCATTTTCAAGCTCCTGAATTCTTATATTATGCAATCTAGCATAAAAACTAGTACTTTGTAAATGTGATACAGATACAATAATTATTTACCAAATTCATTCATCCATTCAACGAACTGTAGCCTACACTGTTGTAGGTTTGTGGGAGTGTGTTCCACCGAAGAGCATGTAAATCATAGATAAGGAAGAAGTTGCAGAATTTAATGGGAGATTTGAGGCTGAAGTAAATAATATAATAATATATTATGATGAAGAGCGAGTAGATTTAGATGGTTCAGATGGTTGGATGGTGAATAACTGAATGAGAATAATATTATGTTAAAACGATATTATATCGGCTGAAATGTGATGCAATAAAAGTATCATGTTGGCACAATATCGTTATCGCCAAATTTCTAGGGCGCCACTCGAAAGTCAAGCGCAGGACAACAGCTTATTCACGAGCGCTGTGTCAAGTCAAAAGGGTTGTACAAAAGAGTAGGCCCTAATCCACAAAAAGGTCGTAGTCTGGTTACCAAAGAATCAGAGGTTGCTGAGTAACTGCTAAGTTGGGTGGCGTTTAGGTCGAGAGTTGGATAGGGGAATCAGGATAGAACAGATGTTGGACTTTCAAGTGATGCATTACTGCGTAGATGGTTTCTGCCATTTGAGTATTATAATAGACAACTCTTCATGTAGACTTGTAGAGTGTAGAGAGAGCTGAGAGACATAGCGTTTTGTGAGACATCTTGTAGCCTACTTAAAACAACATCTTGCTTCATACAACGCTTATAGAACATCTACCCATTCTACAATAACACGATCATACCAGTATTCGCGTCATTATTACTAAATGCGCTTAATAGTCGATTCAGCGACTTCCTGCATTTCCTTCAACGTCATCGGAGATCTAAAAGGCGTAATATGAACTGCCATGAATATAACGGAACTTTTGGGAACCAGTCTTCACACGTAGTTACTTCTTGTCTGTCGAACTACAGAAAGTCTTGGGATTACTTACTGATCGGCAACAACTCTTCTGCTGAAATCCCTGTGAACTCTGGTTGGGTGTCTAGAAATTCGCTCAGCACTTAAGACCTCAGAGACTCATCTTAAAATACGAAGATTAGAAAGCGTCGGGAAATGTCCACTAATGACTCACGTGGAACATGGTCCGGCTATTAGAAGTTCCTACAGTATCATGTTTCAGAAACTGATTTTTAGAAACTCATAGCTAGAAAATAATCATCCTGTACTTTGAAGCGAGATTTAAATATCAAAACCCTAAGCGCCCGTTCCGAGTCAGACTCGATCATAAACTACGCTATAAGAAACTGGGTGTCAATTCTTCAATAGAGAGAGAATCGGTCCATAGGTCATGGTTGAACGGTTGAACGGTCAACCGCTGGAACCAAGGAACCGTGATGGCTCGGTAAACATCCGCAGATCTTCCAAAGGTTTATCGAAGCCGTTTCGCTGCTTACCTTTGTCATCTCGAGATGGCCCCGTGATCGTCGTCGTTGCAAACTCAGTCGGCTGAGACATTGCGCTGGCGAATGATAAGGTCCACTAGTCAACCCACCTTGTGAAGCAGTCAGGCGCGAACTGCGTCTTACATCGCTACCGTGATGGGTCCTCCGGCTCGGACAGCACCGAAGCATGACCGGCAGAGGGGAGGGGGAGATGTCACCTATTGTAAGACGGTCGGGCAATTACTGTGGAATCTGGAGCCCTCAAAGGCAGGCAACGTACAGCGGAGCTGTTAGGGTGAGCCGAGCGTACACCATACCGGTGGGGAGCGGGGTGTGAGCCGTGTACGTATTGGAACTTCAAGACGGGCCATCTTTCACCGCTGAATTTGAATGACAAAGGACGAGTTCAAATTTTCACCTGGATAGGGGTGATGGGTTTCGTAATCCGAGGCGCAAATAGGCCTAGTACGGTAGCGCACATCGCTACCGTGCAGTGGGAACACAGTAGAAGATAACAATGGTAATTTACTCAGGCGTATTTGCCCACTGTCGTTCGAAGACCTCAGGCAAAAGTTAAGAAGGATTAAGAAAGTGCATGGCGAATGAATGCAGTTTTCAGCCCAGCTGAGTATCTCCCACAAGATTTAAGCAATAGTCTCGGGCGTTGAGACTACTTCTTATGATGGCTGTGTGTAAAAATCCGACTATGAACTCAGACTTGTTTTGTGGATATAACTTGCAAACAGAGGAAATGCTGACCCAAATCTCAACGGTTTCTTGTTGAATATGAGCATATCAATAAGGTGGTAAAATGGAACAGGCTAAAACAAAACGTAGGAGGAGAAGGAGGAGCAGAAGAAACAGGTGAAGTAAAGGAGAGGAGTAGCAACAAGTGTGAAATGGAGAGGAAGAAGAGGTGGCAAGAATATCAACCCTCGGTTGGGTAAGGTCACGTGGTCTGGATGGCAGACAGTATCACATAATGTAATCAACCACTGCAGATTTCTGGTGACAATACCTGTATGGGCTCAACCAGAATCATTATACTATATGGTGAGTTTGTTGCTATTTGAGAACACTGCGTCACATCAGTGATGATTAGTGTCACCCTCCTCCTTTCTCCACGCTTGGGACTGGCCCTGCCAAAGTACGAGCAGTGACAGAATAATTAGCATAGAGCGACATAGGCTAGGCCTACATGTAAGCACAGCGTCGTTCCACGAAGGTCTAGAGCAGCAGCGGGCTGCCTATAATATTTATCTCTATTGCTGGTGTGCAGTGAGAACGATACTATGGTTTTTCGTATCGATGTGAAAGACCTTTGATAACATAAGTCTTAAGACGCCGCTATCAGATAATAAATAATTGCCTAGATCTATAGATAGGCTCATCTTGACTATAGAGGGCGCCAGAGTTATCGCCATTTTATCTCGAGGCATGTGACAGAATCAAAGTAAAAATAGAAGTTTCAACTCGTAAACAGCTAGCCTATAATAGGTATAGAAATTAGTCTATCTGTGTTTCAATATGACTATCTACTGCAAGTAGGCTAATAGGAATATCTTAAGCGTATACGTGTGGTCATTCTAGTAGCGTGGACATATATATTCCTATAGGCACAATATAGCTAACTTTGAATGCAGTTAAACACCGCGAATGACCGAAGAGCCAAAGATGTTGGGACGTCGTTCCTTCCATCTACGAATCGCATAAATATAGAATAGATTCTATTGCCTTTAGAAGTCGCTAGCCCTGCAATTAAGCTTATTTATAGTCACAAGCAGGCCTAACCACTGCTTGAAATAAAGCATCAGGCCGTTGGTCATAGGCCTACCATAAGAAAAAATTATGTCGGCGGATAACAGCATAGCGATGCAGCACTTATGCGACATTACATCATGCAGCATCTGTTTCAAAACGCTGACTGATCCTAGAATGCTTCCATGCACACACACGTTCTGTTTCAGTTGCTTGGAGAAGATTGCAAGGAAGGCTGACAAGAATCGACCCGGTTTCACAATGCCCTGTCCACTCTGCAGGAAGGAGTTTGCGATCCCGGACAAGGGTCTACAAGAATTGCAGAAAAATTTCTTGATGAAAGATTTGATGGAAGTTACATTAAAGTTTAACCGTGGTCAACTATCTAGTAGTGATAGCGCTGGTTCAAATATCGCAAGCACTGCAACTTGGGGTATTGACTGTAGATGTGAATCTGATCTTTACGATATCAGGTATCTTGAAGCAAGTAGGTCGAAAAAGGGGTATACGGATGATGAAGCAATGGTGAGTGGTAATGAAGGGGCAGTAGAAGTTACAGCCACCTCTTCACTGACGACTTGTGAAATTCATCGTGAGAAGCAGTTGGACGTCTACTGCGCTGATTGCAGGAAAGTTGTCTGTGTGTCCTGTCTGTATGACAGTCACAGAACACACGATTGGAAAGATGTGGGAACGTTTGAAGCAGAGTTTCGACAGATTGTAGACAGAAACGTTGCTAAAATGAAAAGATTCGTTGCCGAGCTGTCGAGAAAGAAGAGCAAATTGGAGACGAGAGAAGAGTTCCTTCACAGAATAGAACTCGTTGAGGAAGGGATTCTTGCAAAGAATAAGAGACTGAAAGCTCTTATAGATAAACACACGTCGATTTTACTGGAATCTTTAGCTTCGTTAAAAAGTGAGCATTTGAAGACAATGCAGACTGAAGAAGAGGAACTGGATTTTCGTAGTACGGTACTTGAAACCTTCGGGAGATATTGTGATCAACTGCGGTCAAAAGGATCCGCTGATCTTTGCAGAACCAAAGAAGATTTAATGAGGAGAACTGAGGAGTTGGAGAAGGAGCACGAGAATTTTGTTCTTAGACCCGACCACTACTTTGAGATTTCATTCAAACCTTTCAATATCGTAGACATTCTGAAGACAACTAACAGCAACATCATTGGAGAACTCAAAGGTAGGCCTAAATGCACACCACGACCTGTTCTGTTTTAAATGCATTCACTACAGTTGCCTTTAAAATGAATGCCACAACATTCAAGATACCGTATTCGTTTACGGATAGTAGGCCTAGGTCTACCAGCCAGAGATATGGAACCATTAAATAAGCCACCAAAATTACTGTAAGCCTATGCGATCCGCCGTCCTAGCGCCCAGAAGGTCACGATTGTAGCGTAGCTGCTCCAGCACAATTAACCGAACCAGCAACACCATTAATTAAGCAGCATGAAAAATTCCATTCAGCTCAGTTAACAAATTCTTACAACGTAGGCTACACCTAAAGGCAAAAAAGCTCTTAGTTGGTTGGTGTCGCGCAATAATATTGGATTTCGCAGATTCTGGTTTAGGCCCAGGCCTATAGCTTACTTACTTACTTAGACTTAGTTCTTCCAGTTCCGATCGGAACATTGGTCGACAAGTCCTCGCCACTCCGCACGGTCGCCAGCCAGGGGTGTAACGAGTGGGAGGGCCTGGGGGGACCTGGCCCCCCCACTTTTTTTATCAGGGGGGCCTAATATGAGAACGGACCCCCACTTTTTTATGAGAGGGCCCTCCCACTTTTATGAAAAAAGAGAGGAAAAGTGGTCCTTAAAATCTTTCCAAAAAAGAGCTAAGCCACAGTAAAGAGCAAAGCGATAGTTGGAAATAGCTGTTGAGGTCGAATATAGTTTACTTCCATTATTTTATTACAGCCTTTTAATTGGAGTGTCTCTGAAATCTTGTCTTGTTGATCGATCTCTTTATTGATCAGTTTCGATCTCTTGTAAAAAAAACGACGACAAGAGTAAAGGCAAAGGATCACCTTAGAAATTCAGACAATTGCAGTTTTTTCAATAGCCTACAGCCTACAGGTGTTACAAGCTACTTGAAGCTAGTACTAGTAGTAACTTACTAACTTTTCGTGTATCAGACCTACGTGAGTACGTGTATCCTACTATGTTTTTGCAATGTGCGGTCAATCCCGTCATAGTAGCTACTAGCAACGTGTTTCACGAAACTGTGACGAAACGGCGGAAATCGGTTGCCACCTAGAAAAATCGATCCCCTTAATTATTTTTCTGTTTTATTTTTACCCGAGATTGTAAAAGGCCGCGCATGGGCATGTCGTTGGTGTTTATTATTAAGTATAATATTCCGCTCGATAAATTATTAAATACATTGTAGGTGTGAAGAAATGCTGCCAAGCGTTTAATTCAGGTTTATGTTAGAATAAGATTGTATGAAGCTGAACCGTTAATTATACTGATTTAGGGTAACTTTATAGAGATATTTTGGAAGGTTTTTGTAGGTGGGCGATAATACCGAAAATTGCGTTACTTATGTTGGTCAAAATCAGAGTACAGTACTACTTGGTGTTAGATAAAGTCACTGCTAGTATATGTGAACGGTTTGAATCATCCGCATGGAACATAATGCACTGTATGGAGACAGTGTTGGTTCAGAGCTGCCGTGGAGAAGAACCCCTTCTGCGTGACATTGAAAGTATCTTGATGCATGCTTCTGGAGACTTGGACAAAGATCTTGTGGGGCAGCTATCGCAGCTTCGGAACATCCCAATGTCAACAGAGGAACGCAATGGCATGACATCATTTTCAGACATTTTGAAGCTGCTGAAGAAAGAACGTGCGCTCCTACGTCTCCTACCGCAAGTTGTAAAACTTGTGAAGTTAGTCTGCATACTTCCCTGTTCGACTGCAACACCTGAACGATCGTTTAGCCAGTTGCGTCGAATCAAGAACTACATGCGGTCCACAGTGACTCAGGAAAGACTCAATCATACAATGATTGCAGCTGTTCACTGTGACAAACTTGAAAACATCGACATCAACAAAGTCATGAACGAATTTATTATGCGAAACGAACATCGACGTGCAACGTTTGCAAAATTGCAATAACATGTAAACAAAGGTCCAAAGCTAGACTAAATGGACATTGTAGACTACAAGTCTTCAGAATGTTTAGATGCCTATTTCGTCGCTACGGTCGCTTGCCACTCCACTAATCTAGGGATATGTCCAAATTGAGATATTCCCATTTTTTGTTTCAAATGTGTACATCAAATAATTCACAATTTCACATCAATTTTTAAGAGTCAAGACTTGCCGTACAGAAGTCGGCTGCATTAATAATAGTACTTAAACTCTAATAGACTCAATGATCCTACGATAATCCTATAACTCTACGATATTTCCGTCTTTTTTCTCTGTTGTATTTTCATATCCCGTCTGACACGTCTCCACTCTATTTTCACCCAATTTCACCCATTTATACTCTAATTAGAGGATTAATTTGGGACTTTTGAAGCTGCCCCATTTGTTACTAAGGCTCCCCAGGGCCCCCCACTTGGGGGCCTTGTGAAAAACTGGGGGGCCCTTTAAAAAAATTTTTTGCGCTTCGCGCCAAATAAATCCACTACATCCTATTTAGGCCCCCCCACTTTTCTAAACCTCGTTACACCCCTGTCGCCAGCCACCACCTCCGCCTCGTCCCAGCCCAGTCCCATCCGCTCCAGGTCCTTCCTGAAAGCGTGTCTCCACACTCCTATAGCACTCGTTTAAAAAAAACAATAAGGCTTATATAGGGCCTACTAAATTGTAGTTGTAATTGAACATTTATAAAGCGCCGCTCACAGATTCAGTAAAGTGTTGTGGTGACGTTGATAGATGTGATTATTCTATTCCCGATAACTTGTACGCCTAGGCCTAACTGTTCTACAATTAGAAAGTAAAATGTCTATGAGCCGATTAAACCGCGCGTTTTGTGATGTTGTAATATTTCAGTTTTAATCACATAATAGCAACATTTGCTCCGATCAAGAACTTGCATCAAGATGCCTGATCCTCACAGGGATCATCTGTCAGTTCATAGATATTACACTGCTTTCCCCAAAGTTCAAAGGTAATTATTTGTCCAAGAATTAATTAATGTCCTTAAACATCAATGTGAAAACTAAAACTAAAATAACAAATAATAAGTTTAATATTAGGTTTGGGGTAGACTGACCCTCACCTTTCAAACAATGTCCATCAGGCGTTATTATGGCCTGGATGTACACAACAACAAAAAACCGGCAAGGATTTCTTTACGTCGTAAAAAAATCCTGGAGATATGCTGGAGGCTCCCGCATCCTCTCCGAATGTCGTACTGTAGGAGCAACCTCGGACGTAGGAATATCCTCTGCCAAATCATCACTTCTTTTTGGTGTTGCCTCATTCCTTTGGCCACTGTCCATATTACTTGAAGCTGCCACGCTTCCTGTTGCCTCGTTCGGTTGGAAGCTGTCCATCATATTACTCTTTGGTGTTGAAGTAGCCACACTCCCTGTTACCTCGTTCTGTTGTCCGCTGTCAACAGAAATGTCTGCTGGTGCTGGCCACCTTTTTAGTGTGTGGTCAAAATGCCTTCTAATGATGGCCCCAGTTTCCAGCTGCACTTTACCTGAAACTGGTCCAGTAAGTTCGACATTTTCACCCGGGATCCATTTCTGACCCGAATCCACATGTGTGCTAAAATTGCGAGCATACACTTTATCTCCAACTTGGAAAGGTCTTGAACGAGAATGTTGATCATGGATGGATTTCTGTTTCATCTGTTTCTGCTGAACTCGAGAGGAAAGGTTGGGTCGCAACCCATCAAATCTTGTTCGGAGCGTCCGATTCATTAAAAATTCAGCAGGTGATAGGCCCGTAACTGTGTGTGGAGTGATGCGATAAGTGAAAAGAAATCTAGAGACTCTTCTCTGCAGACTCGAGCCGCTCTTCTCTGATTTCTTCATCGCGTCCTTGAAGTTTTGGACCACTCGCTCTGCCTGACCATTGGAAGAGGGGTGAAATGATGCCACTAATATTTGCTGAACTCCATTTTTGGTCAGAAATTTCTGGAACTCGTCACTTGTGAAGCATGAACCGTTGTCGGACACCAGTTGTTCAGGCAACCCGTGAGTGGCAAATGTCTGCACAAGACTCTCAATCGTTGCGGCAGATGTCGCTGTTGACTGAATATGTATCTCAATCCATTTGCTGTAAGCGTCAACAATGATGAAAAACATTTTCACCAAAAAGGTCCTGCATAGTCTACATGTAACCGCTCCCATGGTCGTGTAGGATACTCCCATGGGTGCAGTGGAGCCTTTTCCGGGGCATGTCGATGAACTTGACATGGCTGACACTGCCTCACCAGGCTTTCAATCTCCTGGTCTAGTCCTGGCCACCACACATAGTTTCGAGCCAAGGCCTTCATACGACATACTCCTGGATGCATTTCATGTAATTCCTGAAGAATGATTGCTTGACTCTTGGTTGGCACAATCACTCGACAACCTCGCAATAAGCATCCATCCTGCAGACTTAATTCTGCTCTAACTTGGAAAAATGGACGTAATTTCTCAGACGGACACCTATCTGGCCAACCTCGACGGCAGTGATACATCACTTGACTGTAAACTGGATCCTTGAATGTTTGTGCCTTGATAGTGGCTGCGTCGACCAATTCATTGACCATCTCTAGCGATTGAATGACCTCACCTGGAACATCACTGTCTGACTCACTGACTTCCAATGGTAAACGGCTCAGGCAATCTGCATTCCCGTTGTGGCAGCCTTCTTTAAATTTCAGTTTATAATTGTACCCTGATAATGTCAAAATCCACCGAATCAATCGCGGAGAAGCCATTTGTGGAACAGCTTTGTCATCACCAAACAACCCCAGCAATGGTTTGTGATCAGTGGTCAGAATGAATTTCCTGCCATAAACAAACTGGTGAAATTTCTTTACTCCAAAAAGTAAAGCCAATCCTTCTTTATCCAGTTGAGAGTAATTCCGTTCAGCAGAATTCAATGTCCGTGAAGCAAAAGCTATAGGCCTTTCTGAGCCATCTTCCATGATATGCGACAGTACTGCGCCCACCCCGTATGGAGAAGAGTCACAAGCCACAATTAATTCTTTTTGCTCGTCGTTATGAGTGAGTAGGTTGGAATTGGTCAACAAGTCTTTGGCTTCTTAAAAAGATGCTTGGGTTTCTGCATCCCACTGCCATGTAACATGTTTACGCAGAAGATTGTGCAGAGGTTCTAGTGTCGTGGCTAAATGCGGTAGGTCTGCGTTGTAAAAATTCAGCATACCCAGAAATGCCCTCAGTTCCGTGGAATTCCGAGGAGCTCTGGCCTCAGTGATAGCTTGCACATTGGATGGTGATGGTCGAGTTCCCTCAGCAGTAACCACACGCCCGCAGTATACCACCTCTGGAGCAAAAAAACGAACACTTTGACCTCTTTAGACGTAAACCTGCATCGGCCAATCGACGTAACACCTCCCGTAAATTACTGAGATGCTCTTCATCCGATACTCCAGTTAGTAGAATGTCATCCATCCTCACAATAACAAAAGGCATGTCTCTCAACAAGTTTTCAAGGGCTCTCTGAAAAATTCCCGGAGCGGACTTGACTCCATATGGTAAACGACCATACTCAAATAACCCTTTGTGAGTGTTGATTGTAAGATATTTCCTCGCCTCTTCATCCAAAAGCAGTTGTTGATACGCCTGGCTCAAATCTAACTTGCTGAAAGTTTTTCCACCACACAGCGACGTAAACAAATCTTCTGTCTTGGGAATTGGATAACGATCCAACTTTGACACTTTGTTGACTGTCATTTTATAATCTCCACAGATTCGTATTGTCCCGTCAGCTTTACCCACAGGTACTATTGGAGCTGCCCAGTCAGAATGTGTCACAGGAGAAATTGTACCTTCACGCACCAAACGGTCCAGTTCTGTTTCGACCTGTTTCTTCAGTGCATAAGGCAGAGGTCGAGCTTTACAAAAGATTGGTATTGCATGAGGGTCAACGAATATCTTTGCTTTAAACCCTTTCATTGTCCCCAATTCTTCCTTAAACACATCGGAAAATTCTGTTAACACTTGGTCAACCATAGGTTTGTCCACTTGCTGAATGTGAAAAATCTCCTTCCAGTTTAACTTGAGGACTCGTAACCAATCACGACCCATCAAGCATGGATTCTTACCAGAAACCACTAAAGCTGGTAATGTTAAAACTTGGGATGCATGTGTGACTTCCACTGAAATGGTTCCCATGACTAGAATCACTTGACCCGTATACGTTTTAAGTTTAGCAGAAGTTGGTTTTAGTTGCGTTTGTCGATTTCTACATATTCGTTCATAAGTAGACTGATTGAAGACTGTCACTGCAGCCCCCGTATCAATTTCCAAGGACGTTGAAACCCCATTAAGTTTGACCTCGACTGTATATGGTTGGCCTTTTTGTTCAGTAACTGTCCTTAGGTGGTAGACATTTTCTTCTCCACTGCTGATACCTTCAGCCTCCTGCTCCAGTTTGTGTGTCTCTTTAAGGCTACTCGTGTGCTTTTGTGGAGTCGGTCTTGACCTAGAACTGGCCTTATGACGTGATCGACAAACTTTAATAGTATGCCCTTTTTTGAACAGCCAAAGCACAATTCATCTTTAAATCGGCAGGTTTGTGGATCGTGCCTGCCAGTGCATCGGTAGCATCCTCTGCTCGTGAGTTTACCACTTTGATCATTTTTAGCCTGCACGTGATGTACTGACTGGACTGGAGTCGCAGTGACACCTTCTCTGAGTTGCAAAGAATCCTTTGCAGCGGTTTCCATCGCTACAGCAATGGCCATGGCCTTATCCATAGTCAAGCCATCCTCAGATAAAAGTTTCCGCTGAATGTGAGCGTTCGACAGTCCACATACCAACTTATCTCGCAAGGCATCGGACAAAAAAACTTCCAAAGTCACAATGCTGTGAAAGGTTCCGTAGGGCTGCCATATATTGCTGAATCGACTCACCTTCCTGCTGAGTTCTTTTGTAGAACCGAAATCGCTCAGCGATGACCAGAGGCTTTGGGCTGAAATGAGCTTCCAACAATGCAGTTAACTCCTGAAAAGTTTTCGATGACGGAATGTCTGGCGCCGTCAGACCCTTCAGTAGCGTATAGCAGCGGGACCCAACGAGGCTTAACAACGCGGGCACGTGCTTTGCCGACGGTATATCGTTCGCCGTGAAAAACATCAACAAGCGTTCGTGATATGCAGCCCAATCATCTCCGTCTTCGAATGGGTCTACTTTGGTTCGTTAAGTTTATTCTCGTCGCCAATGTAATATTTCAGTTTTAATCACATAATAGCAACATTTGCTCCGATCAAGAACTTGCATCAAGATGCCTGATCCTCACAGGGATCATCTATCAGTTCATAGATATTACAGATGTCATGATATGCATGCAGGCCTACTTAGTACTTGCACTGGTAGGCATGTTTTGTTGGCTTGTCAGGAATGCACAATTCACAGATGTATTATGATCATTTTCATTTCGAAATTAGTTCTTTAATATTTTGCTATGTTATGTTGATATGATTTATTATGTGAATTTGTGAAAACAGGAGAACTGGTGGAAAGGAGTAACTATCTAATCGTGATTGGAGTTGGACAAAGCGACGTATCTACCACGACGGATAATGTACTGCAAGTGAGTTTGGATCATCCACACGAAGTTTCGTCTCTGCAAGAAATACCAATTCAGGTGACAGCCGGATCTGCAGCCTCCGTGCACGACAACACAATTTTTGTTACCGGAATTGGAGACGGGTACAGGGAAATCTGGAAGTACAGTTTGTCCTCAGATTGGACGAAATGTGGATCAATGCTACAGGGTCGGCTTTGGCATTGCACGGAGTTCATAGGTGAACAGTTGTTCATTATGGGTGGATGTTCACGCTTGCCAGAGGTGAAGGCGGCACGCAGGAGCATTGAGGCGTACAATTTGGTCAAGAAAAGATGTGAACCAGTTGGGAAGTTGAAATACGGTGTAAAGGCAGCAGTATGTGTGGCGCACAACAATTCAGTGTTTGTGTTCGGTGGAATGACAGAAGATGGCGAATATCTGGACATTGTACAGGTCTACAACACACTAATGAAATCCGTCACTGTCTTGTCCGCTCGGATGCCTCGTCCCTCTAGACTTATGCATGCTGTGGTTTGTGGGAGGCATGCCATCCTTATGGGTCAGCACACTTGCTTCCTGTTCAACATTGAAGACGAGACGTGGGAAGAGAGGAATCAGTTCAAATCGGATGTCAGTTACTTTGGTTTGATTCTGCACACTGAACGAATCTTCGTCTGCGGTGGGTGTTCAACTGTCAGTGATAGCAATACTTGGATATACAGTAACGAACTGAAATACGTTTCGGTGTTGAGTTTGTTCAACGATGAGTTTGCTTCGTGGAAAATTGCCACAAGGCTTCTCAAACCAGCTCTTGTGCATTCTTATGGAATGGTGAATGGTGCAAAATGCGCATAATTCAGTGCAGATGCTGCCGACAAGAACTGCTTTATGGAGTGAACATGATTAGCCACATAATTATGTCTAATCAGTCACATCCTAAATTTGGTAAAAAAATATTTCAAGTTTCCACATCTACATGTACTCATTTTATTGGTAACGTACTACAGATGGTTTACTTTTAGATCCTCCTTTCTAGTGCTTATCTCATATACTTTTTTAATTTGTGTGACATGGTGGCATCGCTGCCGTGGAGCTGGAAAGTTCCAGGTTCGAATCCACCTCAAGCCGCCACGTAGGGACCTTGAGCAAGTCCTTCAGTTGTAATTGTTCGTATGATCTGGCGTGAAACTCCGATGCAGTGTCCGCGCTGTATAGTCAGGAGCGCCTCTCAGTACAGAGCTTGAAGGGGAGCTATAGAAATGGAGAAATAAATAAACTTCTATTAGATTTCTCTCTCCCTCATCATCATTGATGTATAGTCGACATCTTTTCGACCTTTTCTCTCTGTAGCAAAAATCATTTTAGTAACCATATCGTCCTCTGGCGGCTGACTATCCGTGCCTCAGATTCACGTTTCGGTGTAAGTAACATTGTGCATATTTCAAATTTATTTAACAATAATAATAATAATACCAAGTAAACACAATTAAAATTAAGACAGCACCTGATTTGCTGTTTTGGCTTCATTGATCAATTCAAAATCTTAACAAAATGTACATCACGTGAAAAAGTTGCTAGCTACAATCATCATCCAGTTACGAAGCAAAAACAAATGCAAAATATGCTGTAAGCTATAGTCCATGTGGTCCATGTGCAATATTATACATAATGTGGAAAAAGCCAACAATTATAAGCAACACATAAATTGTAGAAAAGCAATAATATTCTCACACAAGTTAGCAAAAATTGATATAAGGCACTGAAGAGCAATACTTGCACTGTGGAAGCGGCGTCCTCTCTTGATGTGCTCCTCCTTATTAACTGGTGGACCAAGTGCCTCATTTCGTTGTCTCAAGACCACTTTTTCTCATTCTTGCGCTGGGAGCGCCTCTGATTGGTTTGCACTGCGAGTGGCACTATATAAATTTATAGATACAATACAGTACAACACAAAGCAAAACAATGACAGGCTAACTTACTCTTTGCATCATGGATTAATGTTAGAGAGGGTCAATCTTACTCACAAACATCATTCATTGATTTCAAGAATTTGCATAGCATCTCTTCAAAGGGACAGAGGTGCCTACAGCCCTGACCCCCCAGTACCATTAAATGAAACTGACTTAACCGGAGAGAGGAATGTCTGAGAAGTGGCTCTATTAAGAAAGCAGATCCTGGAGAAAAGGTCATTCCAGGTCAAGAGACCTACCACCAAGCAGGCACATCTCTGCCTAGAGGACGTGCAAGGAAAGGAATGGAGAGGAGACCTTGTTCAACCAAACGAAAGGAGCGCAAGCCACAAGCACTAAGGTTAGGGCTACAGAGCTCACTAAGGTACGCAAGAGCGAGCAGTACTCCAAGCAGTACCAGACCAATGCAGTGATCAAATACACTAGAATTCAGAACCAAACAGAAAAAATTATAAACGTCTTAAAAGGCTACATGAAAGTGACCCGTACATTATTGGGTAGATATAAAACTAAGGAACGTAAATATTCAATAATCCACATTATTACTAGTATTATTATTATATTCGTTGATTGCTAACAAATCTGATAGACACACGGCCATCAGGTAATTGAGAAGTCAGAGAATAGGCATGAGATTGAACTACAACACTCAGCACAAAAGAACTGGTCATTTCAGGGTCATAACAAGTGCTCATATATTTAAATACCAAAAGGCTGCATGCCTCGTACAATTGAACAAATTGAATCACTGTGAATTTCTGTATCCCCAAAGCTAATGTCAATAATATATTCTATCATAATTTAAAAAGTGAAACTGCAGCCCGTAATAATTGGAATGAAGAAATTACAGCTCAAGTCGAGATCAAATATAAAGGAAGGAATCTGATCATGATGAATAAGAGAAAACAAGCAGAAAATGGCAAAAATATACAGTGAGATCCACAAAAAAAGAATTTGATGTTCTGAATCATGAAAAGTTTGAGCTTATTTCTTCAAAGAAAATCACAGGGAAACGTTTTACACATACATTTACATAATTATACATCATATAACTCAACTGAGTACCATACAATTTAGATCCTCACTCTGATCCAAAAAGCTCCGCAGGGTCTTACCCCGAATATCTGGCTAATGTTATACTTCGTCAGCTTCCTCCCACCGTCCACTCTGTTCATCCAACAGACTTGACCTCTTGGTTCCTTGCTCTAGAACTGCTGTGGCTGTTTTGCTCATTTGCCTCAATTGGTCCTTCTCTTTCAAATGCGCTCTCTCTTTCTGTCCGCTCTACAATTCTGTCAGAATTCGTACTTCTCTTTACTCAAAAACTTGCTTCTTCTCGCGAGTCTGTGCACCCTGGGACCACTTCTGAATGGTTCACCCTACTGGAGGCACTTTATGAATGCTTAAGGAAGTTAAGTACAATACAATACCAAAAAAGCACTCAGATCAGTTAAAATCAATTCATTCATCATTTTCAAGATCTGGGTAAGGATAGACCATGCAAAAGGAACTTACATACACTCAACATTTTCAGAAATAACAACCGATCACATGTTAAGTGCAGACAAAAAAACCTGAGCAAGTATTAATTTACCCAAACCATTCATTTAAAAGCGATTAGTGCTACGCCAAAATGAAGCAGAATGTCTAATGCTAATTAAACGGACTATAAGACAAGCATTTTTATCCAAGCTGAGATGACAATTGTTTTGTATGGCATCGTTAAACATAGAACAAAGCATTCTTTACACCACAATCTCGACCAATGTTTGCATAAAATATCCATAAGTCACGATAATACTACAACTGCTTTTGCTTCTCAATAGCCATCAGCAAGCACCGACTGAAGACAATATCAGCAATAAATTGACCATTCATTCATATGCAACAAGTCGAGTTGCACCAATTTCAAAGTTCAATATCATTACTGTCGCTGAAAAACAAGACTGATGACATAACTGACATGGTTTTGAACAAGGCTCAATTTCACAAAATTAATTATAAAGCAAACTTTATAAAATGTACCAGGGACTTTGCAAAAATGAAGGTTTGATGATACCGACAAAACAATGTACAAGTAGGATTACATAAACAATTTTTTTAAAAATTTGTCAGTAAGGTATTCGCAAAAACTATAACTAAACAAAGAGTCATATATTCCAAATGAATCAACTTGATTGCAAATAACGACTTGTAGATATCAAAGATGCTACTACTGATGAATATTATCAGATAGCCTTGACATCCTTCAACATGACAGATCAGCAAATACACAGGACCTACAGATATCAAAGATAGCCACTGATTGCAAACCAGGTAGATTTGTTTGTATGCATACAACTTATAATCGGACAAAAACATAGATGTCACAAATATCTTTTATCCAATAAACAGCAAATGCATAGTTTCCAAAGACATCCGTATATTTGGCTATCTGGATTTTGATGCCTACACATATCACAACATCAAAGTATGATCATTAATTGACTTTAAAAAGTATAAACACAAACAAAGCAATTTCAGTTTAACTCCAACAGAAAAATACGTTCAATCACAGACGTAACAAATTCATGATTTCTGCACAAATAAAAATTAGTACAAGCAGAAAAGAGGTACATGCATGGCAAGTACAGCAAATACTGAGTAGCTACAAAATACAATTTATTGCTCTGACCATGTGCAGCAACACTTAGCAATCTCAGAACGCCTAAAGATACCATAGGTCACAAGTACACATTTACAAGGCACCTTTAGGAAAAACTACTCAGAGGTGCTCCCGACCAGACAACAATAAATCAAACTGATCATAATGGTCCTCAAAAGCTGGAGGAAACAAACAGAGCATGGAGAAGCTCATCATAATCCACAGGAGCTTGTTCTGGAATAAAAGGTAAACTAAAGGCAAAGTTACTGGTGTGTTGCATGGTACAAGAACAGGATATATACATACACACGTAGATTGCTTAGATCAGTGCTGTCCAACCTTTTTCGTACCCCGGGCCGCAAAAACAAGGTTCTTCAAGCCGAGGGCCGCAACAGTAGGCCTAAGCTCAAAAGTATTGGCCAAAATTTATCGATAATAATCAAAATTGAAATGCATGTTGGAATTTAGTATGAAATGATTGTAATCTATCCATCAATCAATTAAGCTATTGATATATGAAATGTAAATACCGCCGGTTCAAGATTCGGAGATGCCAGGGCTTTTTTAACGTGCATTTGTACACAAAATATATGTGCAGTTGTAGCAGCACTTCTGAACAGTTAAAAAAGTCATTGGCCTCCGATTGTAAGAATTTTCCATGAATGATGGGGAAAGAAAGGAGTTGTGCAGTTCTAAAAATTCCTTTAAAACAGCCCTGGGAGATGCTCCCGACCCAGGAACTGTCAAAGAGAAAAGTCTTGAGAAATGTGTAGAAAGAGATCGACAAGTCCACAGGAATAATAATGAATAGTAGGCTAACATGTGGACTACACAAACCACGATTACCATGCTTCATAATAGTAAAGAACCAAAATGTGCAAGCACTGTAAGGTGGCTTTTATCCCTGACTTGCACTCATATCCGTCGCCCAGACACAGTTTGACCAGTTCTGCGCTCTTCATTAGGCCTACGTCGCCCAGCCAATTTATTTTTGGCTACGATCCACTTTATGACTGGGGCGAATTTCCATCCTCCTGCTCTGGCTTCCATAAAAAAATCTTCGAAGCCAAAGTCTTGGTCTAAATAGCTAGGCTGCTAGCAGTCACAGTCGTTGAACCCGTAGGAGCCAATTACACATCGCCATTCGTCGGCCCTGGGTCTCTTATCGGTTGTTTATTTCTGAACCTTAGAACTAGAACTCGGCTGTCTCTCGAAGGAATGGCCGCATATATGCAGTCACTGTCTTGCAGACGTACTGGAACTCTGTAGCCTACACATTTCAGGGCTCACTAGTGACTAGAAGTGAACGGTTTGGGACGGTCCGCGATGTCTGTTTAGTTGAACATAACCACACTAAAAAGAAAGAAGCGATTTAATTTTCGGATTGGTCTTCCTGGTAGCAATCCAAATAGGCATTTGTCTCAAACCAATAACAAAAATTAACACTCAAGTCGACCAGTGACTTAATCATTTACTAAGTTTATTTCATTTTACACAAAGAAAAAAATTTAGTGAGCCTTGGCGGGCCACTTGAAATCGTCTCGAGGGCCGCATGCGGCCCGCGGGCCACACGTTGGACAGCACTGGCTTAGATACTTGTTTTAACAACCTCTTAAGGTCACCACAGCGTAGCTATCTAACAGAACTTCAAAATACTCTAATTCAGATCTTAACTAGAATAATTGTTCACCAATAAACAAGTGGCAAGGTTGGCTACAGCAAACAGTGGATCAGATTTAAATACAACCTGCCACAAGTGACATTGAAGGACTTTGCTTTGACACCCAATATTTTACATAACAGTTCACAAGTTCATGAGCAACTCAGCATTGTGGACATACTAGCATAGCATAGCGCAAAACTAGTTAATGGCTGTACCATGTTAATGGCTGTACCATGTTAATGGCTGTACCACAATTATGTCTTAGCCATGTTAATTTAAAAGCAGACAACCAGATTCATGCATAAATTCGTGTACACAAAAATAAGAAACGCTTTCTTCAGTAAACAAAAGAAATCAGAGGCATGATTGGAAAAATGCGAACAGAGACTCAATACACGTAACTCTTGTATTGTTCCAATTCATTATCGTTGACAATGACTGGAAGTCGTTTGTATAATATGCCTTTGTTCCACTTTGTACAACAGAAGCCACCGTAATTCTTATACCAGGTCTTTAACTACAACATAAAATTAAAATTTTAATGTCCAAAATAATATTAAAGTAACACAGTTCAACATAAAATTAAAATAACACAATCATCAAAACAAAATTAAAATAATACAGTCCATAATATCGAACGGCAATAGGGTAGCTAAGCAGCAAAGACTCTAACGAAGGGCTTGGTGTTTTGAGGCCCGTAGCCAGAAATAAACCGTAGCCGATTCAAAAGCATTCAAACTTAGATGTCCTGACTGCCCGACACTGTGATCATACGAAGTCTCAAACAACCAAAGCCACGACCATACAAGTCTGATGGCAATATCCCTATCCTATACGGAATGAGCAATGGATTTTGCGACATCTGCAACAGTTTTATTTTACATACAATCATGCAAACAGTTAACTTCAGTTGAAGCTAGAAACGCATTCTACCTGACATCGCATTTAACAGAAACTATTTTTTGATTGATTGATTTCGAGAATTTCTATTTTCTCCATAATGATGAACACATCCATGCATAATTTATGCCCACTAGATAATTTCCACAGTCATGTCCAAAGGATGAGTGGACGGGTGACTGGCACGCTCCACCCTCTCTTACACCCAACCGTTGCATCACCCAATAACACTCAACACTTCAATGATGAGATGCATTGCTCTGGCAGTTGCTTTTAGTACTCCCTTGAGTCTTGCCATTAAAGCAGCGGTTCCCAACCCGTGGCCCGCAGGCCAAACGTGGCCCGCAAGGTCTCAAAAAATGGCCTGCCAGGCCTCAAAAATGGCCCTCATCTCACAAAGAATTAACAAAAATATCTGAAAAAATTGACAATTTGGACAGGATAGAATGGTCATATAATTAATTTTTATTAAAAATTATTTTATTTTGAAGTATATAAACATAAAACATTCTACTTTGAATCAATTATACAATTCTTTATATGCTTTTAGTTAATTAAATTTTACCATTGTGGCCCCCTAAATGCCCTAATGTCCTTTAAAAAAAGAAAAATTGGCCATCGTGTCCTCCAACTTAGAAAAAGTGGCCCTACAGTCAAAAAAGGTAGGGAACCACTGCATTAAAGCATCACCAGAAAAATAAACTGTGTTTAAAATGCATTTAAAATGGAAAGCATGATGCTTCTGGATTACATCCTGTCTGTGACCAGTGCTTAATCGCACTTGTTCATTCATGAAAAGGGCATAACCACATAATAGATACGCAAAAAGATTGTATAGTCAACCCCCCTCTCCCCTATTGCAGCTCTTACATTTTGCTAACCCCCCATGTGTACGTATGAATAAGTTCTACAGGTCCTTCCCCCCATTTACAAAAGTTAATTATTTAAAGTCATCAATAAAACTTTAATATAACATTGGTTACTGTTTTGTTAACATCATCTTATTTCATACCTAAAATCTGTCAACTGTCATAGCTTACCACTTAGATTTTAACACAATTCATTTATAATGTTAATCAAAAGTCATTGGAAGACTATATGTATACAATAATGCAGTCATAACTATGCCGTGGACGTAATGATTAGACATTTATTTTGCGCACATATATTTTGATGAGACCCCACCCTGCAGAATCGTCTAAATCCGGTGACACTCCCTGCGTACTTAATATATGATCCCACTACTAGTCACTTTCCATCTTTTGACGATTTGAAAGTCGCACCATCTTTCATTCTAAGCTTTGCTCCTAAAGCATGTTTATGCCTGTTTTAACTGCAAACTAAACTGTAAGAAATGTGTGGAAACTTGAAAGCTACCAATAAGCATGTATAATACAATCCAATTTCCAAATGTGAAAACAATTCTCCTTATTTACCTTATGATACGAATAACTAAGACTTCTGAAGAATTGTTTTTCTGTGGTTAAGAGTGAAAACCTAGGCTCAACTCAGATTGGCCTCTGGCTGGTGTGCACTGTAAGAGGTGCTTTATAAATTTCTAGGTGCAATACAATACAATACAAGAATGAAACATGATATTCAAATGTTAATCTGAACCGCCCGTCTTCTCCGTGGTTTGACGCAGAATGCCGGAAGCTCCGACAGCAGGCAAGAAGACTCGAGAGAATCTGGATGAGAACACGTTCTCCTGCTGATCGGGCCTCGTGGGTCCGGTTCGTAAGAGAAATGCACACGTCGTACCGTACCAGAGAACGTGAATACTGGGAGACCATCATCACTCGCCAGTCTAAGGAGCCGAAGAGACTCTGGACCACTTTCAACGGCCTACTTGGTCGTTCGAGGGGTGGTCGTCAGTCGGAGTCTCCTCCGCCGTTCTCTGCGGAAGTGTTCTTGCAACGATTCTCCGCCAAGATTTCTTCCATTCGGAGTTCCACCGACGAATCGCCACCGCCTACGTTCTCTACCACCGAGCATCGGCTTTCTGCACTCCAGGAGATTTCGAGCGAGGAGCTGCGTCGACTCATCCTCTCCTCTGCCGCCAAGACGTGTGAGCTGGATCCTGCACCGACATTTCTCGTTCAGGAACTAATCGAGGATCTACTTCCCTTCCTTACTCTTCTATGCAACAGTTCGATCCGTGAGACGTGCCTACCCGCCTCGCAGAAACGTTCTGTTATCCTCCCCGTTCTGAAGCGCGATGGTCTCGATCAAAGCGATCCTGCTAACTATCGCCCTATTGCAAATGTTACCTTTTTATCTAAATTACTAGAACGCATTGTTGCCAATCAACTAATTACCTATTTGGATGCAAATGATTTGATTCCGTCGCAGCAGTCGGGTTTCCGTCGGAATCATTCCACGGAGACTCTACTGCTTCGACTTTTGTCAGACTTCTATAGCGCAGTTGACCGGGGTCAAGTCACTCTCCTTGCTCTTTTTGATGTAAGCTCTGCCTTCGACTCTGTGGACCACTCAATTCTCTTGCAGCGCCTCTCCACTTCTTTCGGCTTAGTGGACCAGCCTCTTGACTGGCTCACATCCTTCTTAACTGACCGCTCTAACTGTGTAGTTCTTGGGTCGTCCAGGTCTGCTTGGGTCCCTGCCCCTCTCGGGGTGCCCCAGGGTTCTGTTTTGGGCCCGCTGCTCTATCTTCTCTATACTGCTGACATCTGCTCCTTACTGACATCTCAGGGCCTTCTGCACCAGCTATTTGCCGATGATGTGCAAGCCTACATCCATACCTACTCGGTTGATGCGGTGGCTGCTGTCAACCAGATGTGTAGGAATATGGATGTCCTCTCTCTTTGGATGGCCTCCAATCGGCTACTCTTAAACCCCTCCAAAACGCAATTTATTTGGTTGGGTGGCCGTAGACAACTCCAGGGTATTGACCTTTCCCAACTTGCTCTGCTCTTTCCTCATATCACCTTTTCCCTCACAGTTCGTGATCTGGGTCTCACCCTCGATTCTGAACTTACTATGTCCCAGCATGTGAACTTGGTTGCGAGGAGTGCCTATTACCAGCTT
Source organism: Lumbricus rubellus (assembly GCA_945859605.1). Taxonomy (NCBI): domain Eukaryota; kingdom Metazoa; phylum Annelida; class Clitellata; order Crassiclitellata; family Lumbricidae; genus Lumbricus; species Lumbricus rubellus. The sequence goes on from OX243817.1 coordinate 39,682,595, forward strand.
CGTCAGCTCCGGGTGGTCTCTCGTTCTCTCTCTCACGATGCGGTCGTCGTCCTTGTCCACGCCTTTGTTACAAGTCGAATTGACAACTGTTGTTCCTTACTTGTTGGTCTTCCCCTTGGGGTCCTGGGGCGACTTGATCGCGTCTTGCGCTCAGCTGCTCGCCTTATTGGGCGGCTTCCTAAATTTGCGCCTGTCTCTGCCTATATGCGTGATGTGCTGCACTGGCTGCCTGTGTCCCAGCGGATCTCATACCGCATTGCTGCTGTGGTCTCTCGCTGTGTCCTTGGCTGTGCTCCGTCATACTTGCGTGATCTATGCTGTCCAGTCTCTGACGTTGCAGCGCGTCGTGTACTTCGCTCTTCGTCTAAAGGCGAGCTTCTGGTCCCGCGGGCTCGCTTGGCTATTAAGCAGCGCCGTGCTTTCTCAGTCGTGGGGCCTACTGTCTGGAACGACCTCCCGGTCCCGCTTCGCTCACTACTTGTGGTCCATCCGGCTGCGTTCTACAAGTCCCTCAAGTCTTTTTTCTTTGTTCGTGGTTGGGCTGGGAGCGCCCCTGAGTAGTTTCTTGAAGGGGCGCTATATAAATGCTCTGAATGAATGAATGAATGAACATACTATTCGGCAAAAGACATCTTTCTCCTTTAAACTCACCCTCTGTCGATTGCTGTAGAGGAGATAGCAGATGACTAGCGTAACCACGAAAACAATGAAGTAAGTAAGAAAGTCCATTGGGCCTGGGCCTCCAAATCCTGCAAAATTAAATGTAAAATAAAGAATTGCATCAACTTTACAACCCATGCTCACACGGTAAATTGGTACAGCTATTTATTAGACAATTGCTAATCTTCTTCTGGTACTTGTGTGACCAGGAATGGCTAATCTCATCCAGGCATTTGTTTAATCACAAATGGCTAATTATTCCAAATACTTCTTTGACCAAGAGTGACTGATCATCTTGAGGCATTTATTTATTTCATCAAGAATGGCTAATATATTCCCATGTAAAGCTCAATGAAGGCACCATAAAAATAAAACTGGACTGAAGTACTACATGGCATGGAATTACACGGAGGGAAGAATTTCGAACTTCTCCTGCTAACATGCATCAAAGATCATTCTGCAAAATCTGTTCAAGATTGCTTTCAAATCCAAACTAAAAACACATCATCGCTGGACCATCTCACTCAATGGGATCGTTCCTTGTCATCTTGCACTTAGATGTGCCATTCCTCATAAAACAAGCACTAAGTATTTCCTAACAATTTGTTTTAAATAGTTCAAAGCATTAATTCTCATTTGAATAGCATTTCCCAAGAATTGAACAATTTTGTTATGTATTATTATTTTATATATTTTTAGCTTTGTTCATTATTATTATTATTGACTTCTTATAATTATAGCGCACTTTCAAGGTAATATTACTCAGAAGCATTCCCTGTTCAACAACAGCTAAATAAGGCAGTTTTTAAGTGAGAAACATAGTGGTGTGACCCATAGGCACAAGGCGGAGTGCAACAGGGAGTCAATTCTAGGTTCTAGGGCCAGCCACTGAGAAAGAGCGATTCTGCATTATAGCAGTTCGAGAGCGAGAGACCAAGAGCTCGGCTTGCTCAGTCGATCGCCGCTGGACAAAAGAGGTGGGACAGCAGAGCTCCTACAGGTAGGTACATGGATGCCAGACCCTCCATGCAGCGCCAGACTATTACAAAATGCAGAAACCATATGGGCAACAATTTGGCTAATAATTCAATTTTGCATAAATGACAAAATAAGTTCTGCAATTGCATAGTAACAAACAGTGCTTAGAACCAAATGAAATAAATATCTCCAATTAATCGAATCAAATCCGGAATCAGCAAAAAAAAGCCAATCCGTCACACTCTATGTTAAGCCACTTCAACTTTGATCTGATTAGGACGTGATCTGATGATCGATATTCCTTATTACCATCACTTAACACTTAACAGTTCTCAGCATATTCAAAATAATGCAAAAACACTACAATTAACCCCATAAATAATTTCACAAATTTGGCCCACAGAAGTTTCCCTTTATCTTAGAAATGAAGTGTAGAATTACCATCTTTATCAATATTAGCTATGACAGCTTTAGTCGTTTCTTTCTCAGAATCTTCGCTATCAACTGCAATGGGCACAGCGGATGATTTGGACAACCCACTGGAAGCTGATGCTAGAGTGTTTGTTGCGGAAGACGAAGTAGAAGGTTCAGTCTCTGCATCTGACGGAGGAATGGTTATTATGGAAGACGAAGTAGAAGGTTCAGTCTCTGCATCTGATGGCGGAATGGTTGTTATGGAAGATGAAGTAGAAGGTTCAGTCTCTGCATCTGATGGAGGAATGGATGTTATGGAAGACGAAGTAGAAGGTTCAGTCTCTTCATCTGATGGAGGAATGGATGTTATGGAAGACGAAGTAGAAGGTTCAGTCTCTGCATCTGATGGCGGAATGGTTGTTATGGAAGATGAAGTAGAAGGTTCAGTCTCTGCATCTGATGGAGGAATGGTTGTTATGGAAGACGAAGTAGAAGGTTCAGACTCTGCATCTGATGGAGGAATGGTTGTTAGGGAAGACGAAGTAGAAGGTTCAGTCTCTGCATCTGATGGAGGAATGGTTGTTAGGGAAGACGAAGTAGAAGGTTCAGTCTCTGCATCTGATGGAGGAATGGTAGTTGGTTCTGAAGACCTATCCTTTTTTTCAACTACAAACACAAAGTCAGTGATAAACAGTTGTCAAAATAATTCAACAAGTTAGGTACTTAAAACAGTCTCCAAGGTTTCAGCAAATAATTATCAAGCACCTCCTTACATATACTTTCATGACTTGAGTTCAATACACTGCCAGCACAGGTCACAACTGAAAATTAATTTGAGTGCAGCACAAGAGTAGATGGGAGTAAATAATTAAAATATCTCAGAAACCTACCATTACCCCAACACCCAACTGGCAGTTCTATAACCCTTCCATGCAGGAATGATTAATCCTTATTGTTCAATCTTCTTTAAAAATCTGAAAATGTTTTCTGTGTTATGTCATGGAAATGAACCCTCAACCTTCATGTTCAAAGTCCAACATGCTAGCTCTAGAACAGTCCATGGATCATACAGCCCACTCTTAGATCAAAAAAAGAATACAATTTAATAAACAGCCTCTAAAGTGTCTATATGTTTAATGCACATTTTACAAGGTATCCTCATGGTGCACCAAAACCAAGGTACAGTCAGATACATGTACGGTATATCACAAAGTAAAACATTGAAATATAAAGAGGCAGCCTATAATCGTTAAACAAAATTAAATCAAGGAAGTTTCTCATCAAGACTAGGCCTATATATTGAAAAAGACGAAGCAGAATGAAATGATGCATAAATATATTTTTACAATTTAGGTAAGCGAGCAAAAAAATAATCACTTGCTAACAACATGTTGTATTTTGGAACAAATATTCCACGAAAGGCAAACAGAAAGTAGAAAGAATGAGTTAATATCTTAGATGTAAATCAGTTAATACTCAAGGCATGGAAGACAGTCAAAATACACCTTGCCAACTGACATATATATCGCATTACATATGTAAAAAAGTTGAACCAATTCTCTGCAAAGGCAAATTATTTCTTACCTTCACTGGCCACTGTACAGAAGCCATAAGACAGCAACATCGTGAGTGCAACAGTCCAGAACATTTTGATTAACATCATGCTGAAGAAATAAATAATTCATATCTTTCAATAAATTTTTTAGAAAAAGGACAACTAGTTTTGTTTTCGATATGCTTGAAGCTATCACGAGCAATTTCAATCGTAGAACAGATAAAGCAAGATCTCACAATTATATCAATTGTGATATCTTTGACCACTACATTATGGTGATGGCATGCAATACTAAGGCATTTGATCTGCACATGGGAATCTTAAATGACGTGGGGTAAACGTGTATTTTAGTGTCACAAGTTATTCGGCGATATTCGCTCATTTAATTGCATCATTTAATTATCATTTTTATCAGTCGAACTTCTAGTTTGGCAAGAATCTTTCCCATTGATCCAGCCTCTGTCTAGGCAAGACTTCATTTCATCATCCCAGCTTCTATTTCTGCAGATATTTTTCACTAATACAAGTTTTGTAATTTAATCAAAATTATTGTTCATCAATCCAGCTGCGATTTCAGCTAGATTATTATCACAAGTCCCACTTCTATTTAAGTTGAAATATTTTCATCCGTCTGACTTATAATTTAGCAAGAATTCTGGCAATCCTTCGAAAGCCAGTTCCAATATTCTGTTCATAGATCCCACTTCTATTTAAGTTACAATTATTTTCATCAATCCGACTTCTACTTAACAAGAATTCTATTCGTCAATCGGACTTGTATTCGACCAACGCTGAAACTGATGCAATCGCGAATAATTTACGACACTAGAATACACGTTTACCTGACGTGGCACTCATTCAATTAAAAAGAGCAGAGCTCAAGTTGTACGCTCACTATAGAAAACCATATTTTTCTTACATTTACTTCAGTATAATAATAATTATTATCGGCAACTATTACGCCACCATAACTCACAACTAAGTTAAAAATCCACGTAATAGTGATTTGGGCGAAATAACTATTCAGAGGCGCTCAAAGTGGGAACAGGAAGAAACACGAGTGAGGTTTAATATCAGGAAGTTCAACTGAAAAGGGTTTCCCGGGACTTTACGGTTGACAACCCTCAGACGTGACAAATTATTCACATCCCCCTCAAAAAAGTTGCAGTAGGCTACCGTGATACACTATAACGGGAAACAATTCCGCAAAGAGACATTTTTACCGCGTCTTACCTGGAAGATATAGTTTTCTGAATTTTCAACTAGACAAAATAAATCACGATGTAAATTCGCAATTCACCTCGAAAAACACCAAATCAGTGAAATCACTGTACTGAAAATAACTCATACTCTAATCGCACCTTATGGAGTAAGATTTAATATAAAAGAAGCTAAAGAGCGTCATTAAAATGAAGGACAATAATTTATGAAGAGTCTGTAATAGCCTATTATAAGCGTCGTAACTGAACTCTGCGCATTGGTAGTAATTTGAAATTTATAACTCTGAGAATTTACATCAATTTTGAATTGCAATGCCAGTCCCGAACCTGGATAAAAGAGGAGGCCAACGGCAATGATCTTTGTTTTTACACAGTGTCGCGCTAACCTGAAGCTAGTCCTACTACTAAGTACTAACTCTGAACAATAATTGGCACTTGAGCTGTGTAACGCATGCTAGAAGTAGCCTGCTGTGAACGATGATGCTACAAAATTGGTTTATTACAATCGATATAGGGCCTACATCGCTCTAAGGCCCGTTAACACTCCATCGAGTGCGATTGTCCTTTATCCACACGCCTAAAATAAAACATTTGTAGGCCTACGATCGAAAATTCAACCATGGTACGGAATTGCGCAGGTCGTGACTAGGGCAGTCCCTAAATCACGGTCAAAAAGTTAAAAAATCACGGCATACTTTTGCAAAAATCCAAAAATTCACGGCACCGTGATTTTTCACATTTTCAGCACTTTTAAAAACACCTTTAAAATGGTTGCACAAATGAGTATTTATAAATAGGTCTTCACTTGTCAGCAACGTCTTTCTCTCCCCAAAACAGAAATTCTTAAATTAATTTAATTATTCCGCGCTGTTTTTGGTCGTCGGCGCCATTTTTGACGTGTTTCGAAACCATTTTTTAACGTGTTTTTACCAAAAAAGTGCTGAAAATGTGAAAAATCACGGAAAATCACGGCAAATGGCAAAATTCACGGCAAAGGGCGAAATTCACGGCAAACGGCGAAATTCACGGTTTCCGTGATTTTCGTGAATTCGTGATTTAGGGACTGCCCTAGTCGTGACCTATTTTCACCATCGAATAAATAATGGTTTTCTCAGATAGGCCTAAGGCAGGGGTGCGCAACCTTTTCCTCAGTGTCGGCCGCATCAAAGGCTCACATTCTTACCACGGCCGCCAATGTTTAATCTAGTCCTCTCCTCTGGGGGCGGGGGTAAAATCGAGGTTTCTGGGAGGGGCAAAGGAGCGTCCGGCAGACGATCGCTGTGGCGCGTGACGCCCAGAAGGAAAATAAAGGGTTTGAACTTTTCGAATTTCAGCAGTGAGTGGGTGATCTATTCGTGAAGTCAGATAAACGCATGATCAAGGTCTGAGCCCCACGCAGCTTTCTACGCCACCTGTTTTCCATTCTGCCCTACACAGATACATGTACAGTTGTACATTGTAACCTAATATACTTGAAAATTATCTGTGGTGTAAGTTTCATTGGTCACTCTCTCCCGTCAGCAGCGGTCATGGCTGACGGTCGACCCTGCTTGTACAATATCCACTCATTAGTGGAGGAATCTTAGTCCGTATCGTATGATTCACTTCCGGGGCTGGCCCGGTTGGGTATGAAATATTAGTACTCTGACGGGTTCTTTGAGCTATATCGGGAGGACACATACGCAGCAGATACCTCTAAGATACGTGCGCACATACGACGGACAAATGGTGGGTGCGCCCGCGCGTTCATGTAGCCTACGTAGGTGGGTGCGTACGCGTGTGCTTCATAGCCTACACTAAACAGCACAAATGCAACTATCTGCTTCACATAACCTTAGTTTCAATCCAATGAAATAAAAATAGTCATGAATTTATCTACAAACGGCCGCTAGTATGTTATAGTTGGATTTCCGTCCACGGCCGCCAATAATTCCTCTCACGGCCGCATGCGGCCGTACGGCCGCAGGTTGCGCACCGCTGGCCTAAGGCCTGTCTTGGGCCTGTCCATATAAATATTAGGTACGCCCAAGTTACGACGTTTAAAATATCGCCATAGGAATCGTTTCAGCAGCCACCAGCGTCTGACTACCAGGAAATTACATAGGCTACACTGGGGAAAATTCCAGAAGACGATTTTATTGTCGGATGAAACCATGAACTCTACAGTTAGGCTACTATCGGTTGCCAATATTCTCTAAATTATGTAAATTTTTGTGCATAAAAATTATGTTTAGAAAACCTAATGCGATCAAACTACACTTATGGGCGCTGACTCTGCGAGGCCCGTGAGTGCTCAGCACTAGGGAATGTAATCCCGGGGCATATCCTCAATCCCGGGATTCCGGGATTATAAAAAAGTAAATCCCGGGATCCCGGTATCCCGGGATTGGCTTACAAGGGCAATTGAAATTTTTCTTATACTTAGTATAGTAGTAGGTCAAATACAGTAAAGCTTAGGCCTACTCTTTGTCTTCCGTACTTCAACCGCGATCTATTATGACTCACGGCAAGGGCTTTAGTTGGTGGTTCCTACAGTGTGTGATTTGTCAAAAAAGAAGTGGGGGGTCGGCTTAATTTCCTTGTTTTTGGGGGGGGGCAAAATACGCCGCGGCATATCCGACTAAGGGGTCTGGGGGAGCGTCGTAAGCTCCCCCAGCGGGGTCCGGGGCGGAGCCCCGGCCGCTATTGATTTGGTGCAATCCAAAGCAAAATTTTCTATTGAAAGTCAATTCAATGAATTGAATAATATCACCTTTTTAAAGATCAGTTAACATGTTATTTATGTTAAAGGGTTTGAAGTTTATAATAGTGGCATAGTGCAACATAGGAACATAAAAGTCTAACTTCAACATAAAAGTTGGCTGTACAAATGCAGTAAAATGCACAGGTGCAGGATATATTGAGGTCACAATTTAAAGCGAATGAAATCAGAAAATGTAGTAACCAAAAAACTTGAAACTTCTACCGGCAGTCCAGCACACGATCAATACTTCGCAGTTAGCACCAAAATCAATGATCATACTTAGTAGGCCTATATGTACCCTTGGAAAGCCGAGCATACTTGGAAGTTGGCACCAAAATACTTGTTACTTAGTACAACGCAAAGTGAGAATAATACTCAGCAGTCAGCACTCAAAATAATAAAACAATAGTAAGGTCCTAGGATGAACGAAGTCCTCGGAACTTCACAATGCACAATCTGTAACGCATAAACTAAATGGTTGTAGGACATTATCCCCCCTGGACACTATCCCCCCCCGGACACTATCCCCCCGGACATTATCCCCCCCGGACATTATCCCCCCCGAAGTAGGACATTATCCCCCCCAGTCTATTACCCAAAAATGATTGACGCTAATAAGTCTACGAAGTTCAAATCACGTTAACAAACCTTTGTGGGCCTACTGACTGTATACGATTCCAATTCGTTCATTCATCTAATGACGACACTAACCCTAACACTAACCCTAACCGACCCTCACGACACTTACACTGACCCTAACCGACCCTCACACTGACCCTAACCGACCATCACGACGATTATCCTGACCCTAACCGACCCTCACGACACTTACACTGACCCTAACCGACCCTCACGACGCTTAACCTGACCCTAACCGACCCTCACGACGCTTACCCTGATTTGTACTTGAAAGGGGGATAATGTCCGGGGGGGATAATGTCCTACGAAAAACCGGGGGGATAATGTCCGGGGGATAATGTCCGGGGGGATAGTGTCCGGGGGGATAGTGTCCAGGAGGGATAATGTCCGTTTACCAAACTAAATACTGTTCTTATAACAACTCACAAGAAATAACTTCAAATAAGAAGATATTTGTGTTCCTATTGAGGACTAAAAACAGAAATAATTTCAAATGACAACAGAAACAAGAATCATCAATAACGAAGTGCAAATTATTTATGATGAACAAGTCATCATGCGAAAATTATTTAAATGAAATTGTCATGTATGATGTAGCCTAATTTGTGATGAACTCTAGCTAAGTGGTAGTGAGTGACTAGTCTTTAATCATGGCAAACAGTTTATATCTTGGTCTAAGTTCATCAACATTCCTTTTCTGCCAAAAGAGGGGGTCGAAATTGGACCCCACACCTTTTTTTTGGAGGTTGAAGTGTGGGGGTCGGGCCATAGCAAAGAGGGGTCCGACCCCCCAACCCCCACGGCAAATCACACCCTGGGTCCCTAGCGGCAGCAGGCTTTGTTTGAAACTTGAGAGTTATAGGCCTACGACCAGTGGCTTTTATCCCAACTAAACAACCAAGTTAGACCCCTCTCCTTCTCATCCTGGCCTGCAATCCTGTGTCTCTTCTTTGACCTAGATTGCCGTGAGTTGAGCTGCTTAGTTGCGACCTCTCTGCATACGATGACACGGAATTTGGACAGACGATACGAGGCGACCAATACACCGACTGACCACAAGGCGAGGAACACAACAGGTAGCAGGCTAGCCAAGATTCACCAGTGCCGGACTGATCTTGCAGGCTGGCCAGGCCTGGCCTAGCTGCAGTCTTCTAATATTAAGCAAGAGCCCCTTTATATGCTGTCCAGATCACAAGTCGGCGCAACTATAGGGGCTGGGGTGTCATCAACACAGTAAATCTGAGTTAGGCGCCGCGACGTCCTAGGCCTAGTTGGCCAGCCCTGCTGGCATCTGACACCTGTTGTATGTTCTGTCAGTCAACTGAATGGTGTGTGTAGGTCATTAGTGTGTGGAGGACTCTACAGTCTGTACACACGAACCAAGTCAGCAATGGGAGGAAGCAAACCTAAATTCGCTGCCCTAGCACTGAGAAACGCCCACCTCCAGTCACCCCTCTGGTTTTATGCTGGCCACCGGCTTACTTTCACTAGGGTGTCTGATTATCTGTCATTTTGGCGTCTACTGACCAAGGAATTATTGCAAAATGCTCAAGTAATTTAATGAAAATTCCGATTTGTTTAAATCCCGAAAAACGGGATTCCATGCTTGTCAATCCCGGGATTACGGGATTGTAAAATGTCCGGGATTCCCGGGATCCCGAATTTCGGGATCCCGGGATTACATTCCCTACTCAGCACCACCTGAAATGGGCCATGCGAGGTCCGCCTAGCTATTCATGGGCACCACCAGAAATCAGCCAGCAAGATGCGTTTTTACGAGATTATTTCTCTGTTGGCATTGCTTATGTATAAAAATCATTCCGTTTGTTCTAAAATTATTAAATCTACCTTACTAAATTAGCCTACTCCAGCTTTACTTCATGGGCCCATACGGTAGTCTGAACTCCGGTCATTAGCCTACAGGCTACATCAGCGAATACGAGGAAATTCCGAAATCCTGCTTATTCGATCCATTTCCGTAATTTTTTAATACGGACGAAGGCGACGATTTTAAAATATTGATACGTTTTCTTGTATGCTCAATAATGTTCCTCACTGCGCGAGAATCACCTCCCAGCATCACAAACCGGGATATTGTTTTTGTCTGCATGTCTTATCATCAGCCTTTAGGCCTACTAAATTGCCAAAACTAGGCTAGGCCTATATGAAAGACTATTATGAAAAACTATTTCCACAGTGTTAAAATTGGCTCACTAAATAGTGGCTAATGTAGACAGAATTGTTTGATTTATTGTGCAAATTTTGAGTCTGTTGACCTAATTAGGGGAGAGTGCTTCAAGATGCGCATGCTAACGAAGATAGGCCTAGTGCTTTTCTTCTGTGTGGATTCCAAAAGCGATAGGCCTACATGTTGACCCGAAGAGTGACAATTTTTTTAACAATTGGAAGAACATTTAGGCTAATTAAGTCTTAGAACATGTCTTTGATAAAGCAATGAAATAATATGAAATTTTGATGAGACAAAAGCTTAAAATGTCATTATTTCAGTGTGTATAGGCCTATTTTTAAACAATGGCAAGGATGCTTTTCAAGTACTAAACCAAGACTATGATGAGCAATTTCGTTAAAGCGAAAGCCCAACTTTTCTATCAAAAAGGGTGAAGAATTTTTTCCGCGCGTGACTTTTCACACTCCTTTGGGCACTCACACTCTTCAACTCAACACGGCGCCTATGCACTTCTATAATTATTGATGGATGAGAGCCAAGCCCTACGGTCAAGCGATTCAGTATCAAATGGGTTTGGACTTTTTTCTTGAAGACCTTTCTCTGTTTTCTCTGTTTCCATATTGGTTTAGGGCCTAATGATAATTACGGTATAGGCCTAGTATTATTAATAATAATGGCTATTATTTATTATTATAGCATTAATAATAATAATATTGTTATTATCATTAGTTTTATGATTAGCCCTATTATTATTAGGCCCTATTATTATTATTATTATTATTATTATTATTTATTTATTTTTATTATTGTTAGAGTTTTGACCCAGCTGTTGCAGCTGGAGCGCTTGGCTTGATGACGTAACGCTGCTGCCCGCTGTCTACCTTAGGCTTAAACTGTTTTGGCCTGCTAGGCGTAAACTGTTGTTGCTCCGCCCCTTAGGCTTAAACTGTTTCTGGCTGCTAGGCGTAAACTGTTGTTGCTCCGCCCCTTAGGCTTAAACTGTTTTGGCCTGCTAGGCGTAAACTGTTGTTGCTCCGCCCCTTAGGCTTAAACTGTTTCGGGCTGCTAGGCGTAAACTGTTGTTGCTCCGCCCCTTAGGCTTAAACTGTTTTGGCCTGCTAGGCGTAAACTGTTGTTGCTCCGCCCCTTAGGCTAAAACTATCTTGGCCTGTTAGGCTTAAACTGTTTTGGCCTGCTAGGCGTAAACTGTTGTTGCTCCGCCCGCTAGGCTAAAACTATTTCGGCCTATGCGGTCGCGTAGATAAGAAAGCTCGTGCACTCGCACTCGGACTCACACACACACACACGGACAGACGAATGGTCTAGTGAACACGATACGACGATCCACGGCTGGTGCTGCAGCGAACACGATACGACGATTTGCCCTGCCTTTCGACGACGATCCATGGCTGGTGCTGCAGGGACCGATACGACGGTCTGCCCTGCCTTTCGACGACGATCCACGGCTGGTGCTGCAGGGACCGATACGACGGTCTGCCCTGCCCTTCGACGACGGTCTTTCCTGCCTTCGACGGCGGTCTGCCGTTGGTGCTGCAGGGACGGATACGAGGTCCGTCCTGCCTTCGACGACGGCCCACGGCTGGTTCTGCAGGGGCCACTGTTGCTTCTGAACTAGTACGCTCAAGCCTAGTCGGCTAGTCCTTGGTCTACAGCCAAGGCCTTATCCTGCGGACAATTCTACGACACCCGAACGACTGGGGCTGATTCTCGGATCCTGGTGAACTTTTGCTCAGCCCTAGTCCGTAACATTATTATTTTTTACCCGAGGTACCTTCATGTAGGTATAGGATCCCTCGGGATTTACAAAAATTATGTTTGGAGCTGTTTTTGTGTGTTTAGAAGATCAGGCCTCGTCCCCGGCAACAGTATTAAAAGTTCAACGAAATGCTATGGCGTCAATTGTAGCGCTGAATACAGATAGAAAGGCGCTGGAACACAAATGTAACCTCCCGCGACACACCAGAAATGACTGTGAGACGTTGGCCAACCTCGCGGATGAAACTGAGCCCGGCAGAGTTGATGGGCCCAGTGTTTCCAGGGCAATGGGAAGAGAGAAGTGTGAAGATGGCAGCCCCACGTACTTCTCGATTTTTCGTACGGCGGCTTGTTCCGCAGCGGATCCCGCCACATTTGCTGTGTGCGCGAGCAGCGCGATATAGGATGCTGCGCAGGTGTGGACCACCGTGGCATTATTATTATTTGTAAGCCTCAATTTTACTTCTGACATGACTTTGTGTCTGGACCTTCACCTTACGCTAGCTACGGGTGAACCGAGAGGGACCAGCTACTTATTTCAGATCTCGATGGTCTCAGTCACAATGTAGGCTACACCCAGTATGAGAATTGTGGAAAAATAAATGGGGGGGTTGGCCTATGATAAACTTGAAATTGGGGTATGAAAAACATACTTTAACTTGGGGCTCTAAAAAAGATTGGGGGGTTGAACCCCCCAACCCCTCGGCAATTCTCACCCTGGCTAGACCTAGTGTTTTCAACACCGTAGCATTTAGTGGCTCGTTTATAAAACCTGCACAAGTAAACTTGCGTTTGCAACAGAACAAATTAGGCACTTATTAATTATAGGACTTGGCTATAATAGGCCTAAAATATTATTCATTAAAAATCTATTTGAAACGCATATAATAACAATGACAATAGTATAGTTATGTAAATGGGTCCTGTTACATGTTAGATGTTGCATGTTACATGTGCTACATGTTACATGTGTTAGATTACAGTGTAAATTACCATTTAATCTGACAAATTAACGATTGACAGTTACGCTGCGTAGCCAAACTGCCAAACGTTAGTTTGTCAGTTCTTGGCCAGGCGTAGAACACTTGGACAATTTCGTCAAGTGACGTTTCACTGCGGTTTTATGCAAACTGGAGTTCCTTATGTGCACAGTAATCATCTTCAATGAGCTCCTGGAGATTTGCGCTGATAGGCACGGCCAGTGAAATGCTCTCTGGTGACGGTTCAAATTCTTCAATTCCAACCAACATCCCAACCGCCTTCACACGTTTTACTCCATTTTCCTGGTATGGTGGCCAAGCAGCGACCAGTGTTCCACTCTCATTCATGCTGTGGACTGCTTGCATTTCCTCGCTATTCTGTTTCTAGTCCAGTGTCATAATTAGGCTATGACTCTTCAGCGCATGCTTCTTTGTCAGGATTTTCTCTCACTCCGCATCGTATTCTCTTTTGTCTAGCGACCTTGTACCCGGTCATCTTTTCGCTCTGTCTAAGATGGTCTGTATATCTCGTGAAGATTAGGGAATGTTAAAAGCTGCGGTCAAAGATGATGGTTAGCGAGTGATAGGCCTATCACGCCCTGCTTCTCGTGGAACTTTTTGGCCTGCCGCCTATCTAAGGTTGCAGTATTGGTCAGACGTGTGACAGTTAGTGGCACAGCACGCATCTCGACGATTTGAAATTCAGCACACAACAATGAAGTGGCAAAACGAAATTATTAAACAGATGTTCTGCAATGTAGGCCTATGTATAATTTCGTTTAGTTACCGGTTTACATCAAACAACTGTACAGGAAAACGCTGTATTTTAGGTGAGCTTGTACATTAACACCATGTTTACTTAGTACTTATTTGTTTGCACATGTATGTGCACTTGTCATAGCGCCCTTCAAGCTCACTACTCAGAGGCGCTCCAGACTACAGCGCGAACACTGCATCGGAGTTTCATGCCGAAGCGCTGAGCAATTGCCAGTGAAGGACTTGCCCAAGGTCCCTACGCGGCGACTTGAGGTGGATTTACGACTCACAACACATGATAACGTCTATACTGTAGACAGTGTAGAGTGTAGAAGGCTTTGCAAGCACAATACCCTATATCTCTGTATTCCTTCTCTATATCTATAAGAAAGGATGTGGTTATATTTGTCCAGAATGCACGCTCACAGTGTGACAGGTGTAAATACCTTTACATGGTGTCAGAAGTGGTGTCAGAGACTAATTGAACCAACGCTCTAGAAAAAGCAGATAAGCTTAGATAAAGTTATTCTTGAAGTAGGACGATAAGCGAATTTGAAAATTCTGTCTCGAAGAGAAGGCCATCTCAGTTCGGCACAGTAGGCTATCAGAGAATGGACGTTCCAACTGGAGCAGTGTCCGCGTTCTGAGTCGACGCCAAGAGTTACGCCCAGCAGCGGTTTGTATTCTTCGTGTGGTCGACCGATCGGAACTGCAAGCAGAGGAATGTCATTCCATGTGCCGAATGAGGAGACTGCGGCCAGCAGCCGAGCCAGCTACAAGACACGTCGCTGTAAGTGCTGTGGCCAGCCAACGATCTACCGGATACCAGCTCAGTTCGGCGCAGTTCAGATGGATGCATATCCAGACTGGCCACTGAGGAGACTGGTGCACACTGCCATGGCAGTTACCAGAAGAGCTACTGCAAACGGTGCGGCCAGTCAGCGCTCTATCGAAGGCCAGTCGACGCCAAGAGATACGCCCGCAGCGGTATTGTATTTCTTCGTGTGGTCGATGGTCCGGAACTGCCAGTGCCAACGTATGGGAAATCAACGCTCTATCGAATGCCAGCCGACACCAAAAGATACGCCCGCAGCGGTATTGTACTCTTCGTGTGGTCGACAATCGAATAACCAGTTCAGTTCGGTGCAGTTCCGGGTGCTATCCCAACTACCAACTGAATGTGGGTTTCACAGTCAAGGCAGCAGCGAGAATCGTTGCTGAAAATACTGTGAGACACATTCGATGGCTGGAGCAGTCTACTGCGCTCTGAGTAGAATCCCAGATATCAACGTTGAGGTAGGCACTATGTGCATGCAGGTGCCATGAAATTATTGTAATCCAGCAGAAGGCTGTAGAGAAATTATTGTAAGCCAGCAGAACGCTGTAGAGAAATTATTGTAAGCCAGCAGAACGCTGTAGTAAGATTATTATAAACCAGCGGAAGGCTGAAGTAAGATTATTTAGCAGAGAGGCTGTATGCCAACCAGATTATTGTAGAGTGTAAATCTACTAGAGGCGGTATGCCAACCAGATTATTGTAGAGTTTAAATCTACTAGAGGCTGTATGCCAACCAGATTATTGTAGAGTGTAAATCTACTAGAGGCGGTATGCCAACCAGATTATTGTAGAGTTTAAATCTACTAGAGGCTGTATGCCAATCAGATTATTGTAGAATGTAAATCTACTAGAGGCTGTATGCCAACCAGATTATTGTAGAGTGTAAATCTACTAAAGGCTGTATGCCAATAAGAATATTGTAAAGGCTGTATGCCAACCAGATTATTGTAGAGTGCGAATCTACTACAGGCTGTATGCCAATAAGAATATTGTAGAGTGTAATCTACTGCAGGCTGTATAGGCCAGTAAGATAAATGAATTTAGTATACCGTACTATACGGAAGGCTGAATGAATGCCAGTAAAATTATTAGATTTGAAATTGGTAGAAAGGCTGTAGAGTATAAGCCAGTAGAATTACGGTAATTCAGTGGAATTCTGAAGCCAGCAAGAACATTGCTGTAGTGGAGTGGACTGCTTGTAAGCTGGTAAGATTGCGGTAAACCAGCAACGGAGTCGTGAACATACGCAGCACCAACAGGTCTACGTGGAACTCGTAAGACAGGAAAGTTGCTCTACACATGTGGATTGATGTGCGGCAGTGAATCACTGGCGAGCGCCATGACAGTGACGTCTTGGAATACGACATCCATCTTGCAAATCATGAAAGGTGTCTTTCCGTCCAGTTACCACCGAAGCGTTATCCACTATAGCCCCCCCCCCCGCTGAGCAGCAGCCGGACCTCAGCCCAGGCGAAGTGTCAGGGATGGTATCAATTTACGACCACACCCCCTCCGGTCAAGCCCGCTCGACACAGAGACGCTCGGACTCTGCTTGGAGTCAGACTTCACCTGATTCAGCGGCGCTGATAACCGGCATCCATCAGATGGACGATTCTGAGAAAGCCATTAACTCCATGGAGGCTGCGACTGCAACTGACCCTCGTCGCACGCCCCCCACCACCGTCGCAGTGACACTATAGATATTTTAGAATAAGGCATATAACATATATAGGCATACAGATTGTGGATTAGCATACAGATTGTGGATTAGCAACTATATAAAATATACATTCGTAAAGAAGGGAGATGTGACAGGTGTAGCTGAATCGCTATTGGACATTAGCATTAGACCACGCCTACCGCGGTACGTACGAATGCGAGTCTGGACATGTGCAATGTAGCACGAGCATTCGGTAGTCAGAAGCTGAGAGGATAGCTCAACAATGTTAGATCTTCGAGCCTACACGTTTCTAGTACCATAGCTTATCGTAGTTTAGTAATAAACGTAACAGTACATTACGACTCTGTTATATTACCTTTACACACAGATTTGCAGCTACTGACCTGAAACATTGCATTTAGATAAACGTTCACCCAGACCATCCAAGTAAGCTAATTTCAGCTCTTTATTCACCTTAGATCCCGAGATATAGACATTTTTATTTTCGCCATGTTAATTACGCTATCGCAAAAGTATACATACACGACGCTATTATTGTAATCTTTTGCAATAACAAATACACGTTGCCTTTGTGACGTCAAAACCATGCGCTATACAATAATAAATTATTATCAGTAACTGTTGCCAATATTCTCTCAATTCTGTAATTTTCCTATGTATCTTCAATGCAACAATTCAGTAGCGTCAACACCGTGCAAAGTCATAATGCATCTTATTGATCAAATGTTTTGTTCATGCTAAAGAAATATTATCCGATTATTAGACTATATCATCATAATTATCAAATATCCATGTAAAAATAAAAGGGCACATGATAAATTGTCCTTAATGTACCAGTTCAATAGCAGCACAATTATAACGTGAAATTAAAACTAAATTTGAATGGCAAAAATTAATGTCTTTTTCATGTCTCAAATTGTACGTAGCACTATCCATTGTTGGATTGCAAGATCACCAAACGATATCCTATACAAAGGCCTAGCTGCTTCATTGGTAGCGTCAGTTGCATTAGTCTGAGTTAAATTAAGTCAAACTTACATTTAAAAAATCACGTTCAAATGTTTAATAATAGATAGGCCTAAAGCTCTTAATTCAATAAAGTTACAATGTTTGTCAAAGCCCGACAAATGTAGGCAACTAGGCATAGACAGATTTTAAGTGCAAGTAGACTACAATGTAACTTGTGTTTGTGACAGAATGAATAAGACACTTATTAGCCTATAAACGTATATTTACCGGCGTTCACTGCAGGAAAGATATCCGCTTACATCGTACATAGGCCTAATAACAATGATTATAGTTTTCAAGTTTTGTTGCGCATATGGGCAATGTAAAGTGCTGGATTGTAATGTGTTAGATTGCTGTGCAACTGTCAATCGTTGGTTTGTCTGAGAAAAGTGTTTCTTAGAACACTCGGATAATTTCGTCCAACGAAGTGTCACTGCGGTTTTATGCAAACTGGAGTTCCTTATGTGCACAGTATTCATCTTCAATGAGCTCCTGGAGATTTGCGCTAATAGGCACGGCCAGTGAAATGCTCTCAGGTGGTCGTTCGAATTCTTCAATTCCAACCAACATCCCAACCGCCTTTACACGTTTCACTCCATTTTCCTGGTATGGTGGCCAAGCAGCGACCAGCGTTCCACTCTCATTCATGCTGTGAACTGCTTGCATTTCCTCGCTATTCTGTGCTATTCCAATCATTCCGAACTTCTGAGGATTTCGACTGTTGTAGTTCTGGTAACGCACTGTGCCATGCTTGTTGTCGCTGTTGAAAAGCATTACTTTCTGATCATCATCTATATCCTCGGGATGAATGGCCGCCTCAGCTCTGGCCAGCTGAATTCTTCCAAATCGATTAGTTGTCACCGATGTCTCGTGTCTGTCAAGTTGCTGTTCATGCATCAAGACGAGTCCAACATCAATGCTGTTAGTGTGTTGATGTTCAACATCACCGTCGGCTACGCAGCGTTCTCGTGTAGCAACTTTTGCCACTTTCACTTCGCCGATCAGCATGACTGGATTATGATTGAAATAAAGTATGTCTCCGGGAACCTTGCCGTGTCCGGAAACAAGACCATGTAGCTTAGACTCGTTGTCTTTATCTACAAATCACAGATAGGCCTATAACTTAATTTAGGTGACAAACAACAATACATGGACGAAAAGTATGATTGCAAGTTTTCAGGCTGTGATAGAAGCTGCTTTTAGCTTCGGTTGAATACACGAAACGGGGAAACAACTCAAATAAAATAGGGCCTACACCTTCTGAACAGCGTCTGGTCCTATCGTAATTGCTATAAAATGATGTGCCGGTTGGTTCCATTTATTACTGAATACTGATTAGTTTTGCATTGAATAGGCCTACTTGCAATGTAGCGATACAAACATTCCACGTCCAGCGGATTGCCTACAGGGTTGTGTTGATTTGACGGTTCACCGAGGGACTAGCCCCCGTATCTGCGGAAACTCTGTGTTTTTCCACCTCGGCCCCGGGACCAAGATGCACAAGAGGGTATAACTCATACTCTTTGCGTAAATGTGGCCTATGCGTGAGTAGTGGGTAATTTCCGTATGCATGGCTTGGGATTTATTTAGCGAATTACGATAGGTATAACGTTATGCGAACTCGGAGGCAGGTATAAGCCCGCTACTCCGAAGGTCAACAATAGACAGCCGACTTTGCTGGACCGCGTGAACAATAGACGGCCGTTGAGATTTCCCTGTGGACCGTCTACAGGTCTCGATCTGTTCACCCCAAGCTGGCAACGACCGCATATAAATATCTTTCACGCATGCGCGCTCAGCTCTAACCTATTGAATCGGGGGTCGAGCAAGCGTCATGCATCTTCGGGTGCAAGGAATGTGTACACGGTGATTCATAAAAAACGTTACCCTACATATTTTACTGTAACTCCGCCAAACATCGGGTTATGTTGACGAAATTTTAGGTGAAGATAGAGAATTCATTTCTGAACATTATGGAAGTTAAAATTTATTTTCGAAATTACCCTCATTTGGCAGATACGCATGCGCGAAGACGCATACGCATTTCTTGGCTGATTCACCAATGATGCGCTGATCCATTGTGTCCGTTGCCTCCTCAATTCGACGACACAACTCGTTGACATCGCATATTCAAATTATGCAGACATTTTCTTGCATGACGCTCTTTTAGTCTATTTGATTTAAGTCAAGACTATTGGGTGGCCACAAATTAAAGTAGGCGGGATGAAATCAGGAGTTTCAGTTTCCATTACGCAACGATTTCTCTGTGCGCACGAGCGTTATTATAATGGACGATGAAATAAACCTACTCCGTAAATGTCACGAATGCCTGGCAAAGTGGAACATCTCTGTACATCTGGTTCGATTAAATGGATATGTTCGTACAACCAAGTGCAGAGACCCGACCGATGCCATAAGGGATTTGCTGAAAATTGGTCGATTCAGCAAAAGACGATTTGCTGGAACGTCCCTCTTCTGTGTACCGGCAGATACGTAATTGCGAACATTCTGATTGTTACTGGGGGATGCCACAGTAAACAATTTCTCACCATGAGGCTAAACCAGATGAAATAGACCAGGTTTGCATGATACAACCTCAGTGACTGGCAGGAACGTTGGAATCTTGCTTGTTTCTCGAGATTATCGTGACGTCATTAGTTTTGTCATCCGCGTTACGTCATTATAGCTCTGAACGTGACATAATTTATATAGCACTTGGACAAATCATCAAGCTTCATTACTCTGAAATTTCATTAACTTTGATGGTCATCCACATGAGTTATACTGACTTATGTAGGGTAACGTTTTTTTATGAATCACCGTGTAGATTAGTTATTCCCTTCAAAATCTTTCTTAATGCATACCACTACATTCCAACGACTACGCCTGACCTAGTTACGTTTGGAGAAAGGTCTACGTCTTAGGTAGCCTATACCAGGCCATGTACATACCGGTCCTGGTGTCCAGCATAGATCCATCTTAGGTCGGCGGACTAAGCTGAACCTTTGGTTCCCCAATCGCAAACAGCCATCAGCCAGCGCCGTTCTTTTTCGGTCGCTGGTCCTACAGACCTACAACCTCGATTGATGTCCTTTTTAGGCCTACACTAGCTGCGCTTATTGCCATTTAAAGGACCAATCTGCTTCATTTAAAATCTTTAGACTGTCCTATAGGCCTAGTTAGCCGAAGTTGGGCTAGGAGAGCTTCGAATCTGGGTTTCGTGCCTTGAAAAGTACCATACAAAACGTCCTTTAAAACAATAGTAGTAGGCCCTACAACTGTTAAATATTAGACCTATAGTAATGCACAATCAAGTCTACATGTATATTAAGGTTATAAAACGTACAATTACATTACCACTGACGCCTACATTCATAGGCGCCCGCAGCATAGATCAAAGGGGTCGCGTGACCTCTGGAAATCATGACAAAATATTAATAACACTTTCTGAAAAAATGCCAGTGGTAAAACGGGAAATTATGCATCTGCCACCTCTGAATTTGGCCAATTGTTCCAACAGTTGACCTATTTTGCCTACGCCCTACGGTGTTCAAATGACCACAACATGGTCACAGTTTCTGAACTAGGCCCTACATCCTGTAGTCTGTTGGATGTACGATACACAGTGTCACAGACGCGTAATTTATGTGGCACTGTAACTATAATACGACCTGCATGGGATGTTTGGAGATGTCGTAGGAAGAGACCGGGAAGCTGGCGATGGACAGGGATGAGTGGAGGAGATGGACCATGACCACGAGATTCCCACACAATTAATAATAATAGCCAAAAATTAATAATAATTATTTCAGGCCTGGTGCACGCAGCATGCAAGGTTGCTCTATTAGCTGTTGTTTATGACAAATGAAATCATTTGTAAACTTTGTAAACTTTCTATAATTATGTGCCATAAATTTAGAGTCAGAAATTGTTGACAGATTTTGTTCGTCTCATTGCAAAAGACTCATAAATAGTAGTAGGAATACGTTATACTCAGACAATATAGCCTAATTGTGTAAGCTGTTTAGTTTTTAATGACATTTTTATATCATAGCTCTACTGGTCATGACTGACCCCCCTGCAAAAAATCCTGCGGGCGCACATGCATTCTTACGGTAATGAGACATAATTATGCGAACATTAAAGGGCGTTTCACTCTTTGAGATCCTATCTATTAAAGAAAGCAGCATTGAGAAAATTTGAATGAAAGCAGAGTTTCAGTTACGGCAGCTAATTAGTAGAATACCTTTCAAGGTGACGTAGGCGCCAATGCT
This sequence comes from Lumbricus rubellus, assembly GCA_945859605.1. Classification (NCBI taxonomy): domain Eukaryota; kingdom Metazoa; phylum Annelida; class Clitellata; order Crassiclitellata; family Lumbricidae; genus Lumbricus; species Lumbricus rubellus. The sequence continues at coordinate 39,704,305 of OX243817.1, forward strand.
CCCCGCTTCTGGTCTCCTCAGACTAATCGCCTGTCCTGGTGAAGTGTACTTGAAGACAGGGAGACCAGCCTTCTTCACGAGCTTTAGTTTGTACGGTTTGACATACAGTTCGATTTTGTCCTGCAGCTTTTCTTCCACTATGTCAGCGGTCTTTTCTGATACGTACCAGACCTCCACGTACCCTGGTTTTTCCAAAGTTGCAGTGGGTGATCTCCACTCCAGGTAGACTACCAACCAAAGATCAGACGAATAAAATTTAATGATTGAATAGACCGAAATGACGGAAGATAGGCCTATCTTCCTGCATTTGTTTATTCTGCAAACCTACACCGCAGTATGATCAAGCCTACAATCAATACCGGTAATGAGCCGATGATCGCAAGTTAATACAGGAGTCGAATTTACCTGTCGGCAGCCATACAAGTCATCCATCACGTCCTATTGCTTGGCTTACCAACGAACGCCATCTGCCGAATGGCAGGCTGAGTGGACCTTTCCTAGGATAGCGGGAGCGATCCCGCATCCGTGCGATCTTCGTATCAAAAAGTTTACCCGTACCCTAACGCTTCTGAATGGACATATCAGTGACGGAACGCTCTTCCTGTAGGCTATCTGCTCGCTCGCTCTACTCAACATCGCTTTGTCATTTCGCTCCAAACATTGAGACACGCCTTTATTAGTTAGTTTATCCACCGTAAGCTGCTTCTCTCAGCAGACTGGCCATCCGGACCCTTATCTGGATTTACTTCTGTTAAAACCCTGTGCACTGCACAACGGCAGAGTGGCGGATCCAGAACTCTTTCAAGGGGGGGCAAAAATCTATGATCTTGGGGCAGGACAAAATAGTTCGTCGTTGGTCGCCCCAAAAAGTTGATGGGAAAAACAGTAATTTTAATCCGCCAAAAAGTTGATGACATTTTTTTAGTCATCAGTCTTTGGCTGAGAAAAAAACCTACTTTTTATCCGCCCTGGTACTTTTCATCCGCCCTGAGGAAAACCGTACTTTTCATCCGCCCTGAGGAAGACTGTACTTTTCATCTGCCCTGACAAAAAACGTACTTTTCATCCGCCAAAAAGTTGATGACCTTTTTTAGTCCTCCACCAGAAAACCCCATTGGCACTTTCTTTATGGGGAGGGGCAATATGCCATGACACCACTATTCCTATTACTATTTTCAAACCTAATGGGGCCACGTCCCATGGTAATTTTAAATGGGGGCATGGCCGGATTGGCTCCTCCTGGATCCGCCCCTGCACCGGCGTACGTCATAACAATAAGCTTAATTGCCTTTAACAATCTGCGTGCATGATAATTAATTATCAAATAAATTTAGTGCTAGTCCCATCCAGTAGGCCTATAGGTTCCAGCTGCATGTGCTGGATCCAAATCTCGATATTTATAATCAAATTGTAGTGGCTGAGCCTGTGACTGGGCTGGAAGCCTGTGACTGGGCTGGGAGCGCCTCTGAGTAGTTCCTTGAAAAGGCGCTATATAAATGCTGTGAATGAATGAATGAATGAATGAATGAATGTGACAAAGTTTAAAGATTCCATTTCTCTCTGCCGTCAGAATGATTTATCATAATTATATGGGCTCATAATGTTGTGCAGTGCTCACAAATTTGCAGTAAGATATTCAGATAGGCTGCGCGTTAGCTAGAAGTGATAGTAGAAGTGATAGTTAGCTAGAAGTAATATGCTGGTCTCCCTAGCGAGGCTTTTGTGGGCGCTGAGAAATTCTCGAATATTTACATTACATTACATTAGAAGTAGAGATCTGAGGAACACTTCATATTGGTTTGTGAATGAAATTGCATATAAAAGCTGGATTATTATAATTGCGATTAGACTTTTAGACGATTCAGAAAGGACGAGTTGATTGCATGTTGTTCGTTCTGTGTTATTTGACTTAGCATAACGAAAGTGTGTAGGCTATAATTGTCTATTGTGCATGATATAATTATTGCAGCAGAACTCTTTCTAACTTCAGGTCTAACTTGATAGGAACATTATGAAAGGGTTATTAAATACGTATTGAATTTGTTACTTATACCTGATTGAGAAAACATGCTCTCTTATTTCAATCACTCGCTTTTGACTTTGAGATCTGACTTTAGCACTTCTTCCTGCAAAGTTTTTCAGCAATTAAAAATGATTAAATCTATGTTTTCTGAGAGCTAAAATGACCCTGTTAAATTAAGATAAAAACATAAATGTTTACCATAAGAAATGTCATGCGGCTCATGCCTTATGGCAACATTTACTCTTGTTTCTAAAATCATTACCAACCAACTATAACAACGATCACATTCAGTCATGAAGCAGTCTAAACATGTAGGCTTACAGCAAGAAAGCTTATCTGGAACTCCCGCAAATCTCATTCAGATAGGACCTATTGTGTGTGCTTGTGTGATCCCGGAAATGGTTCGTATTTAAGGTGCACAATTAGGGCATAATAAATTATTAATCTTTTAGACTGGCATGCGCCAGTCTAACAAATTTGAATGCAATTTAAGAACAGACATGCTACAAGCAAGCCATCAATAGACTGAGAATAGACCTAGAAGAATAAGCGTTTCCATCGCAATATACTGTAATCGTGGTCTCGAAATCTCTACAGCGCTTCCTGGTTCGCGACGGTAGAGCACCTGTGTAATTATTTTATTGATCGATAAATCTATATATAATTATATCAGCAATTGATAATTAATCATTTTGTTCTTCCCTATCAGTATTTTGATTGGTTGGAAGGATCTCGAGTCGACTCTCTAATGATCTCTTTCTGAAGATTTTTCTCTGTTCCTTCACCGATAATTATGAACTTGACATGAACTTATCATGACCTTGTAACTGTTGCATTCTTGTAAACCAGTTTTTATTAGTAAACGAATACATAATATACCGGTATTAATTTTGAAATAACATTAACCTCCTCAGACCACTCAATGTATGCTCATTGCCCATTGGCCTATCCAATCCAAATTAAGGTCTAGGTTCTTCAAGTATTTATCGCATCACTTAGGCCTATTAGCCTACGTTTCTCCGCATTTTCTCGTTCTACGCGAGATTCGCACTAACAGCTCCTCAGCCTATAAATTTTCTATCTTTAGCAACCGAAATCGAATCTTCTATTGGCTGACTTGCAGCGCTTCTGTTCTGAGAAATTTATCTGGTGAATAGACAATGCTACACAGTTTCAAGTACAGTAAGTACACGAACGCAGGGCAAAAGCTGATGTCATTATTATGTTTCACACAAAACCAAGGACATGAGACATGACTTTTGTTAGTTGTGCTGATTCATAACCACATTTTCAGTTCCTATTTATGGAGGTTGGAGTAAGTACTAAGGGATTGAACCCAGATCCCCCCCAAATGGAACACCGTTGGTATATATGTGGACGGGCTATCCATGCGCACCACTCGTGTCGAACAGCCCAACAACAGAACTCTTACATCAATCATCAATCATTATTATTGACAATTGCCTTCTGCACATCTAAAACGTATAGAGATATAATTATTTTGATTTTTGAACTATAGATATGCGATTTTGTTTACGAATTCTTTTCCTAGTACTAACAGTTAGGCCTAACTGCCGACATTTAAGTTCAGAAACGGGTGCTTTACTCTTTCTTATTGTCGGCTCAGGTTCTTCGTATACCGTCGCTGTATCAGTTGCATGCATTCCTGATTGATTCGATCTGATGCCTATATGCAAAGCAACAAAGTAAATTCAGTCAAGCTATTATTCCACGAATAAGTACGCATTGCATTATACGATTTTATCTGATTTCCTAAGTTTATTAATGTGTTTTTTATAGACAGTAGTTATGCACTAATGAATAGCTAGGCTATCTACGCTCTGTTTCGAGTCAGCTACGAAATTTTTAGCTAGGCCTATCGCCTAAGTCTACAAAATCTACGATGAACAAGAACTCACCATTTGAGATGCACTGAGCCTCAGTCTATTGTTCATTTTTCGATTCTATTATCTGTACTATATTTTAGATAGCATCTATATTCTTGACATTCACTATTCAGTTCTCCAAAACGTGACACATGCGCTATAGATCTAAGTTGAATTAACCAACTGGCTAATCCAAAATGTTGCTCTGGTGATATAATATATTATATGACAACCTAAATGTCTCTCATCAGCAATTTTCCATTAGTGCTGACAATTACTATTATTACTAGTGTCATTATAGTGGTTAGGCTAATATGTATCTTGCTCACTAGTTCTGCTTTTCTTCTTGGATACTTCACATATATCAACACTATCAGTTGCATACGTTCCTCGTTGAGACGACATCTTACCTAATATGCACAAAAAATCAGAAAATTCAGCCAAAGAATAGTTGCATAAATTAATATTCGATGCAATGTGAGACCGAATGTGTATGTAGCGCTCTTGTTCGGCTCCCAATTAACAGTCAAATGCATGATAGATTGGGACCTTTGGGTTGGGGGTGGGCAACAAATTGAAATTTCCAGAACAACGCCGGGTACCCCAGAGGGGTCGGTGCAGGTGGGGCGGAGCGGGTCGGTGTGGAAGTTGGGAAAAGTGGGGTTGGGGTGGGTTGGGGTGGGTTGTGGTTGGAAAAAACTGACACTTACCGGACGCCGCCGGGTACCTCTGAGGGATGGTCATCAGATTTTTCGTCGGCGACTTGCGAAATTTTTGCACAAAACTTTCTCCGCAAAAAGAGAAAAAAGGTGAAAGGTCGTGAGAAATTTTCGCCAACAAAGCCACACATTAGATGTTGCTGGTTGTGCAATGTGCATGCTGTAATTGAATATTATATGCAATTTTAGAAGTGCAGCGGGTTGGTTATATGAGGATTTAGTAGACCTACCAATAGTATTGAGAATGTCGGTGACGAGACTCAGTGTGCATAGGCGGCTCAACAGTACGGCAAGTACTCTGGTGAAAAGATTTTGCTCTGGTCGTTTCCCTACCCCTGCCACAAGGCTGTCAGAATATGTTTCCATGCAGCGAATTAATTTGAAGCATAAATCGTCGTTGATTCGGTTACTTGCATGACTACTCTGACTATACCATGGTCTAAGAAATTGTTTAGCAGTGTCTCTGCGCGTCTTCCATTCTGAGCAAGCCCAGCATTTGAAGATTCGCGTAGCCACGACAAATTTATAGAGATAGCCTATTGCTCAAGATTTAACTGACTACGCAAAAATTGCGAGAAAAGTTATTTGAATTGATGAACAAAATAGAGAGGAAAACACGAATTTCGAGAATTAGACTATAGGCTACGATAATAACTGCATGACATGGTGCTCACGGTTCTTTGTAGTCTGACGTTGGTTTTGGGCTGACGACAGGGTTGGATTTCCTTGCGCAAAACTTGTCATATTAACTAGAATAATAGAGAGCACACAAATGTATAGGAAACACACCTAACGCATAGTTACCAAATCACTGCAGAAGTGAAGTTCGCCTTACTAAAATCTGGCTTGTACCCATAATTTATCCACCTGTATAATTTTTTCGCACATCTTATGTGATTTTCCGAAAACAAATAGCGAATCTAATAATTATTATAGGTCTGTCCTGCAGTTCAAGATTCTAACCCCAAAAGCCAGACTTTAGTAAGGCCAACCTCAGTTCTGCAGTGATTTTCAAAAATTCGATTTTTTTCCCGCTGGACCCTACCACTGTCAGGATAAGAAGTTTAACCACTGGTTTTCAAAATGAACGAATGAAAAGAAGAATAAATCAAACATGTAGCCTAGTGGGTCTAGTGCTCAGCAGATTCTTTTTGTTCAGAACAGTCCAAATATCTTAAAACCAATTATTAAAATGCTTTGTTTGTGAATGTACGACTTGATTGATGGAAACGCACCGTACAGTATAGCCTAGGTCTAAGCAATCTACGCCTAAAGATCAATAGATTCCCATATAATGCATATGCCCTCAGAATAACAAGTAATGATTTATAATGACATAATTATTTAAAAAAAACTACAATAGGCCTATCATCTTAAACCATAAGGCAAAGTAGTTTCTGTGGCGATGTCGCGTTTTGCGCAAATCTCTCGCGGTCAAAGGATCTGACACCGAATGAATTTCAATGACGAAATATTTTTTTAAATATTCTTATGCGAATGTGGAAGTCATCGCGACTATGCTCAGCTCCTAATTCGCTTTAAAACCCGAGTTATGGACATTTTAAATTTCGATGTGGTAGTTGGCGCCTATACAGATTATTTTAAGAAGCGATTTAACCTTGCGCCGCCATTATTTAGCTAACGGTTGCATGACGTCATTCTTGACGCTCTCAGTATTAATCAAGTTATTAATAGACTCTCTCAGTGCATTGACCATGGACTAGAGAAATGAGAATGTGGATGTGGAGGTTTGTATGTGTGTGCGTTTGTTTGTCCATAATTATACGCATACAATTTCACAGCTATAATGACCACCAGTGAAAGGGTCGACAAATCTAGCTAAACACGGAGGCCCGCGTGTGGGCGACACCTAAAACCCTTTGCGGCTAAAGATAGAATGCGACCAGGGCCATCACACCCACAGTCAGCATACACACCCCTCCCCGCAGGGGTGAGTCGGGTTTGGTTGTGGGAGGGGTTTACCAAAAATGTGAAAAGCTAACCAAAATATTCCGGGAAACGCGTGAATCCTCAAAGGAGTGGAGTTTGGGTAGGACCGGGTCAGAGAGTGGGGGAGGGCGTAGCGGTTGGATGTGGGGGTAGGACCGTGGGTGATGCGGGGTGATGCGGGGTAGAAGCGGTGAGCGGTGTGTGGAAGCGGAAAGGGTGGGGCGGTGAGCAGGGTGGGAGCAGAGAGGAGCGGTGTGTGGGTGCGGCAGGGGTGGGACGAGGACGGAGGAGCGGTGAGCATGGTTGGAGCGGGGTGGCGAGGAGGGGGAAATTACCCGGGCAACGCCGGGTTCCATAGCTAGTAATTACATAAAACAACAATGCATTCACGTAATAATCTTATTTTAAGCAAGAATGACTGAAAGCCGTGAGATAATCTATTCACTGATAATATCCTACCTTTGTGATTTCAGTGGGCGCCATGAAATTTTCCATCAAATATGGCCGACGTCCGCGGTCCTTGGGTTCCGCGGAACCCCGTTGCAAATCACTGAATTATGTCATAGAGCATGCGTCTCGCATGACTGCAACTTTGTGAGTTATGTCCTCTGTGATATACGTTCTTGTGAATTGTTTGAATTTCATGACTTGCTCATCTTTCGTATTGCAAGCTGTAGGCCTATAGCCTACTGTAACGGCAGGGGCGCCGTTAGGCGTACGCACGCACGTAAGTGCGTACACCGCGGAAAGGCTAAAAAAGCGTCACCACTTTTAACATCCAAAATTACCTCAGTGCATAATTTATACCCAAAATGGAGCAAAAAGCTTATGCTGGTGATACTTCATAAAGAAGTTCATAGTCGCCAGTAGGCATATAGGCCTACGGTATATACATACTAAGGTCGTGTCGATCGCTGTTCGCTTCATATTATGCAAGATGTGCGTACAGAAAAAAATCCTAGTGTATTGTGCGTACAGAAAAAAAAATCCTGGCGGCGCCGCTGTGTAACGGTATAACCGATGGCAATAGGCCTATGCCAAACGGATTATATTATAGCCTAATTGAATACGCGAAAATTAATATTTTATAAAGTCTCATTGATTTCAATGGCTACAGATGCAAATGCTCCAATGCGTCTACTAAACGGCCTATTAAAAGCATTTTTTGCACAAATTCCTGGCAACAATGTAGGTCTATGCAGGCCTACTAAACTCGGTTTTGATTAGACTATGCGAAATATAATTATTTAAATCTAGGGCCTACATGTATATTAGTCCTACAGAGCATTATTTTTCCAGTTGTGTGCCAACGCGTAATTACGTCGTTTTAATTATTAACATGTTGGTCATTTTGCGACGTAGGCACAAAAGTTAGTAGGCCCAAGTAAAATATTTATGTGTCGAGTCGAGGAAACAACGATCGATTTGACTTGGCAGCCAGAGCCGTTTTAAGGTCTAGTCTAAGCACGCGAGGCACGTAAATGACGCACGTAGCCTAAATGAATCTTTTGTTAAATGAGTGTCAACTGAATTTTATGTTAAATGAGTGCTAAACGAATGTTAATTTAATTATGTTAAATGGGTGTCAAATAAATTTTATGTTAAATGAGTGGTAAATGAATGTTATGTTAAATGAGTGTCAAATGATTTTTATGCTAGATGAGTGTTAAACGAATGTTAGGCCTATGTTAAATGAGTGTCAAATGTTTTTATGTTAAATGAGTGATAAATGAATGTTATGTTAAATGAGTGTCAAATGCAGGGCCGGATTAAGGCATGTTCAACATGTTCGGCGGAACAGGGGCCCCACACTTTAGGGAGCCCCACAAATGTGAGAAAAAATTTTTAAGCAAATTTCGGCCAAACGACTATTTTCCAGAAAATGTCGCCAGAGGACTAAAAAAAGGTCATCAACTTTTTTGGCGGATGAAATGGTATGATTTTCCCAAAAATTTCGCCAAATGACTAAAAAAAACTAAAAAGTCATCAACTTTTTTTGGCGGATGAAATGGTAAGATTTTCCAAAAAATTTCGCCAGATGACTAAAAAAAACTAAAAAGTCATCAACTTTTTTGGCGGATGAAATGGTAAGATTTTCCAAAAAATGTGAAAAATTTTCCCGAAAAATTTTTCGCAAAAAAAATCCGAACAGGGCCCCCACATTGCTTAATCCGGCCCTGATAAGAAGGGCTGAGGAAGTTTATGATTAATTAGCCTAATCGATTAATTGTTAATTCATTTTTACAATAAAACTTTTTTGACGATTAATCAAAAACCGCCTGTTATGTTCGATGAGGTTCCCTTGCGAAAGACTGTTAGCTCAGCTGAATAGTACCTATAGCCTACTGTTAACAAAACATGTGACTGACTACGACTTAGCGATGTTAGCAAGATTGTTTTTGCGCAATTGGTAAAGGAAGACAATTAAACTAAAAAACCGTAAAGAAGATTACTAATAATATTAGTACCGTAATCTTCTTTACGGTTTTTAGTTTAGTTATAGTATAGTTATATGTTTATATTATGGTGGGGCCCGGTAGAGTAATGGTTAACACGCTGGCCAAGAGTGCGAGAGGTGGCAGGTTCGAGCCCCCATTGGGCAGATTTGATTTGTAGGCTGCTATAATTAGCGCCATTGTAATTGCAAAGCTGTCTGCTCAGTTGGTAGTTAAGTTTAATTAAGATTACTGCATAACTTGTAAATGTAAAGCGCAGTGCGTCTTGCAGGCGTTTTACTAAAGAAAATATATTATTATTATTATTATTATTATTATTATTTATTTTATATTTTATTTTAAATAACACACATTTATTTTTCCAAAGAAACTAACAGTCATTTAAAGTCTAATGGAAATGCTCCTGTTCACAATGAGAGCTAACATAATTCTTCAGTGCAAGACCTCCATGTGCACATGTCTTGACTGTTCATTATTATTATTAGGCTATTATTATTTTTTTTTGCGCCCCGAGGTATTTAGGATCCCTCAGGGACTTAAATTATATTTATATTTATTATTATTTTTATTTTTATTATTATTATATTAGGCTATTACTATATTATTATTATTATTATTATTATTATTATTTTTATTATTATTGTTATTATTATTATTATTATTATTATTATTATTATTATTATTATTATTATTATTATTATTATTATAACATAATATTTATTAAACTATCAATTATATCAACATCAAATAATAACCGGAGATATAAATAATGTTGATCTGGAACGGCTCACTCGATAGTGCGCATATGCATGTCTGGTTGGGCAAAAGTGCCTCGGAAAGAAATAGCATTAAAGCGTTGGATGGTGGCAGAAAGGCGTTGAAAAAGGTAAGATGTCTCTCTAATATCTCCAGAGATTAGTGTTAGACGTTTTCCAAGGTCCTTAATGAAATCAAGTCCATTGTTGTTAATTGGGCCCAGGGTCTCCATGGCCACGGGGACAAAGTGGTGGTTGGCCAACAGGTGGTCGTACTTGACAGTTTTTCTCGTGTCCGCCAATTCAGCTGCAGCCCCCGCCGTTGCAGCCGAGGCATGTAGGTAGGAAGGAGCAACCGTGTCTATTACGGTGGCATCCCACACGAGGCTGCGTCCTCCTCGCCACGGAATCAAAGTCATCCAGTCGGGTCTTTTTCCATCAGTGCGTGAGAGACCGGGTGGTTCCTTGATGTTCGGCATTCCAGCTTGTGTAAGACTTCGGCTTATGATGTCGTTTAGATTTGCGTGTCTGGCTATTCGTCCCGGGCCTAGGCCACATGATAGACCATGCGAACCCTCTGCAGTGACTAATTGTTATATATATATATATATACCGGTATTATAAACATATAACTATTGTATTGTATTGTATTGTATTGTATTGTATTGTATTGTATTTAAACATTTATAAAGCGCCTCTAGTAGGGTGAACCGTTCAGAGGCGCTCCCAGTGCGCTAGGCCCCGCGAGAAGAAACAGGTTTTGAGAAGAGACAAAGCAGAAAAGAGACTACCAGCAAGAAGTGTAGAGCGAACAGAAGGAGAAAGGGCATTCCAAAGAGAAGGACCAATTGACAACACGATCACTGAAGCGTTGAAGTGGCCACAACGGCGTGAACAGCAGAGACCTATAAGAATGTTTGACGGTGATTGTCCGTAACACTAACCTGATCACTATAGCCTACTGCCCTGAAAAGGCAAAACGCAGTAACTCAGTAAGTTTTGAGAAGAGACAAAACGCAGTAGTTTTGAGAAGAGACAAAGCAGAGGAGAGACTACCAGCAAGAAGTGTAGAGCGAACAGAAGGAGAAAGGGCATTCCAAAGAGAAGGACCAATTGAGCCTAGGTTAATGCTAAATAGGAAGAAATGTTAGTAATAGGCCTACTATAAGCTTCAATAACGAATATTGTTTATATTATATTTGTCGTAATTTATTGAGGAATATATATAATCACAATGAACTATTGAATAATCGTCGATTATTAAACAATTATATTTAGATATTAGAAAGATTCAAATCTTTCTCAATGCTAATTCTAACGTGAGCTTAAGCATCAAAATATAACAACACGATCACTGAAACGTTGAAGTGGCCACAACGGCGTGAACAGCAGAGACCTATAAGAATGTTTGACGGTGATTGTCCGTAACACTAACCTGATCACTATAGCCTACTGCCCTGAAAAGGCAAAACGCAGTAACTCGAAAAAAATCGTTTATCATTTTATTGCATTTTTACGCTTAATATGTTACTATCTTCATGTCCTGTAAGTGTCAGAGCTTTATTTTCACTGGTTTCCGAGATAGTATGTTGCCAAAACACAGTAAGTCGGATATTTTTCTTTGGAAATCAAGCCAAAACGGTGATTGTAGGCTGCTATAATTAGCGCCATTGTAATTTCAGAAGCTGTCTGCTCAGTTGGTAGTTAAGTTTAATTAAGATTACTGCATAACTTGTAAATGTAAAGCGCAGTGCGTCTTGCAGGCGTTTCACTAAAGAAAATATATTATTATTATTATTATTATTATTATTATTATTATTATTATTTATGTTATATTTTATTTTAAATAACACACATTTATTTTTCCAAAGAAACTAACAGAGTCATTAAAAGTCTAATGGAAATGCTCCTGTTCACAATGAGAGCTAACATAATTCTTCAGTGCAAGACCTCCATGTGCACATGTCTTGACTGTTCATTATTATTATTAGGCTATTATTATTTTTTTTGCGCCCCGAGGTATTTAGGATCCCTCAGGGACTTAAATTATATTTATATTTATTATTATTATTATTATTTTTATTAATAATATATTATTACTATATTATTATTATTATTATTATTATTTTTATTATTTTTATTATTATTATTATTATTATTATTATTATTATTATTATTATAATAATTATTATTATTATAATCATTATTATTAGTAGTAGTATTATTATTATTAACACTGTTACTACTATCAAGCTACAACAAAAGATCCCGCGAAGGCAACAGCGTTAAAGCGCTGAATGGTCACCGAAAGTCTTTGATAAAGGAAAGTCGTTTCTCTCAATTCGTCCGTGGCCTTCGTCAAGTGACGACCCAAATCTGTGATGAATTCAATGCCTCTTGAATTAACCGGGCCTAGAGTCTCAAAGGCCAGTGGAACGAAGTCATGTGTGACTGAAAGAGACTGATATTTTTGATTTTTCCTGGTGTCCGCAATTTCTGCTGCTGCTCCAGCCGTGACAGCCGTTGCCTGCAGATACGATGGCGCCAAAGTGTCAACCACAGTGACGTCCCATACGAGGCTCCGACCTGCTTTCCACGGTATAAGAGTCGTGCCGTCAGGTCTTCTTCCATCTGAGCGCAGCATGCCTCGTGGCTCCTTAATCGCTGGGAAGCCGGCTTTAATCAGACTGCGATGAATCAAGTCGTTGATTGCTGCATGTCGGGCCACGCGACCAAACCCCAGAGTGCATGAAAGGCCGTGCGTGCCTCTAGCAGTGACCAGCGAGCCACAAGCGCAGTCGTGAGGTTGGCAAATGTTGGCTCCAAGACGAAGCCCAACCGCCACTCTGATGGCCTCATCGCTGAGTCTAAGACCACAGGAGGTAATCGGTAGGCAATGTAGCCAGTCGCTTGCGTGTTGAAAGGACACGGCTTTCAGGCGCGCCCGATCACTCGGCTCGGTGGTGGAGAGGAGAAGTTCCGATAGATCTTTATCCAGAATCGGCATGTCCCATTTCGCTTGCACATTCGAAGGAAAGACCTCCGTCAGTGACAATCCGGTAGTTGATTCCCAGAGTGATGACAGGTTCGTGTAGTGTATGTCAGGTTGACTGTCTAGCACTCTAAGGATGTTGGACTGGAGCTCGGAGGTGCCTGCGGCCGACGCTAGAAAAGCGGGAAGTGCCAGCGATGACGCCCTTCGAATGCCCAGTCCGCCTAAACCGGTGGGTAATGTAGCTTGTTGCCATTGCCTGTCAGTGAAGTCGATATTCAGGATGCGTTGTAGACCCTTCCTTAGGGTTTTATCATAAGTTTCCAAAATCGGATGATTTGTGCAAGGAGCACATCTCAGTGTGTAAATTAATTTAGGAGTGCCAAGTGAGTGTCTGAGAATCAGTAGGGCGTCCTGACGGGCTATCATGGTTAGTCTCGACAGAGATTTGTCTAGCTCCTCCGCTCGTGATTCTAGGACTTGACTCAATGTTGCGCCTGTGGATAGAGGGGCTCCGAGCAGTGTTGCCGAGTCTGGATCGGTGTACTCAAAATGATTGAAAGATTTGTGGTTGATCAGTTGAGGATCTTTAGCAATCAGCTCACACTTTTTTCTGTTAAATGTCAGACCCAGATCCGCGCAATCCTTTTCTAGGGTCTCAATGTCTTCAGCTACTCCTGTCGTTGGACCACCAAGCGAGATGTCATCGAGGTAGCCGAAGGCCAATGGTGAAGATAGTCTGGCAAGTGACGGTTGCAACGGTAAGCAGAAAAGCAAAGGGCCCAAAGGATCTCCCTGCTGAGGACCAACACCCGACTGTACGGTGTAGCTACCGTACTTCAATTGAGATTGCTCAGCGTAGGCCAGGTAACAGTAAGGTGCCATTTCAGGAATCAAATCATTGATTTTATTATTATTATTATTATTATTATTATTATTATTATTATTATTATTATTATTATTATTATTATTATTAATATTACTATTATTATTTTTATTATTATTATTATTATTATTATTATAAACATATAACTATTACTAATATATATATATATATAGACCTAACTAATTGCTTTATACCAATATAAACATATAACTATTACTAATATATATAACTAATTGTTATATATATATTATATATATACCGGTATTATAAACATATAACTATTGTATTGTATTGTATTGTATTTAAACATTTATAAAGCGCCTCTAGTAGGGTGAACCGTTCAGAGGCGCTCCCAGTGCGCTAGGCCCCGCGAGAAGAAACAAGTTTTGAGAAGAGACAAAGCAGAAAAGAGACTACCAGCAAGAAGTGTAGAGCGAACAGAAGGAGAAAGGGCATTCCAAAGAGAAGGACCAATTGACAACACGATCACTGAAGCGTTGAAGTGGCCACAACGGCGTGAACAGCAGAGACCTATAAGAATGTTTGACGGTGATTGTCCGTAACACTAACCTGATCACTATAGCCTACTGCCCTGAAAAGGCAAAACGCAGTAACTCAGTAAGTTTTGAGAAGAGACAAAACGCAGTAGTTTTGAGAAGAGACAAAGCAGAGGAGAGACTACCAGCAAGAAGTGTAGAGCGAACAGAAGGAGAAAGGGCATTCCAAAGAGAAGGACCAATTGAGCCTAGGTTAATGCTAAATAGGAAGAAATGTTAGTAATAGGCCTACTATAAGCTTCAATAACGAATATTGTTTATATTATATTTGTCGTAATTTATTGAGGAATATATATAATCACAATGAACTATTGAATAATCGTCGATTATTAAACAATTATATTTAGATATTAGAAAGATTCAAATCTTTCTCAATGCTAATTCTAACGTGAGCTTAAGCATCAAAATATAACAACACGATCACTGAAACGTTGAAGTGGCCACAACGGCGTGAACAGCAGAGACCTATAAGAATGTTTGACGGTGATTGTCCGTAACACTAACCTGATCACTATAGCCTACTGCCCTGAAAAGGCAAAACGCAGTAACTCGAAAAAAATCGTTTTTCATTTTATTGCATTTTTACGCTTAATATGTTACTATCTTCATGTCCTGTAAGTGTCAGAGCTTTATTTTCACTGGTTTCCGAGATATTATGTTGCCAAAACACAGTAAGTCGGATATTTTTCTTTGGAAATCAAGCCAAAACACAGCACTGTGTTTATAACAACAGAATCTGCTGCGCTTACAAACGAATGTCAAGCCAAAACACAGTGCTGTGTTTTGGCTTAGCATAGGCATTGCATTGCTGAATTTACAGCGAACATAGAATGGCGAAGAAGGTACAAGATTCTTTATTAATTTTGAAGGTACGGATGGCGACCAATGGAACATGAAATACCGGTAATGGGACATGACGCAACGTAATGACGGTAGTGGGACATGACTCAACGGTAATGACGGCAGTAGGACATGACGCAACGATAATGACGGCAGTGGGACATGACGCAACAATAATAACGGCAGTGGGACATGACGCAACGATTTTGACGGTAGTGGAACATGACACAACGGTTTTGACGGTAGTGGAACATGACGCAACGGTAATGACGGTAGTGGGACATGACGCAACGGTAATGACGGTAGTGGGACATGACGCAACGGTAATGACGGTAGTGGGACATGACGCAACGGTAATGACGGTAGTGGAACATGACGCAACGGTAATGACGGTAGTGGGACATGACGCAACGGTAATGACGGTAGTGGGACATGACGCAACGGTAATGACGGTAGTGGGACATGACGCAACGGTAATGACGGTAGTGGGACATGACGCAACGGTAATGACGGTAGTGGGACATGACGCAACGGTAATGACGGTAGTGGGACATGACGCAACGATAATTACGGCAGTTTAATGAGGAATTAAGAATAATCAATAGTGATGAAAAGGCAACAAAAATAATTTGTCAGGAAGACATCTTCTTTTAATTATATTAGCCTACTTCTTTAACCGATTACGTTACACCCTCTTACAACATTACATATGTTGACAGTATATGCTACATCCAGTTAATTTTGGACCTCAACTCCGACGTAATAGATCAAAACAGATACATATCAATAGAGCAAAGATCAAAACAGATACATATCAATAAAGCAAAGATCAAAACAGATACATATCAATAAAGCAAACGTGTTATAGAGAAGGAGGCGGATGCCGATATTACAACAGCCCGTGTATGATAGGTGACGATTAGAAACGGGTCGAATGCGAAGCCATGCATGGGATCTTCCCACCACGAGCCTGACTGGTCTTCAACACCATCCACCGTAATATTATACCAGAGGATCAATATTATACGAACTTCATTGTGAAACGGATTGACAAACGACCCACGATAAAGTCGTCAACGAAAGATGATGCAGACTCAAATAAAGCTGTCCGATCGGCCGAATGGTTTATTGACGATGGCGATTCACACAGTTTCCCACCCAAATATCACGTCTTATAACCTACCTTTTATCGATTGAAATCCACGGGACGATCTCGTTCAAATAGATTTCCGCGTTGGAGTGACAACTCGATGATTCAGCACCCACCACTCGTCACTGTTAACTCGAAATCCATAAACTGATACAGAAATCTAAGCGCACGGATTGGTGTCAAGTTAGAGAAGCTGTTCTGAAATGCAATATAAAAAACATGTAGGCCGCAAGTATGTAGTCGTTAATTTGAAGTTTGCAAAGCGATTTTTGAAAAGCGCAAAAAGCAGGCAATAGCTTTATTCACGTTCGCTGCGTCTAGTCAGTCTGTTTTCAAACAGGGTGTCCAACTGTCCATCGAAGGGCGAGCTCAGAAAGGCACCGTTCATTAGAGCGTGTGTTTGAAAGGGCGTTGATTAAAAGAGCGCGCCAACAAAAAGGCGACTATCGAAAAGGCTTTCTGTTATGTTTAAATCTTATAATAAATTAAACCTTTTAGCTGTTGAAGTTATGTATTTAGATGTTAGTTACGCCTACGACTAAAATGTATTCAGGCAAAAAGGAGATTATATCTAATTTGTTGTAGTCTTCTAATGAATTAAGCCTAAGCTTTAGGGCCTATAGGCTAATAGTTTCAAATGCAAGTGGACCTATAATTATCTGTAGTCAGTAGACGTGCATGTACATGTAGGCTAATGTCTGTTTTTCAAATTTTGAGGTTGAGATCTGTTGTGTTACAGCAGGGCTTGCATTTAGCTGTAATTTCGAGTGAAGGACTTGCTCAAGGTCCCTACACGGCACCTTGAGGTGGATTCGAACCTGGAGCCCTCAGGCTTCAAGGCACCGAAGTGACCGAACCCACCACTACACAACGCACCCGCGGCTGGATATGTAATAATTGGGGGCGCATTCTGTTACTTCTCATGCAAGAGTTGATGATCTAAAGCATTCAAGGCCTGACTACTCGATTGGCTGGAGGGCTGGCTTGGCCTGGCCTGGCCCGTTTTCTGAGCTATCTGACAGCTCTTCAGGGCCGGATTAAGGCATGTTCAACGTGTTCGGCCGAACAGGGCCCCCACACTTTAGGGGGCCCCCACACATGCGAAAAACAATTTTTTATAGAGAAAATTTGGTATATTCTAAAACAAATTCGGCCAAACGACTAAAAAGTCGTAGGCTGGGAAATATCGGTATAGATCTATTCAAAAGAAATTTCGACCAAACGACTAAAAACGACATCAGATTTTTCGGCCGAGGATACCTAAAAACAATTTGGAACAGGGCCCCCACATTTCTTAATCCGACCCTGGCCAAATGAATTTTATGTTAAATAAGTGTTAAATGAATGTTATGTTAAATGAGTGTCAAATGAATGGTAGGCCTAATATCTTTTCAACAGTAATCAACAAGCAATAAAAAGTTGACTAAGAACATCGGGTATGACGAATTGAAGAATATTAAATGATTGGTTTTCAGTTGCTTACTTTTCTTTATAATGTTGTTTCAACATCAAAGTGACCCGTTGACAACTGTTTGTTCACCTGTAGTCTCAGAAATTTTCGATATAATGAATAGAGATGAAAAACGAACAAAACATTATTGGCCTGTGTATGAGTCTTCTATTATAATAGTCGACTAGACTAAGTAGACTGCTGTCGAAAATCATATGCGCAATCAATCCATTGCAGTTAGCTTATAATATTATAGGGGATGTAGACCCCATTTCTGTAACTAGGCTATAATTATCAGCTTCTGACAGAGAACAATAATTACTGATAATTGTCTTGTGCTCCGCAAAAGTGAAACCTAGCCTATAGTGTTATCACTTTGACGCTGTCAAGTTTCTCTTTAACGATTTCTTTTTCGCCATTTCTCTTTCGCGATTTCTCTTTCGCCATTTGCACGGTCACAAGCTATAAGCAAACTTTTGGATAATAATAAGCAATCAATGCCACACATACATGTAAACAGCGATGCTCTTGGGAATACATAATATTGTGAAAATGTGAAATCTAGAAGTTAATTTTTCTCTGACATTCGAGCAGAATTTTAATTGTAGGCATAATTGATCCTAATGAGTCAAGTGCTCAATAATTATGTAGCCTACAGGTCAAAAAGGAAGCAAGCGTTGACACTAATTACAGTAAACATTAATTTTGATTTCATTTGTGAGTAAATGACACTCAACAACATGAGAGGATTTCCATAACAATCATTATCTTTCCTTTTTAGCATAACATTGCCGGATGAACATTTCTCCCAAAACTGCAGAACAATCGGACAAAACCATAATTATTCAAAATGGGTTTTCCACGATTGCGGAGATTTTGCTTTAGTATTTCTATAAGTTAAGTAATGTCGATCTTAGTAGAGAAGTAAGATACAAGTTGTCAAAATCAGCACCTGGTTATTTATATATATATATATATATGTATAATATATTTATAGGTTCCACGACAACTGGTCTCCGTCACGCCGTCAAGGCCGCTTTGTGAAATTTTGAATCGCTTAAGACGTCACAGGACGCGACATCATTCATGTTTAGTCTGCTGTTTCAAGACATCGTTTGTGAAATGTGGCAGCCGTGTGGGACGTGTTGAATTTTTGCAAATGGCGGACGAACGGATTGCAAAGTTCACTTTTTGTGGAAACGGTTGCGTTTTTTCGGGTGAAAACATCTTAACACACGGTTGTATGGGAATGGAAGGTGTTGTAAAATTTTCAAAACAATCGGACCGTCACTTTCAGCGTGGAAATGCGACGAACTGTTGGAAAGTTCATTTTTATTTATATAGATTATATATATGCCCTACATGTAATATTATGCAGGGTGGTCCAGCACAATTGAAACAAATTTGCATGCATATAACATCGCCACTTTTAGGAATTTATTTACACTTTATGCGTCAAATTACAGATATTTCACTCCATTATTAGTACCGGTAGTGAAAAAGTCGAACTGGTGCTGCAGGTTTTAAGTAGCCTATAAGCTCGGAAAAGCGCTCGCTACCATATTTTGTTGTCATTGTAGACGTAAAATCGCGCCGTTTACCCGGTATATTTACAAATCATTTGTTGCTAACACTAGCATACACACGATCATTTTGGATGTTTATAGGAGTCTTTTCCTTGAATATCTACTCATCGCTAAACCATGTCCTTTCAATTTTATCAACAGCAGTGCACTGCCATGCGCTGCTTTAGACGCAAAGAAACGTCTAGCAGCACACCAGAAGTTTCTTCGCATCAGGGTCGGAGAGCTGTTGATCCGGTGTAAAGGTTTCAAATTACCCCCTCCTAAACATTACCCCCCGGTAACTTGAAACCGGTCTCAGATTACCCCCCGGAAACTAGATTTGCATCAATCATCGCATTTATTGCACTAATAAAATCAGGAAAATCATCCTGCTTCTTGTTTTGGTCGGCAGAATATCATCCGTCATCCC
The DNA here is from genome assembly GCA_945859605.1 of Lumbricus rubellus. Classification (NCBI taxonomy): domain Eukaryota; kingdom Metazoa; phylum Annelida; class Clitellata; order Crassiclitellata; family Lumbricidae; genus Lumbricus; species Lumbricus rubellus. Next base: position 39,723,964 of record OX243817.1, read on the forward strand.
ACTTCGTGTTTTGTTATCAATATTTTGATCCGAAAAAAATAATAGCCTCGAAGACATTTTCTCCATTGTAACTTCAGCGGCGATTAGTATTTTAGTTACAGATGAAAATATTGATAACAAACCACGAAGTGGGATGACGGATGAAAATCTTCAGACCAAAACAAGAAGCGGGATGATTTTTTCGATTATGTTAGTGCAATAAATGCGATGATTGGTCCAATTTACAGTTTTCAGGGGGGTAATGTTTAGGAGGGGGTAATCTGAAACCTTTACACCGGTACTTCACGTCGACGAATAACTTTAAATCTTTTCCAATGCGTTATACGGTGTGTCTAGGACTAAGCTGACCTGTTTCGCGCTGAATTACCCGGAGAGATTTGATTGTATGGCCTACATGGGATATTGTATTGACTGCAAATTTACTCAGAGACACGAGCAATGTTAGCGGATGTGCGCTCCGCTGGCACCGATTCCCATGGTTTACGAATAAAAAGGTCCTGTTTTATAAATTTTCAGTAGCAGATGATTCAAGGCATTTTTATTCCATCCTCTGTTAGAAAATTCGTTAATCATTTAAAACGAATTAAATCAAGTTTATCAGTTCGCAAAACTTCGCAAAATTAGGATCAAAATGCGATCATCGTCTGTCAATGGCGCCCATGGGCGGAGACTTAGGGGGGGCAGAGGCATAGGCGTACGGGAGATTTCAGCAGTGGAGAGGGCAAAGATTGAACTTCTGCCCGAACAATATATCGGACAAAAAAGTTGACGACCTTTTTTAGTCGTTCGGGACTGTGTTTGCCAGAAAACCAGACTTGCCCGAAAGTTGGGGGCATTTGCCCCTCTGGATCCCGCCTCGTACGCCTATGGACAGGGGGACGGTCTCCCTCAATGAATGTGGTGGGGCGACGGCTCATGCATTTGTCCCCCCCCCCCATCGTTAAGCGTTACAATGTTAGAAGAAAAGATTTTCGAACTAATGACTAAAAAAAGGTCATGAACTTTTTGACAGAGAAAATGTGTTTTTTCCTGGAGTCGTGAGAAATTTTGATCGGCAAAAATGGAAATTTCGTCGGCGACTCAGCCATTCGTCCGCCCAAAATCTCGCGTCTTTCATGCGGCCACTCGTTCGTCCCCCGCAAGTCGCCACCCAAGTCTCCGTCGCGAGTTTCCGTCACAAATGACAAAAAATGGTAGCTATTGCTGTTCCGAGCATATAATTAAACCTAAACTAGCGCCAGTTCGACTTTTTCACGGCTAATAGGTAGGCCTACTCGAATGAAATGTCTTTGATTTGACGCATAAAGTATAATTAAATTCCAAAAATTGACGGAGTTAGGCCATAATTTATGATATAACGCCTCTGACAGTGAACACCAATCAGAGGTGCTCCCTGTGCATTAGACCAAGAGAGAGAAAAAGTAGTTTTAGGACAACTAAAAGAGGCACTGCATGGCCTACCGATTAATAAGGAGGAACACGTCGAAGGAGAAAGCTGGTTCCACAGCGCAGGGCAAATGAGAGCAAAGACACGCATTTAATGCCACGGTGGTTCTAACACTCGGGACTAAGAGATCATGCCAATCAGAGGAGCGGAGCGGGCAAAGAGAGGTGGCTGAGGTCGGCAGGCAGATGAGGTCACATATATACTTGGGAACTCGGCCAGTATAAGACCGGTAAATTAATGTCAGATTCTGAACCTTGAGTTGTAGGTTATCCGAGCAATAAGGGGAACCCAATTAAGGTGGTCAAACATAGAAGTCGGACCACTTGATTCCGCATAAGGCCATCATTGGCCCCAGTGGCGGCGCCAGGTCTAAAATTTCGGCAGGTCGCGTCGGGGTCATGGGAATTATTTGGCAGGTCGAAGAAATAGATGATAGAATTTGAAGCACATAGGCCTTCTTCTCTTCTTCAAATTCTCTGCCTCTCCTAGTAACCTATTTAGTTGATCCATCAATTTCTTCAGCCTTCCTGTGTAGTCGCCTGCATTCTGAGTTGGGCGTCGGCAAATCTTGGGGCTGCTGGGCGATTACTGTGTATCATTATTCAACCCACTGTTATACCCTCTCCTGTCAGTTCCATTGCGACTTTTATTAGTTCTTTTATGTATATGTTAATTAAAGAGGAGTGTTGATAGCGGGCACCCTTGCCTCATCCTCCTACCAATTATTCCTTCCTCTGAGACTCCCCTCCTATTCTTATTCTTTCTGTTTGGTTCTTATAATAAATTGGTTATTATAGGTTTCCTATAAGCCTCATATCCCTTAGACTTGCCGCTTAGACCTCTGGACCTATTTACCTAGACGTAAAAGTCAGTTGGATATAGGCCTAATAATTGCACCACAACACTAGTGATCTTTTGGGCGAGAAAATAGTACCTAGCCTAATGTTAATTTTTCATTTAATTCTCTTAAATAAACAAAATATATTATTAAAAACTCCAAAGTTTTTTTAGGCAGGTCATTAGGCAGGTCGTGAGCAAAATAGGCAGGTCAAATGACCTGCCGCGACCTCCCGTAGCGCCGCCACTGATTGGCCCATCAAGCGCTTAGTGCCAAAGGCGTCTAAGCGCAGCTGATCCCGCCTTCTCATTGACTATGTTTTAGAGCCGTAGGAGAAGTGGCGTGATATAAGAGCTGAACAGTCGTATTTTGGTACTGAGGCTGATACGAGTGGACCAGATGTTATTTTTAGGGCTCCAAACGCTCCGCTCGCCATTCCCAGACGTCTTGAGATCTCCTGGGTGCTGCGACAGGACTCGTGGGTGAGCAACTGAGCACCCCAAATAATTGAAGCACTCAACACACTCAACCATCTCCCCCTCTACCATGATGTCCGTAGGTCGTGGTAGAAAGTCGCTTAGGCACTGTACCTTTGGTTTTCTGCCATTTGACGTGTGGACCCAACTATGATGCCTCCTCCTCGAAGATTATGAGAATGTATGCCATCAAATCATTAATTTTAAGCCAGTACAGATACATCGTCTGCAAAATCAAAGTCAGTGATTGCAAATTCGCCGATACGAGCTCCATGCATCCTAGCAACTGTCCTTCCCACAACTCTATCCGTGGCCACGTCAAACATGTCCGGAGCCAGGATACAGCCTTGTCGAACCTCTGGCCTAATCCGAAACCAGCCACTGGTATCTCCCTCACACCGAACACAGCTGAGGATATCCATAATTATAGAGACCACGGAAGAGAAAGACCAGCTTATCAGGGATCCCGATGATCTTCAAAAGTTTGTAGAGTGCGTCACGGTCGATTGAGTCGAATGCTGCTTTCAGGTCAACGTAAGCAGCGTCATCCTCTACTCTTCTGTGCAAGTAGGTTGACTCTGGTTGAAAGTGAGGACCCGATAACCAGTAGAACGCAATGGCGTGAATCCACTCTGTTCTCTTCTACTGCTATAGCTTGGATAACTTGCTTCATCCGCTCAAGTTGGACTATCGTGGCGAAAACTTTCCCAGGAACCGAGAGGAGCGCGATACGCTTCGTTCTATCACCTTTGACCTTGTACAGTGGAAGGTTGATGCCGTTGCGCCAGTCAGAGAGAATTTCGCCTTACGCCCTCGACGGAGGTGCAAGGCTCCCCATACTTCAGTATTTCTGGTGTGAATACTATATCCGTTTTTCTTCCAGGTTTCAAAATGGTGGCCGATAGGTCAGAGTGGTCAACCTGTCACAAGTAGAATACGGTTTGGATCCTCGCCCGAGACTGTTACTATACACCAAAGACTTTGAGCAAGAAGTCCTCCATGCACTGCCAATTGCTCTGCAACAATTTATTAACATTGCATCTGCACCATCGTGGTGTGTGTGCACCTCTGAACTCTGGAAGAAGGGCGATATAAAAAAGGCAGCGTTTTTGAGACTTTTGGTTGGAGCAAGCAGGGACGACGATAAAAATTCCTAGTCGCCAGACAGAGCTGTTATGGGTCCTAGGCTAAACAGCACTATCCCATGGCTAGGTCTGTATATGAAAAATAAATAAAAGTGCGGGCACGACTTACGACAACAGTAGCCTATTTATTTAAATTATGAATTCATTCAGTTTTCAATCGAAGTTTAAACTGATTTTAGTTATGTGTCAGCAATAGTAGGCCTACACTTTAAAAGACATAAAATTACAAACTCTGTATAGGCTATAATATTATAGCCTATAATTATCCAGTCCTTGTCCTTAAAAGTGGCTGACTCAGCCATTTTTAGGGGCACGGGCTGGATAATTATATGCACTTTTTCAGCGGTCCTGTTCACAAGAACAGAAAATGCTCTGTTTATTGAGGAGACATCAGTCACTATAATAGGTCCTTAAGTGCACGACGCCAGTTATACCGGATTCATTTAGTTTCGGACAGAAATAAAATCTTGCAGGCCTACTAGTGAAATTTCCCAGAAGCCCATGAATATAAACCACTGGAAAACAAAAATGGTAGATACTGTACAAATCTAATCCCTTGCTCGCATTAGCCTACCGATATTTCCGTGTTTTCGTTCTACTTTCCCCTGACTGAAAGATTATCGATGTCAAACAAGCAAGCCCTGTTAGTAACAGAATCTGATATAAGGTTGAAATAGAAATAGAAAAAACATATACAATGACAAAAATTAAATGAGCTCTCTCAGTACCTAGGGATGGATTGGGTATTCAAATAAGTCACGTTCCTGGGCGTGAGTGGACGGCCTGAGTTTGTTGGAGGGTCATTTGACGGGAGTCGGCTTTTTGTATAGCCCTTGGGTGAGTGAGTAGACCTACTGAGTGGCCGAGCGAGGGAGCGAGCAAATAAATGAAAGACTGAGCGAGTAGTCTAATGAATGAGTCAGTGAACGAGTAAGTGAATGGTTGTTTCCGTGAGTCATTTTGCAGGACACCATTATTGCAGCAACGACAGTGGCGGCGTCGGGAGTTTAGGGTCCCCCAATTCCCCGACTCAGCCCCTCCCCCAATAAGTATCCGGTCAAAACCGCGCACACAAAACCGCGCACACAAAACCGCGCACACAAAACCGCCATTCACAAAACCGCGCACCTTCAGAACCGCGCACGATCACTACCGCGCACGATCATAACCCCATTCAAGTATTTCAACATGCATCCATGCATTCATATAAAAATACCTGCATCCAGCTTCAATTTCATAAGCGTTTTTCATCAATCCAGCTTCTGTTTCATATCTAAAATTAGCTTCAACCAGCTCCCGTTTCTCATGCGTTATTTTCTTCAATCCAGCTTCTATTTCATATCTAAAAATACCTCCATCCAGCTTCCATTTATCATGCGTTATTTTCGGTAATCCAGCTTCTATTTCTTATCTAAAAATACCTCCATCCAGCTTCCATTTTTCCTTTCGTTATTTTCGTTAATCCAGCTTCTATTTTACCTGTAAAGAACCTTCATCCAGCCTCAATTTCTCTTGTGTTTTTCATCAACCCAGCCTCCATGTCACCTCTATATAATTTAATCCAGCTTCCATTTCTCAAGCGCTGGACCAGTTGTATGTAGACCAGTTGTCGTTAGACCAGTTGTCGTTAGACCAGTTGTCATTAGACCAGTTGTCTGTAGACCAGTTGTCGTTAGACCAGTTGTCATTAGACCAGTTGTCTGTAGACCAGTTGTCGTTAGAAGAGTTGTCTGTAGACCAGTTGTCGTTAGACAAGTTGTCTTTAGACCAGTTGTCGTTAGACTAGTTGTCTTTAGACTAGTTGTCTTTAGACCAGTTGTCTGTAGACCAGTTGTCGTTAGACTAGTTGTCTGTAGACAAGTTGTCGCTAGACGAGTTCGTCGAGTTGTCTGTAGACCAGTTGTCGTGGCACCATGATAGTGCGCGGTAGGCCTAATGATCGTGCGCAGTTCTGAGGGTGCGCGGTTTTGTGATCGCGGTTTCGTGTGCGCGGTTTTGTGTGCGCGGTTTTGAGTGCGCGGTTTTGATAGTAACCCCCCCAAATGCATAAAGCGGAAAATATCTACAACGGCTTAGGGACCTACTTCGTAATAAGAAAACCAGACACTCATGGGCGTCCGCACATAGGGGCAAGGCGGGCACTTGCCCCCCTCTGGAAAATTGACATTTATTTTTTAAATTACTATTTTTAGGTTTTTAACAAATTTCTCTGCATTGAAGCACTACTGATATGAATGATCAACACAGCGAAAGTCATAAATCTATTTTTAGAAATAATATCTGTAGAAATAAGCATGCTCTTAACTTTTGGCTTTGCATTATCAACATCTTGCTAAAAGCTGGAACAATGACCATTGTCTTTTAACTCTCCGGCGGGCGCCCATGCAAGTAGTAGGCCTATAAATTTGGGCCTACTTGATTAGAATCTCACTGTCATGCAACCTTTCACAACTGCACAAAATTAAGTATTAATATCAATGCCAACATTTAAAATTTCTCAACAGTGCACCGAACTCAATTAGGCCCTATGTCAGGGAGATCTGCTTATTCACCAGTATTATATAAATCATGATTGTCTGCAAGAAGCCAGGCTGCAGTTTGTCCATTTTGCATGCTGCCAGTACAGACTCTATAGGAGTATAGGAATTTCAAACTGTAGAGAACCTTGGATTTAAAAAAAATTTCTTCGCACTAAATAGACTATTCATATAAAAGCTGATACACGAAATGAATCGGAAAAATGTGCATTACGAAACCTCATTGATAAATACTCGTGTTCTTAATTTCCAGCTTTGCTTTTTTCAAGCTCTTAATAATTGCTAAGCTATTAAAACATTTAACCGCGATCATCGAAATTTCCCCCCCCCCCCCCCCTGCAAAAATTTCTGCGGGCGCCCATGCAGACACTGACAAACGGCAAGGAAATCAACTAATTTATATTATCATAATGTAGAGTGAATATGCTCATAGACCACAGATTATGTCAAGCAGGCCGCCGACGAGTGATGAGATTAGGCTATGTGAAATATGTGTGGCCCGCCGGCCAGCTGAGAGGCTACGCCGGAACACCTATGAATCTACATGTTTAGAACTGGGGTGTTCAGTTAGTAGAAGCATTCATGGGCGGAGATTTAGGAGCCAGGAGGACGGTCCCCCAGTTGGTAGTTGGAGACGGAGATGCTTATGCCCCAATATTTCAGAAATATTTCACGAATAACATTATAAATTTCTGGAGTCTTATTCACTGTTTATCCATAATGAGCAATTTTGCTAAGACGACAGCGTAAAACGCTGCTCTTGCAGTGTGGAAAATCATAAATTTAAACAACGTGGAGAACGCATTTATTGAACTCTTGAACTATTTCTTTCAGCAATGAAATTGTGAGAAATGTTTTAATTGAGAGCTTAAAATGTTACCATTGCAGCGTGGATAGTCACAAATTTAGACAAAAAAGGAGACACTTTTGAAGTCATAAACTACGACTTTCAGCACTGAATTACTGAAATGACGAGCCATTTCGTTAAAATCACAGCCTAAAATGCTACTATTGCAATGTGGAAACAAAAAATTCAAGACTTTATTGTTCACAAACAGCTAGCAAACAAGAGTCTGAAACGTGCTCTAGTCGATGTCACCAGCTAAACATGCGTTAGTTTGACACTCATCCAGACCCCATAATTATAGGTCTATGCCCTATAGTCTGTATGGGCTTCGCGCCTTCGGCACTCGCGGCCTCGCGCCTTCGGCGCTTGCAAAATGAACGCCCTCAAGATGGAAATCATTTTAGTTGTGCTCCTGGCAAGGAGGAAGGGCTTCAACCCACCAAAATTGAAATTCTGGTGTCACCACTGCGCAACGAGTTCGAAAATAGCGAAATTAAAAAGCATCATGGCATTGGTAATAGCAATTGTTAATTTACATAGCACCAATCAGGCGCGGATTCAGAGGGGGCGGAGCCGGCGTACGCCCCCCCTAAACCTGCAGAAATGTTCTAAAGCTAAACTCTCATAAAACTAATATATTGCAATTTAGCCTACAATTTGGAGATCTTGCAAAGCAAGCAATTCGTGGTCTACATGTAAGTCTCATTCCATGCATCTAATGTTTAAAACATCGACGCACTCACTGCTGATGGTATACTTCATTAGGCTACTATCATGATGAGCTGCCTTCTCCAAATTCTTTTCATCAAGAGTTAAAGCTTTGGCAGCAGATGTGGAGAAACGCTAACAGCACACCAAGCACCCTGTCGGACACCCTCGCTGACAGCCGCTCCCGTTGTATTATGTATCCAAATATAACCACAATAGTTCACATTTTGCTGCTCACTTCTGTCACGGCTTGCAGTGTTGAGCGAGCAAATTCTAGTCTGCGATTTGTGAAGTTGTGTTTCCAAAGTACAATGAACGAGGACTCATTTTATTGTTTGTCCACAAGGACATCAAGTTAGACATTGATGACAATCTCAATGTCTACGCCAGAAAGCATCCAAGGAGAATGACACTGTTAACCCACTGGCATGTTACACTTAATTATTTCCTTTTTGAGTCAAGGGTTGCATGATCAAAACCGATAACTGATTTATAATCGTTTCACTGCTAACCTTCAGTGGACACCAGTGGTTTTATATGAGAAACTATATATTTGTTTAAAGTTCCATGACATTTTCTATAAAAAGGATCATTATAGTTTTGCATGATCTAATTTCATACATATCAGTGGCGGCGACAGGAGAGGGCTAGGGGGCTAAGCCCCCCTAAACGTGGCTCATCCCCCCCCCAAAGCTGAAAATGTCTAAAACGGCTTACTTCGTAATAAGGAAACTAGACAATGACCAACGGCAACGAAATCAACTATAAAAATTATTATTAGGCCTATAGTGTAGATGCTTATCCTATTGGCGGCACCACCTAGGGGAGTGGTCACGGGGTTAAGCCCATAAATGTGACTCAGCCTCATCCCAAAGCAAAAAACAATGAATGTCCATGTATCGGCTTAAAAGTTATTATTATCTTATTTTCGGACCTCAACTGCGGCGGACGGTCATACATCGACTCACATGTGAGACATCAATTGCGACTGGGCTCGACTCCCGGACATCGACTCTCTCTGCCACTTAACACTTAGTCTGCGACTCTGCAAAACGACTTCTTATTTGAGTTTTCATGATTTTATCGTTCAAAAATAGCTGGAAAAAAGAGCCTAAAAATGGCTCTAGTTGAGGTCAACAGAGCTAAAAATGCGTTGGTGGCTGGGGCTCCGCCCCAGACCCCGCTGGAGGACCTTACGACGCTCCCCCAGACCCCCTAGTCGGTATGGGCTTCGTGCCTTCGGCACTCGCAGCTTCGCGCATTCGGCGCTTCATAAAAATTTACAAAAGGCCTAGTTGGCTTTAGCCCCCCAACCTGAGATCCTGGCGCCGCCACTCATATATATATATTTACGGAATTGGATTGGTAGTATTTACGCCCCCCCTAACCAGAAATCCTGGATCCGCCCCTGCCAATGTCTTCTAGACTAGAGAGTCTCATTAGAGCAGCTCCCGACCTGTCACAAAGATAACATGGTCTCAAAATGGTTTTTGAGCGCTTGAGGTAAGAAGACAAACACAGCCTTAGAAAAAGAAGCCGAGAGAGCTGATCGATTTAATGCACAATACCACACAACGATCAAAGTGAAAATCAAGTTATAACATGGCTAGTCACAATCATAAACATCTTCGTGTGATTTCATTTTGTTAGCATAATAGAAATATGAAGTCAAAGAGTTAACTCGTATATACCTAAATATTATTGTAGATCTTTTGCAGCTGATGTCCGATTCAGTTAAGAAATTTAATGGCCGCTCCATTGCAGTAGGAATGCCTACGAAGAGCATCAAAATTTGCCTGAAGTGGAACAGCAAGACTCGTTATTCTCACTGCGTGTTGTTCTTCAATATCTTCATCCATCTGCTCCAGTCGAACCAGATTTACCACAGCTTTGACCTTTCCATTGACTGGTGTATCTGTTACAATCAGTATCCCACTGTCGCCCTCCTTATGTATGGGTCCACCATTTTCACTGACCACTGATATCAGTCTAAACTCAATTTTGAACGTATCATCCAGAATAACGTAGTCTTTGCTGTCAACTTTACCTCTTCTTCCATCCCTTGTGAAGCGTCTCACCGTCATGTTAGTTGTAGCATGAACAGGTTGCTCCATTAGCCCCAAATCGCCTTGGGTATCGTTGGAAACTTGTGCGATGTGGCGGTCTTGATCCTCAAGGCGAGCCAAAGCCACGTCGCTGTAGTAACAACACCAATGTTCGCTGTTCGTTGGTTGAAGTGGTGGATGTAGTGCTACATTGACGACTCCAAGTCGATCACCGTTCGGGTAGAAAAGCACATCGCCCTCGCTTTTCCCATGACCGCTCATGAGTGCGTGATTTCCTTTGCCTATTTACAAGTGAATAATTTACTTGGGTTAGATCTTTTCGAGAATCCACCCATTGTCTCATTAGTGCCTATAGGGCCTATAGCTTAGACCTACGCATTTCCGCGAGCACGCCCATGAACATTTGATTTTACTCACACGAGTCTTATCCATATGGATTCTGTAATCAGTGTAGGCCCTAATGCAATTTAAAGTAGTTAGCTGCGAAAGTAACATATTATAGGCCTACAATGTTGGAATTAAACGACATTAAACAACAGAACGTTCTGAAAAGCAAGTGAATATTAGGAATTAAAACCCTGAGAACATTCAACTTAGGTCTAAACCTAAATATCAACCTGAGCAAACATTGCAGGCGTCAATTCGTTCGTTGACCGAGGGGTAAACATTATTTAGGTATGACAACATAATGAGAAATTTCGCAAAGTTCCAACTTACTAGACCCTATATAATAGTGTGTCACTAATTGTGTCATTGGTTGTCTTGCGATGTCTATCATTACCGGTATATGTGATATATATTATATATATAAATACTTCCTTTATTCAAGAAAATTAGGCTGATTAATTGCATGAATAGAAAATAAGTTGATTACTTATTACATGAATAGAAAATAAGAAAACAAATGGACTAAAATAACAGTAGGCCTATCTGCAGAAATTCAGGTTGATATGTCGATAAACAGCGCAATGCACATGAAAAGCAAACAAGATAGGATATAGGTTAACGCAATATTGTGCAAGAATCCGTAAATGTGATATCTCTTTAAAATCAATCTGCAAAACATTCCAACTTTAGCCGATATGGTCTCGTAAGACTTGCGGTTTACCATCAACTTCCACAAAAGCGCCGATCTTGCAGGAGCCTTTTGACTGGATGGTTGCAGTTTCTCCAGGTCTCAGAGTTGTTTCCACGTAGATGGGTTTCGCCCGAAGTTTTGTCATCTTAATCAATTGTGAATTGATCTTAAGATGATCCGCCAGCTGCTTTCTCAGGTCGTCTTTATTGTGGACAGCATGACTTTCATCAAAGACGTAACAGATTTCGACGTGGTCTTGTCTGAAGATGCAATTTGTGATCTGTAGCCCAGCCGGTCTGCTGTTGTAAAGAAATTGAAGCTTACTCAGTCAGTTCTTGGCTAATTATTTTTGCCGTTTTGAGAATGAAGGCCGCTCAATTAAAATCAGGGCCAAAATTTGAAATGGTGCCTAAAGCCTATGCTTGCTGTGGATGTCGAAACTAAATAAGTCAGGGGTACCGCAAGTCAGAGGACAAGCAAGTTGAAGCATATTATATTGCAGAATGGTCAATCCAATCCAATAACTTCCACAGCTTTGATATCATAATATCCGAGGTCAATGGTTGTTACTAACGTGTTAAGTTTGGTGAGCAAATATTACAACTATTACTTTTCCAGCGCTGGTTCTATGTATACGGCGCATGCATTCCAGCGAATGCTTTTAGAGACCAATTGGATATAATATCCAGAAAAGCAATTCGACAAATATCATAGGCCTATTATAATGGACAGGCAATATGGAAAGGGTTGCGTTGAGATTTGAGCTTCTTTATCGCCTATATTGCAGGGATGTCAAACCTTTTTTAGTGACGGGCCAGTGTGAACATCTTCTAACAAATGGCGGGCCAGGGTGTCGAAGCTCATGAGCAAAATCGGGTAGTTATCTGAGAGGTAGCTCCGGGCTTGGTCAGCAAATTCCCAGAAAAGTCCAAATATCGCGAAAAGATCTTGATTCAATGTCCACCTTTCGCTTCTTATTAAATATTGACAACATTTTAAATAATTTTGTAATCTTTAGGGAAGGCTCCGCGGGCCAGAAAAAAATCGTCGGCGGGCCAGCTCTTTGACACTCCTGGCCTATAATTGGTACGAGACGCGGACATATTCTACACTCACTTATTTGTATAATGCACCGTACGTGGGCCGAATCTCACTCCGCAATTTTCGACGCAAGATTTTGTAGACCTACATGCAATACTGTCAGTTTTCCTCTTCGCCAGAGACTTAAGATTGATTGATTGATTGATTGATTGATTCGAATGTTTTATTGCGCTTGTTCAAGAAACTACTCAGAGCTGGCCTACTTGATGTTAGAGTGTCATTAAGAACAAATATAGGCCTATTACATCAGTTAACAAACAGTGCACAGTAATCTTTAAGGGCCACCCTTGGCAAGCACACACACATATACGCGCACACACACACACACACACACGCGCACACACAAAAACACAGTTGGAGCCAACCAACGGATTTCGTCAAGAGCTGACAGATAGCGTGGATGGATGTTGCTAAGTAACATCCTATTTAAATCGTTGTCTTGAATAGGAAGGTCGGAAGCACCGAACATAAAATAAAGCTCACAGGCGCCACATAAACATGCACTTTTTACGATAACAACACGCAATATATTTATTTTAGTCATTTAGAGTTGCACACGGTACACGCATGGCTGCTTACACAAATGTTCGTAAATCGACAAGAATGTTGTCTGTCTGATCTGGAGAAAAGACATCCTCGCTCTTAGCCGTCTCAAAACTCTTCTTCGTGAAGCTGGCACCTTAAAAATCAGATTATAATATTATTGTATCTTATATAATAGTGCGTTTGAATGTCGCAAGAGTCTGCAACGTGTAGTAACCTATGGTTAACAGTTTTTGCTATCAGAGGTGAGACATCGCTTGAAATTAGATGCTCTGAGGATAGCAAGAAATATGAAGCTACCATGAAATTTGAGAGAGAGCGTACTTCCGGATTGGCAAATCTACACTATAACTTTAGCATTTTCAATAATTATATTTTATTATAATATATAATATTATTTTTGCTACTATTCGTGTAATTAATTATTGCGCGTACAATAAATAGGCTTCCTGTGCAGGTTTCGTAAGTATGTAGGCCTAGGCCTGATAATAGCGCAGTAATGGTAACGGTGTCGGTAGGCCCATAGGCCTAATAATAGTTGCTATAGACCTCTAATATTATTATGCATTATCAATTTATCAAGTTCAAATATATTTTAGATTTTCTATTGTTGTTACTGTCGTTTTTTGGTGAAATTATTGGCCAAAAATGTGACGCAGGTTCAAATCCCGTCACGTGGGTTTCTGGCCTTTTTGTTCAGTTACCGGTAGCCTTAGCTAGCCTATATATATGTTACAATGGCACTGCTTTGAAATACTTTTTGCAAAATGAAAATATCTTTTGTATGATGCATTGGCTGTTTGTTTTATTTCTTTTATTAGTTTGAAGTGAGAAAGTCGAATAAAAACTTTCTGAGCATTCGTGTCATCAAAGTTCTCAGATTAAGCTTAGGCCTATAGGCTTATTCTGCAATTTTTCTGGGGAATAGCCTATATACACCGTGGTTCAAAAAAGTAAGCCAAATTGTTTTCCATATATCTCTAATACCTGATGACATATCAAGCTACAATTTTCCAAATATTTAGAGAAGTGGACCAAGAATATGATTCCAAAATTTCATGAGATAAAGTTGAACGGATAAAAAGATAAGAATATTTAAACTTCATATAGCGAAATTTCAGTTTGCAAGCAATTTTTCTGTCAGATTCAATAAAAGTAAGCCAAACTGTTTTTCTGATATCTCTGATGTCTGATGAGTAATCATAAAAACCTTTTACCAATATTTAGGAAATTGAACCAAGAATAGGATTCCAAAATATCATGTCATAAATTTGAAGGGATAAAAAGATATGGATATTTCAACTTCATCACCCGAAATTTCAATTTTCAGCAAGTCTGTTATGATGTCCGTTGCGGTTTCGACTATTGGCCGTTCCCATCCTGGAGTAAAACTTAATAGAGAATATTATGGCGATGTTCTGCTGTCACAACATCTTCTATCTGTAATCAGAAATCTAGTCCCAGAAGACAGCCTTTGTTTTCAACAGAACAGCTCCAGCCCTCAGAACCAAGGAAACCATCGAAATGCTGACAAGAGAGACGCCAGACTTCATTTCTCCCACATTATGGCCTTCGAACAGCCCAGATTTGAATCCTGTCGACTATAAAATGTGGAGCGTGATGCAAGACCGAGTCTACCAGACAACAATCCATGATATACATCAAGGGCGGATACAGGAATTTTCGAAGGGGGGGCCAAAATTTTGGTTCTCAGGCATGGACGGATATACAAAGTTTTCTAGAGACAAAATGGGAGGGAAACTCAAAGTATGCAGGTGTAATACGAGCAGCCTATGGTCCAGTGTTTAATCTAGTCCCTCCTCTGGGGGGGAGACAATTGAGGACGCTCACGAGGCGTGTCGCACCGGGAGGGGGAGGGGTATGGGGAGGGGGATGTGCCCCCTCCCCATTAGAAACTTTTTGAATTTTCACATTGCAATGGCAGCATTTTAGGGTGTCATGTTAACAAAATAGCTGTACTTTTTCAGAGCCTCATCTGAAACTGTTTGAATTTTCACATTGCACTGGCAGCATTTTAAGGTGTCATTTTTATCAAAATAGCTGTACTTTTTCAGTGCTTATAAGAGCAGCCTAAGACTTGAATAAATATATAATTTAAAAAATATTTTTGTGGAAGTTTCCACACTGTAGGCCTAATCGTACCCTTTGAAGATGCCATTTTAGCAAAATAACTTCAGTATTTCAGTACTGGTAAAAAATGTTTGATTTCAATATAATATATATTATATTTATTATATAATTATAATTACAATAAAAAATATCTTTATACATTGAGTTCAGCAGCTCAGTTCTGCTGTTGCTGGGTTATTCTAATGAATAACTGCAGATGTGAATATAATAGTATATATATAAGCTGACTTTTCAGCACTATAATCAGCTTATCCGTTTCCCACAATGGTCCAGAATTGCTGACCAAGATGCACTTTCCAAAATCGTATTTAATGGTGCACAAATCAAACAAGAACTGATAAACTACCAGTACCAAAATCGGGAAACCATAATAGTAATAAGGTTGTTTTACTAGGTGTTCAAATAATAGGACCAAAACATTTTGAAATTTGACAGCTTAAAATTTGAAGGATAGCACTGGAGAGAAGCCATTCAGTTGCACAAAAACAGTATTTTGTACAAATATTAACAGTAAGTTAAACTTATTTCAGCAGGATTGTGTCATATATTACAATCACTATAACCATAAAATAGTAAATAATATTACGGTAATTATTATGTAATGTAATGCGATGATGTAAACAGCAACTGAAAACTATCATTTTATCACATTTTTGCTGGAGGATGTCATCTCTGTTTTTAGTTAGGCAAAAATAGTGTTTATACAAATATATAGAGTAAGTTATACTCATTGAAACGTGATAGTATGATATATTATAGTAGCAAATAATGTTAATATAATCATATAATAGTAAATAATATCACAGTATATTATAACACTTCATGTAAAACAATAATGAAAACAGTAGCCAAAAACCAATACCATTTTGTCAAATTTTTCTGGGGGGAAATTTCAATCCTGGAGGGGGGAATATTCCCCCCCAGAGACGTCTAGATTAAACACTGGCGGACCCTCGGTTGAGAACCGATGTCATAAATCATAATCGGATACTGTTGAAAGATTGTTTCTTTTCTTTGCGTTATATTAATACACGTTACCGTTAGACCGGGAGCGCTTCTGAGTAAATTACCTTGAAGTTGCGCTATATAAAAAGTCAATATTATAATAAACAAAAAACCATAATAATACCAGGGCACTTAGTCCGGATTACCCGGGGCCATGGACCGACCACCCTAAGCAATCTAAAATTTATATGTTAAAACTAAGTCGAAACCCAGACCTAACATTCCAGATAATAATAATAATAATAATAATAATAATAATAATGATAATAATAATAATAATAATAATAATAACAACAATAATAATAATAAATAATAATAATAATAAATAATAATAATATCTAATGTAATTGTGTGAGGACTTAGATTTTAACGACCTTTATATATTAAGCTTAATTCTCCTGGACATGACTGAACCCTGCAAAAATTCTTGTGGGCGTCATGGATGGGGGGGGGCCACGTCCCATGGAGATTTGAAATGGGGGGGCCATGGCCGGATTGGCCCCCCCCTGGATCCGCCCCTGATATACATGTAAAAGATCTGAAGCAACGCTTGTTGGAAGTGTGGGATGGCCTGGGCCAGAGGATATTTAATCGACGTTGCTGTTGCCATTGCAATGGCGCCAGCGCCTCCAGGCTTGCGTGCAAGCAGGAGGGGGACATTTTGAGCATCTTATTTAATTTAATTATCAAACCATACTGCTGGGGTCATATTGTTAGTTCAATTCTCTACATATCTGGAAAAGTTTAGAATGATTAATCATCAGGCATTGGAGATAATAACGAAACATTTTATTGAATCTGGCAGAAAATTGCTTGTAAACTGAAATTTCGGCATATGAAGTTTAAATATTCATATCTTTTTATCCGTTCAACATTATCTAATGAAATTTTGGAATCATATTCTTGGCCCACTTCTCTATATATTTGGAAAATTTTAGCGTGATATGTTACCAGGCTTTACAGATATATGAAAACCACTTTTGCTTACTTTTTTGAACTACGGTGTATAGGCCTATAGCAATGTATTCTGAATTGAAGAGCGCAAACAGCATCAAAATCTGTTTACTACTTTGCAAATTATGAAGAGTTTAAAGTCTGCCAAAATGAAGAATAAGACTTAGATCTATTAAGTCTTATGTTTAGGCCTACTCTACAATCTGGACACTCTCGCCTATTTTGAGCTCCTAGCGCAATGGCCTACCGGTAAGCCTATCTATGGAAGCGACAAACAACGAGTTCCCGGGGTCACAAAAATCAAATGGTCACTGTGTGTTACTATTTGACAGCCTAATATTTAGGTTTTTAACTGCGAATTTGAAGTCCTAATAAAGATCGAATTTATCAAAAAAGACTGCGCGGGAAACAGAATTAAGCATAGAGTTAAAAATAATATTATGTTTTCGTGCTTACGTTTCTTTGCATGCTGGGTAAAGTCAGAGTAATCCGATATCAGATCTGTTGCTGCTTCGGCTTCGGAAATGTTCGACATATTAATAATAATGTTACATTTCGCTCAGAAACACAGACAAACGATCCAGCCTACAAGTAAATTAGAAAGCCTGAAGTGTTAACAGCTGATTTTCTGCTGATGGTGAATCGACCCTAGCCTAGACCACCTACAGTCCGTGTTTTACCAACACTCAACCGTCTTTCATTTTGCAAATCGTTTGAACAATTTAACTTATTTTTTGCGTAGCTAAGGCCTAGAGAAATGCAATGTCGACAGTCACTAATGAATTTGATGGAATTATATATAGACCCGTGTCGGTACAACGTGACATAACGGTCTCATTTCATGATGCGAATGAGGAATGCGCCATGATTATTGATTTGCACTCAGTAGGTCTATACTGTCTTTCTTGACATTGGATACGTAAGCCATAAACGTGCAGCAGCCGTTTAGTCCTGCAGATAGCATATACATGTAGGGCCTACTGTCTAATTAGGCTATAACAGATTTCGCGGCTTCCAGGCTGGACGGTGTTTAGGCTGCTAGCTGTTATGATAGCCTATTATAGGCCTATGGATGGATCAATATGGCGATAACTTTATTTCGTCAACTAATAATGTCACCGTGTAGTCTACATTGACAACAACAGTACGTAGGCCTACTGTACACTGGTGGGCTATATGGCTGATCATAGAAGAGTCGCACATAGGCTTAGCAAGTTTGCATTAAGACCATAGCAACGACTATCATCACGCAATCGGCCTAAACATGCCTGGAACGGTCTAAACACGTCTCAGCTTTCTATTAAGCCTCTGAGTAGGCCTAGTCCACAAAAGCGGTCATCCAGTCGCAGGGGCGGATAGCCTACATGCAGGGCCTTTCAGGCTAATAAAATGGTAAATCTATAAGCTTACATGCAGTCTAATAAAATGGGACGAAGACTGGTATTTACACCGCCGCCATAGGGGGGGGGTGCATGGAACCCTTCGCAGAATGACATCACTCACTGGTCATGTAGGCTAATCTATTGAAAAAATTATATTTCCCAACTAGAGCCTCGTGAACTTTCTAGGAAGTGAAGAAACGTGCAGAAGGTAGGCTACCAGAGAAACATTTAAATGAAATAAGAAATCTGTTGTCCCCAGTTAGGAAAGGAAACACAGCGACATGAAAGATGTTCGGAATAGCGATGAAACAATGCCATTTATTTATGGGATTACATTAAAAATTTGCGGGTAGCAGGCTAAAGACAGATTTCGCGGAGTAAAGAAATATTTTTGAGTGTGATGAGATATTCAGAGGTTGAGGAATTAGGCCTGCTTGGATGAACGTCTAGGATAAGGGAAGTTACAGCCTACTCTAGGGAATAACGAAGCATGTATTTAATGGTAGTGATAAAACGGAGTGGTGATGGAATGGATAGTAGATAGTAAGGAGAAAGTTTTGGGTTGTGAGCGAAAAGGCAGTGAATATTTTGAATGAAGGTAAATGTTTGACGCGTCGATACCAAAGCAGCCAAAGAGAAACCAGGATTGAATTGCAGTCTCTCGAAGCTTCTACAGCGCCCACAAAAGCGAAGTCTCTGGAACCAGTTTATTCTCAGACGCAAAATTGCTAATGCCTTTGTGACAATGCTATTCCAAATAATTATTTGCATGTTTCCAAATGATGCAGCGCAATAATGGAATGTCGTTCCTCACAACCAGATCACGTATATGGGTTCAAGACTCAGTGTCCCATTCCATTCTTGGTGAAAGGTGTGGCCTCCTTGCTAGTGTAAATAAACTAATGGCAACTGCTTCTCAGTAATGTAGGCCATGGGCGGATTCGGGGGGGGCCAATCCGGCCATGCCCCCATTTAAAACTGCCATGGGACGTGGCCCCCATTTGGTCTGAAATTAGCAATACGAATATGGGTTAATGGTATATTGGCCCCCCCCCCCTATTCTGAAAATCGTATGGGACTTTCCCCCCCCCCACATTCGGTTTTCAAGTGGAGGACTAAAAAAAGGTCATCAACTTTTTCGGATTACATGTCCCGTCCCAAGATCTAAGATTTTGGCTCCACCTTGGAACAGTTCTGGATCCGCCACTGCTGTAGGCTATGCAAGTATTGACTGCTTAATGCAGCGCACACTCACGTCAGCGTCACTGCATGCGTCAGTAGACTCAGTAGGCTGCAGAGTGTGTAACCTATAGGGCCTACTCGTTATCGATTCCATGGTATAATTTGTATTAGGCCCATTACTTCGCAGGGTCAACAGTTAGGCTAGTGATTATTTCCAGGAAGGCGTGTTGCACTAGCCTCATCTGGTTAGATAGCGGCCGGGTTTTTTTTGGAAGCCTTCCTATTAACAATGTTGACTATCAGAATTTCTTATATTCTCAAACGTAGGCTTATTTACATTTCTCACGCTTGTCAGAAACTATGAGCAGATATGCATAGGCCTACCCTTATGTCTCAATCAAAGCACAGTCAGCTAAATAAATGCTAAGCAAAGTCACGACAAAGTTAATTAAAGACAAAGACACGACTATAGATCTATTATGAGAATTTTACTTTCGAAAACTTTATCGACGGCATGGGCGCGAAATAAGCGCTCCATCCATCGACCTATATTGAGCTCCATCGCAGTCCATAAGTTTTACACTAACCATAAGACGCGAAAGCATATTATCGTCAGTCCACTTCAATTGCTATTTATTTAGCGCATTTGTATTAAAAGTTCTTTCATCTGTCTAGTAATAGGCAAACGATTACCGTGGGTTTCTTCGTAAAGATGGAGTTCCGATGGTGAAATTTGCCGGACTGTTCAGATAGCCAGTGCAAGACGCATCAAAATAACCAATGCAACAAAAATAACCAATGAACAATAATAAATTCAAACTTATTGCCTTATAAGCTTTCAAAGCGGTACTTGAATTTAAGGTACCTAGGCCTACGCAACGGTTGACGTGATTAAAATTATGTAGGCCTATAATTACGAAGTCCGTCAGAGAGAATCCTCAATCCTCCACAAAGCCTACTTCTCCAGAAACGCTTAAATTTCGAAGGTGAGCCTGTAATTGAGACTGGTAGATTTACTCTACGTTCAAGTGTTTTTGTGACGTGCACCTGAACTTCGTCGCTGAGATCATCTGTAAACATTTTAAAGTAGGATTTCGAAAGCTTTTAATAAAATCCGCTGTTCAGACAAAAGTCTTAAAGCTTTAGTTTTATTTCCCATAGTGAAATTAAGTGTATTAAATCCACTTGACAAATTATGCGATAAGGCCTACGTGTCGGAGATACATGTAGACATAGGCCTACATGTAGTAATATTGCAGCTAAGAATAATGTGATGCAATTTGGCCACCTTCTTGCACATCTTCCCGACAGCAGCGGCGCTAGGGGCTAAGCTCCCCCCAAAAGGCCATCCGTTTTTTTTCATGCAAAAATCAAAAATGTCCACGCTTAGCCTCCCCCACACAAAAAATGAACCAAAAGGCTAAAAAAAAGTATTCAGAAATTTTGGCGATGGAAATGGGACAATTTCTACGAGATTTCGACCGGATGACAAAAAAAGGTCATCAGAAATTTGTTGCGAATGAAAATGGAAAATTTCCTCCACGAGTTCAGCCCCCCCAAAAACTTAAATCCGGGCGCCGCCACTGCTTCCCGATGCTTCCCGCATGGTTTGGTTTTGACAATGCTGGTGTCATCGTGAGCGTATAATATTATATTGAATAATGGTATAGGCCTAATACGAAAAATAATAGCCTATGTAGCCTGTAGCCTACGTCTCAAGTTTCTGCGTGCAGATCTGAAGACGCTCGATAATGACGTCATTTTCTCTTCAGTAGGCTACTTTACAGGCCCAGCCGCCCAGCCATATCTCATCAAGAAAACATACATACATAGTTTGAATGAGGGTAAACATTTGACGTGTCGATACTAAAAAAAACCATTGGCTTATAGGAAAACGTTTTTAAAGGTTATTTTTCCGCTTATATAAGAAAAAACAAGCTTCCGGTCATAAAACTCCCCATCATAAATTCCTGGCTACGATACTGAGTTCAAAACACTCTTGTCTCTATCTAATGAGCTTCAAAAGACAGCATCTCCAATTCATTCGACTTTAATAGATGCTATTTGCATATGTTCCTCCCAAGTCCCAACTCAAAGAGCGGTCAAAAAGACGGTCGCATCTTATGGAGTGTTGGCAGCAATCCATTGCAGGTATGAGCTGACCCGGGTGTAGACTGATGGTCGAAGCTGTTGGCAGTTGTCAAGTCCATCTGCCATGATCCATGAACCAACTCCTACGACGCGTGTAACATCATCCGGGCAATTCAGAGGACCACCGTTGTCACCCTGAAAGTACACCAACACATATAAATAATTGACACACTGCTATAATAGTAGCTTAACGATACCTTACTTGATTTATTAGGCCTACTGTTTGTAAAGAAGCCAGCATGTCCCCATAAGGCCAACATAGGACAATGCACGTCAAGTTATTGAACAACTGCTGTAAAGTTGCTGAACACGTAATAATAATAATTGAGTCAGAGATTACCCCACAAACTCCAACAATCTGCGCTGGGTCGTAGACGCAGATTTGGCTGTCGGCAGCTCTGCTACCAGAAACGGAATCCATGAGAGACGAGCAATCGACATTGGAGAGGACTTGAATGGACGCTTTCTGAAGTGCGTCCGGTTCACTGAGCCCTGCAGTTGTAAGGAAACAAAGCCGAGATTGAAATAATTGCAATTAGGCTAATTTATAAATATTATTATGGTTAGCCTACTTCAATGATGCCTTGCACATAGTCTACTGCGTATACTGCCAGTGCAAGTAGTAGACTACTGGTGCTCGGAGTAGCAAGACACTTAGTATAGGCTACATCTTTGACTGTTTTTCAAGATAAAGAGTTTTTGCTTCTTGGAGAGGAAGAATGCTCCAGCACATTGACTTGCAATTGCCCTAAATTAAGGCCACAGTTTCTAATCAATTAAGATGAGGTTTTTCTTCATCAGAGTTTAAGAAGTGTAAGAGTGCTCAGAGAATCTGTAAGTACTTTTAAAAAGCAAGTCCTAGAAAGTAATATATTTGAAAAATCTGAATAGTTTACGCAACGCTTTTCAGTTTAGACCCAATCAAGGGCGCTGATAAGAGGCTAATAATATCCTGCAGTACAATATCTGTGGAGCTGAAACTTAAACCAGAACACTTCTAGTCATAGCTATGACAAGGGCAATAAATTGTGTTCTGTCAATTGCCTCATCGGTCAAATACCTGGTCAGTCACGTCTCAAATTAGACCTACATGCTGGATGTTCTGCACTGGCTTCTTATACGTGAGCATAGTGAACACATGGTTGCCTCATTGGTATGGCGATGCCAGAAAGGTCTTGCTCCAATTTACCTACTAGATCTTTGTCGGCCTGCATGTGCCAGAAACTCGAACTATAGTCGCTGAGAAAGTCGCTCCCTGTGCTCAGCGAGAAGGGTGTGTATGGACTCAGTCCCATGCGCCCGCTCCTCACCATGCAAAGCCGTCCATTTTTCTTGGTAGACCCGGAGTATGGAATGGCCTCCACGAGAGTTGCGCCTGTTCCCAAAAATTACTCTCTGACACATTCCACATTCACTTTTAAAACTTTTCTTTTTGGTCACGCTCGAGTCTGAAATACTTCTCACTGGCTGAGTCTGGCTCTCAGTGGTTTTCTAAAAGTGGCGCTATTTAAATGTATGGAATAATGAACAAAATAGTGAGCGAATGAACGAATAAAATGGTAAGTGCAGAGGAATGGTGATGCAAATTTACTGATGCCATACCTGTGCTGCCCCAACCGGTAATAACGCAAGTGTAACCGTCATAGCTGTTGCTGTTGTCCAATGGTAACGTTGCCGGTTGAGCATTGCCTCCAATAGTAACGGGCGTAGCAAATGTTAATATGGCGATGTCGTTGGGAAAGGTCCAAGACCCAACACCGTACCCCTCATGCTAACAGTAAAACACCAACAGCAAAGTAACTGTTGATCTCCTGATTTGACTAAAAACCATCAGAAATACGAATGTAGGCCTATGTAGGCCTACGTGTGTATGCGTGTATGTATGTATGTATGTATGTATGTATGTATGTATGTATGTATGTATGTATGTATGTATGTATGTATGTATGTATGTATGTATGTATGTATGTATGTATGTATGTATGTATGTATGTATGTATGCATGCATGCATGCATGCATGCATGCATGTATGTATGTATGTATGTATGTATGTATGTATGTATGTATGTATGTATGTATGTATGTATGTATGTAATACTATGTATGTATGTATGTATGTATGTATGTATGTATGTATGTATGTATGTATGTATGTATGTATGTATGTATGTATGTATGTATGTATGTATGTATGTATGTATGTATGTATGTATGTATGTATGTATGTATGTATGTATGTATGTATGTATGTTTGTATGTATGTATGTATGTATGTTTGTATGTATGTACATGTATATATGTACATGTATTGTGTTTATGTATTTATCTTAAGTCAATCACCACAGCTAAACTGTTTTTAAAAGTAGAAGATGTAGGCTACGACGGACTTTCTCTCACTTCACCGGCTTCCATTCCAAATTTCAAATTTTAGAATATCTACCCGAATGATAATCCAACCGATTCTTTGTCTTCCTAGTTTTCTCGTCCTCAACGAAACCCGCCTTAACAGCTGGTCTGGCTCCTCTCTTGGTCTCCTTGGCAACTGGACTCTGACCTTCCTTTTATGGACAATCCCACCGATACGACGTAGCGCTCGTGAATAAACTGGTGCCCTGAGCTTAGGTTTAGAGAATCAATTAGCCTACTTTTGCGACTACGATTTACGAGTACCATTTTATAGCTGGAGATGTCGACGATCTGAGTTCCAGTGAGGTCAGTCTGTTGATGTATGCCGACGACAACTCTGATGTTGCTGACTCCTCTGGAAAATTTCATAAATGAACGTAAGTATAGGACGAAATTTCTGCTGTAAAATTGCCATCTGCTGATATGGTATTAACAAAACCTTGCAAATGCTCAGACGAAAAATTCTTCAAATATAATACAATTTCTAAACTGTGATATCACATCAAATGCTTGATATACACATCATATACTGCACTGATTGTAATCGTACCGGTAATCATGGAATTATATGGCACTACTTCAAGAAAAACTCCTCAAATGTGTATAGTTTTGAGCAATGACTATAATTATAACAGCAGCTGCTTTTATTTCTAAACAATCTCCGATTGTGTTCTTGCTATCCTCGCGTTCATTCTACTTACGATCCGTCAACGCAGTGAGCTGCCGTTAGAGCGTAAGTGGCGCTCAGAAGTGAAGCGCCAAACGTGTGCGACCATGTGAGACTTTGTCGTTGCACAGACAGTTGCCATGGAAACTCTCCTGCACTCGCATCTGTTCCACCTGCGATGAATTGGTCGCTGGTCTTCATGAGAGATGGATGCAATACTAAGACATCTGTCGATCTCTGCGGCTTCCCTTGACCTGCATGCCAACGAAGAACGATATTCAACATGGTGAAAAAATATAAAAAATAATAATATTAAAATAATATTAATACATCCTTCGTAGCTGGCTAAGCCGCCAAACGTGCCGCTACGTCCAAGTCGATCAAGTATGTCACCATCAGCAGACCCCACGCTTTTGTGGCGCAGTCGCCCTGGAGAATAGCGTCGCTCCCTATTCTCGTGTTGCCAGTCCAAAGACTGGATAAAAGAGGAGCCTTTAAGAAGCAAATAATATGTTAACTGCTCCGCTGTCCGTACTCTGATGGTAGGCCAACGCAGGTACCCGTACGTAGGTTACCAGCTACCTAGCCTGGATAAGAAAAGGGAGGGCGATGCTAATCTTCATTTTAATGTCACTGCGTCGTTAATCCCCAAAAATTAGGCTAATCAAGCGCAACCTTAAACCATGATTGATAGGCCTACACTTCTATTAAACCATGATAGGCTACACCTCTATTGAAAAAAGAAAGGGCTACAATCTATTCATTGCTTTTCAGCATGAACTGACGAGAAGAATAAAAATGCAGATTGAACCAGAAGAAATTAAGACGATTCGCTGCAACTTCGTAATCCTAGACAAAACTATAGGATGTGGATAACTTACACAGCGCGAGAATCGAAAGGAAAGCTACAAACGATTTCATCTTTAATAATTGTAAACAGGCTAAGTAGGCCTACCAGTAGATGTTGAAGTACAGGACATAGAAACATTGTGTTTTTAGGGCAGTACTGTGGACGATAAGAATTGACAGCTGACAGCATTCTCATGACCAGATAGACAGCTATAGCGAGGTAGCTTAATGCGACAGTTAGGCTATAGACCCTATAGGCCTAGATAGGACTACCGAGTCTACCGGTAGACCTACGCACGGGTGTTTCAGCTAGGCCTACAACTTGGTATCAATTACTTTCTCTTTCAAACACAATGTTTCACAGATAATTTAATAGAGTAGAGTTGTAGGCCCAGTGGCGTGGCTAGGGGGGGAGGGCAGGGGGGGGGGACATGTGTCCCCGGGCGCCGAGGGAAGGGGGCGCCAAAATGAGGTCTAAAAGTAAAAATTTTACACTTGTATTTTTGTATTGTAGCTAATTTATCCCATGTAAATTTGTCAGATCGAATTTTGGCGCCCCAAAACATCCAGTTAGATTCATATTACTTAGGCTACAAACCGCTTGCCAGACATGATTTTGGCGCCCCATTAAGCACTAACGGGCGGCGGGCGCCCCATACTCATTGTACCTGATCAAACCACAACGCAGAGTTGTTAGGCCAGACACAGTTTGTCTGCACCCAAAATATTTCCCCTCAGAAATTCCCCACCCCAGTTAATGATCCTAGTACAAGCTCCAGCGGTCAACCTGGCTGTGAAGGAATCTTGGGCCGGAACGAATCTGGATTCTGCTGCATCCATTGCCCTATGGCCGATTAGAAGGAGGGTGGGGTTACTGGGTTATGCTGGCCCGAGTAGAGATAGCATCGGTCCATTTGTGGGTTTCTAGTGGATTCGTCTGGCTTGGCTCTTGTCTCTGAAACTGATGCCTGATAGCAGGGGTGGGTCCCAGATAGATGTGTCTGCTTCTGGGTCAAGAGGTCAATTAGTTCAAGAGGGCATTCGTAGAGGCAGACACCGCATTGTCCTTGGATTTCAATTCTGAAGCAGTATTAGATAAAATGAACAAATAACATTATGTGCTGTCTTGTACTGTTATTTTGTTTGAATGCAAATAATTAGGCCTACTATTTAATTTTTTTAAATTGTTAGTTTTACGTTATATAACTTCGTACAAAATAATCAACTACCGGCTCGTAGCTATTAAGTTTTATTCTTTCATCGACAGCAGGTAGGCCTATTTCCTATGATATAATTTTATGCATGATAAATACATTTCGAATGATAGGCCATAGCCGCCATACATAGTTTTTAGTTTAATATTATTTTGTTGTTCTGTTTGCATAAAAACCGTATCATAATATGGTATTGTGACAAGGCTAAATACAAATTATAAAAATGTTTTACTTACAGAAGTAAGATAATATTAGCCTACTCTTTAGAACGAACTCCCAAATGACATCCGTCAGTTTGATCATCTAATTCTATCTTGCCTTTTAATTTCGCCTCATTCACTTACACTCACTTCTGCTACTTGCCGGTTGCCACTTGGTGGAACTCTCGACTGGAAACCGAACTCTTCAACCGATCATATTATGATTCTAGTCGTGCGCCATCACCACCACACTACCATCATTAAGGCAGAGGGTGGGGAAACGCCCCTTTAAAGGTTTTTTCTTCTTATTTACAACGTGAGTACAGTATCGGCGCTAGGGGGCCAGAGGCTGAGCCCCACCCTCCCCCCATAAGGCGATCGCTTTTTCCCATGTGAAAATTAAATATTTCAACGTTTAGGCCCCCCAAAAACCTGACAATTCCAATGAAATTTCGACCTGACGACTAAAAAAAGTCGTCAGAAATTTTGGCGACGAAAATGGAGAAAAAAATTCCGCCACGATTCAGCCCCGTCTCAAAACTGAAATCCTGGCGCCGCCACTGCGTGAGTAATGGCATTTCGAGAGTGAAATTATTGTAAGGTCTAGTGCTGAATATCCTAAATACAGTAGGCCTACTACTGTGTTTTGATAAACAAAACGCCCCTTGTCGCCCATTTATATTTTCTGATAACCTTTGTCACTTCTGAGGCCTAAAAGCACTTCAAAGAGGTTGCCTGCAGACAATAAAGCAGTGGGAAAAAACTAAACAGGGGGGGGGGGGGCGCCAATTTCGTAGTTCGTCCCCGGGCGCAAAATATCCTAGCTACGCCACTGTGTAGGCCGCACGTTGGAGTACTTTCACTCTTTCACTGGTGTAGCCTACAAATAATAGCATACCGTGAGTTTTTTTTAGTGAATCAGTAGGCTGTGTTCAACCAGTTCAAATTGAACTGGAGCATATACTTTAGTAGCCAAGTGTCCTTAGCAAGTTAGCCTCCTCCTGAAAAAGCCGTGACAGTGTTAACCGAGCCAGTGGGTCTACGGTCACCAAGCCATTCACGAGTAGGCTACACAACTTGCAGTGAAGAATTTCTGTCATCATCATCATCATCATCATCATCATCATCATCTTCATCATCATCATCATCATCACCACCATCATCATCATCATCATCAGCATCATCATCATCATCATCGTCATCATCACCATCATCATCACCATCATCATCATCATCATCATCATCATCATCACCACCATCATCATCAACACCATCATCATCATCATCATCATCATCATCATCATCATCATCATCATCATCACCATCATCATCATCATCACCACCATCATCATCATCATCATCGTCATCATCATCATCATCATCATCATCATCATCATCATCATCACCATCATCATCATCGTCATCATCATCATCATCATCATCATCATCATCGTCATCATCATCATTCAGTTCCTTTCACAAATTTCATGTCATCATTTTAACAAGAGAGACAAAACACAACAGTTACAGTTAATTTTTATAGCAAGAGCTTGAAAATGTGAATACATATGCAAAGACAATCTTGCATGCAAAATTGCAAATGCACACATACAAATACATATGCATGCAGAGACCTAGGCTACTATCTTGCATCTAAGCATGTGTCCATGCATAGTTTACATATGTATACAAAAGCATAAGCACGTACGTATTTTGCATGTATAACATTTTATATGAACCTACTTACATACACACACATACACATTCATACAAACATACATGATACATACCTCCATGCATACATGAACGCATCTAGGCATGAATACTTACATACACACTTAGGCCTACTGATAAACATGAAAGGAAAACTAAAACCTGTTACGCATCTAGATAAAGTTATTGTGCTATATGAACCTACTTACATACACATACACACACATACACACATGCATACATACAAACATACATATCTCCATGCATGCTGCATGCATACATGAACGCATGTAGGTATGACTACTTACAAACACACATACTTTCAAACAAGAAAGGAAAACTAAAACCTGAACCCTTCTAAATAAAAGCTAAATTTTGTGCTATGTTATGACAATACTACTTTGTTTGACTATTGCTCAGTTGGGAATGTGACAACATCGCAGGCGTACACGAGAGCTGGAATGGGAAGCTTAGCAACGTTCGCCCATGGAGACGATCCAGTGTGTCCTCTTAGGATCCGGTCGACTGGAAAGCATCTGACGTCACCGTGACGTTTCCAAAACCAATTACCGTCTGCATCGACGTCATCAACTCCCCCACCGATGACGTAAATATATCCATCACTGAGAACCAATCCAAAGTAGTCTACGTCGACCTTGAGGTTCTTCCTCTCTCGCCACGTCCTCATCTCAAGGTCGAAGATGTAGCATGTCCAGCGACCCACAACGATAACAAAGGTCTTCCATTGCACTGCTCTCCATGTGTTCGTCGGACTGACTGGTCTGGGATTGGGACCGAGCAGCTTTGTGCAAGTATTCTGCACTGTGTCGTAGACTTGGACGTCATTCATCGCCTTGCTATCCACTTCTAAACCGAAGAATACGTAAATGGAACTGCCGTGTGAAACACATGTCGCGTTCCTCACACCACAGAGCAACTTTCCGACAGTTACACATTTATTGCTCAACGTGTTGAATGCTTCAACGCTGTCCAGTCTCCCATCTGGATCCATGTAACCACCACAGATGTAGAGAGTGTCACCCACGGATCCAACGCAATGTCGAATCCTCCCACGCACTAAACTTCCGCATTTCATCCAACCGAAGTCCAGATGGTATTTCCAGACTTCGTCCGACTTCTCGCCAAGTCCCACAACGAATAACATGTTGCCATTAACCGCGCTGGCAAGCTCTCCGTCTGCCGCAGTTGAGCCAATTGACGCTGATTCCAACATAGAAACTTTGATTGTACCCTGAAGGTTGATTTTGAGGACAGCTGGTCCCGGAGGTTCAGTCGGGTCCTGGCTTAAGCCAACGATGAGAATGCATTTCTGGAATGGATCAACTTTCGTGAAATCAACTAAACAAAAAAATCATTTTATAAAAAAAAGCAGCAGTGTAAAATGAAAATATTTTTCTTTAATAATGAAATGCTTGCAAACGCAGTGCTGTACATGTACAAGTAATGCAGTAATCTTAATTATCATCAATTTAACTACTAACAGAACAGACAGCCTGCAATACACTAACATAAAGCTAACATAACTGCACTAGCTTTGGGAGGATAAGGGTTAATATCAATAAATAGTGGATAAAGTAACTTAAACACATTGAAAAGTTTAGCAGTCGATGATTTTTTTACAATTTGAGTCGCAAACATAGCTTTAATCTTGAGCCAAATCATCTTCTTTAAAATGACACAAATAAAAATTATGATTGTTCTATTACATTCCTGTCTAAAGTTATGAGTAAAAATATAGTTCAGCTGTTTGAATAATAATTCTAAGAAACATGAATTTGAAGTTTTGTATTACTTCGGAATACAAAATTCTTTAGCAGCCAAAATTAGAATTGAATGAAATATGCAACAAATAAACAGGCTGCAAAATAGATTAAAAGGAAATCTGGGATTTTTACTCATTCCTTATTTGCTATGCCTGTCGTTTGCTGAACACGGTTATTAATGCAGGAAAGTGGCAAAAGTTCAGTTAAAGATATTGAATTATAAAAGCAATGGTCATTGGCCACTTAAGAATCATCTAAAATATCATTAAAAGTTTAATTTTTTACAAGTTGATGTTTTAATGTGTTTAAAACATATTTATCTATTATTTTCTGTCAAAATTGGACAAATTTGGAGTTTTATTACATTTTGGCCATGATCTCGGAAGCGAAGCATGTGATGCAACATAAAGCTCGAATGACTAAACCAACAAAATAACAGAGAAGACATGTTTGCAAGAGAGTTTAGGCCCTTAGGGTAGACTTGTGCAAGTCTATCACATTTTCCTCTTTTAAACTTATACTGATTCTCTATCTCATTAGACTTATCCGCATAACAGACTAGATTGTGGTTCTATTTATATGACACCATTGTTTATTGTTTCTCTTAGTGCAATTGACTGATGCATTGTTTTAAAGGTGCTATAAAAGTTAAAAGATTAAATAAAATTGATTACCCAACTAACAAACGACCAAATTTAGTTTCATAAGTGTTTACTTAAGAACTAAATTATATAATGTATCGATGTAAGCTCTGGAACTTTCTACTGTGGTCTGCACAACTCAAATAGATAAAATATCTTAAGATAGAAATAGCCTACTTGTGAGTTTTCCGACCACATTTTCACCAGCAGTGAACGATTTCTCAAGGTCTGTTGCCTTGAAAGAGATTTCAGTGGAAGACAGTTCAAGTCTCGACAGAATATCACCCAACTCATTCGTTCTCCGACTCATCTCGTCTTTAACTCGGCAGATATCCATCGCTGAACCTTTCATCTTAACCTCGCTGAAATACGCCTCAGAGCTTTCGAGTATTGTATGAAACCTCTCTGATTCTTCCTTCTCCATCTCCATTTCTTTCAGTCGCTCCTTCTTTGCGGTCAACAGTTCATTCAGAAGATCTTTTGTATGTCTCTCAACAAGCTCTTTCAAAACTCGGCTTCTTTCCAGTACTGCTTGCTCCTTCTCGTTGAATTCTGCCGCCACTTTTGCCCTCTGCTTCTCCGCTTCTCTCATCCATCCATCACTGAGTATCTTGTAGTGGGACACCTTCTCAAGATTGCTCTGAATTTCCTGACGAAATTCGTCGGCCACACTATCAATTGCTGATCCCCTGTGACCCCTGTGGTGCTCGCCCACCAGACACTTGTAGCAAATGACCCTCTGACAGTCATGACAGTAAACTTCGAGAGACATGGTCGTATGCTGATCACACGTCACCTCTACTTCATTCCCTCTCCTGATAACCTCATGATCGCCATCCTCTTCATCATCATCCTCGATGTCTTCCTTTTTAACCTCCTCTCCACCCGCAGCCAGTTCCTGAACACTATTAGGTTTGTCCTTCTCACAATCTTCACAACTTCCATCTTTACATTTCACACAGCAACTCTGCATTGACTTAACGCTATCTCCACTCTCCCCACAGCGAACACGGTGACCACTATTCACAGCTCGTCTCGACATCGTAGTCATCTCAACGAGCTTTGCCATGAAGAAGTTTTTCTGCAGACCAGAGAATCCAGACTTTGGAATGGTGAACACAATTCTGCAGACAGGACATGGCATCTCTTCCATGGGTGTCTTCTCTGAATTGCTTGCAATCTTTCGCACGCATTTCAAGCAGAATGTGTGAACGCATGGCAGTATCCGTGGATCGATGAAGGTCTTCAAACAGATGCAACATTCAGTGATGTCGCTAAGTTGCTTAAGCATTTCATCTCCTCCGGCTGCCATTTTCCTGCTTTTCAGCCTAAATCTGAGAAATTAAAATAAAATATGGACTCTTTAGACATAATGCTTTAGGAAATTCTGTGTAGACGAATACGAAAGTTATTGAATGCATCAAGGTGCATCGTTGCATCAAGACTGCTTGAATGATTCTAATTTGACAATCATTTCTTTTTGCAGTGACATTGGTCTTGATATCATTGGTATTATCACTAAAAATAGTATTTTAAAAAGGGTTACATATATATATATATATATACAATTTTATAAATACTATCAGATAGCCTATAGAAACATTACATATAGTAACCAAGTTTTATAACCCTGAAGCATACAGAGAGTGATTGGAGCAAGCGAAAACAAAATGTGGGGTAGCAAGAATTTGAGCTTCAAAGAGATGTTGAGAAGGTTGGTACTCCACCAATGTTCATATTCTGGCAGGGCCCATCCCAAGTCTGCATAAAGGGGGAAGGTTATTAATTTTTTTTATAATGCAGGTTTAGCATCACATTACGCTACACCAAAGATATTAGAGTATTTAGATTAAAGTCTAAAGACTCTAATATCTTTGGCTACACTGTCCTACGTTATGCTGTGTAATGTTATTATGTAGCGTCATTCGAATCCCAGTTCTGTTACGTTGCCAGATGATCAGATTAATAAGGATTGCTTTGGATCACTACACAAAACTAACCATTCGCAATTATTTTTACAGCGGAAACAAATTGCAAAAGTGGTCGTATATCGCAGCGACAATAATTATTATTTCCGGTTTTTGTTTATAAATTCTCGCATCGTTGTCATTTTGTCAAACTGATTATGAATGCAACTGGGAATTTCCTTATTCTAATCTTATCAATGGGAAACCTGCGTTTTCACTTTCGAAATCGATAGGCTTCTAAATGCTTCTTTTACTGCGGCTTTTTTAAGAGTTTGAACAGAATTGGTTAGAAAGAAATGTGGTTTATTATAGTTGAATGGTTTGTGGATAAACCACATGCGGATACAAAGGAATAAATCCTACCTTTTGAACGTCAATGTTTCTAGAACAGACCGGCCATGATAATAATAATTATTATAGAAGTTTCCTATTGCTGCGAGCCTGCGATTGCATGTTAGGCCTATTTCCGCTGTTACAATTCTGGTTCCCTGCTGACATAGTTCATACCAAACGTTATTTAAAAAAATAACTATAATATTAATGCAAACGTAGGCCTACATATCTTAATAATTATAGTATCTTATATAATAACGATGACTTACCTGGGCCGTGCGTTTTTCAACCAGTTATTTCACCGATAATTATAATCATATTAATCAGACCGCATCGGGAATGGAAGGAGGACATAGAGGACTGGTGTGATGACTATGTAGGACTATACAAATTAAAGTTGTTCCATTTGGCCAGGACAGAAGCGGTTGAAAGAAGAGGACGAAGTTGGCATTGGATATCTACGAGCGGCTCATGGTGAATGATGCTGATGAATCTTATTACATTGTATGGCGCAGTGGAGTGGATGGTGGTGCTGATCAGTAGGCCTATTGTGCCTTGTAGTCGGAAGATTGCGGGTTCGAATCCGCTTCAAGCCGTCGCGTCGGAACTCTGAGCAAGTCGCGAATGCTTATGCGCTTCGGCGTGCAACTCCGATTCGGTGCCATGTTGCTTAGGGTCCCCGTGCAAAGACCGTGTTAAGTGCCAACCAGAGAGTGGTTCTAACTGTAAGCTAGCCTAATCGTTAGCCCAGCTCGAGAAATTTGCAGCTCAGAAATTGAGCGCATTCCAACATCCTATTCCAGAATGATAATTGTAAGAATGTGGTCAGATACTGATTTTTGTGTGGTCCATCCTGGTCTATTGGTGTTCGAATCAGACCCTTCCTAAGCCCACTACGCAATCTAGGCCTACAAGTAAGTATGGTCTCTTTATCAATACCGTCTGCGAGTCGTGAGCAGAGTACCAGCGTATACAAAATGTACCTTGCTAAAAAAGGCGCAATTTACAACTGAGCACAGTAACTGTTATATTTGATGTTCAACGTTCAACAACTAAACACAATATTGAATTTGAAAGGCAAGAAAGTTTGACGCGATCCATATAATCCATATATCGGTACGTTTTGCTACTATGCAGCCTTGTTAGAATCAATTTCCAGCGAATCCAAAGACGGTCACTTACAGAACCCGCATGGCTCAATGCTGCGCATTTTCCCGGTGAAACAAAGGAACTTGCGATCGTTAGCCTATGTCTGGACTCGGGTCGGCCATTGAAATTGAATGAGTCATTCACACTTTGCTTCCTAGTCAATAATTATGCAACTGTAGGCCCTGTGTTAACATAACCGTAATCCGGCAGTATGGGAATTGTAGAAAAATTACTGGGGTCAGACTTTAATCTGCGCGGAGTTGGGGTGAAAAATTCGGGGTTTGGGGTACCGTTTCAACCTCCAGTTTCAACCCCCCAGTGTTTCTTAGAGCCCCATAATGAAGTCTGCTTTTAACACCTAATTCCAAGTGGATCCTAGTCCAATCCCCCAAATATTTTCCAATATTCTCACACGGGTGTGTCACGTGTGTGCAAAGATGACGTTACTGTGGGAGCCCAAGGAAGACCAGAAGGTTTAAACCCCAGCTCCCAGCAATTATCCTGGTGTGTGGTCTTAATAAGCATTATGACTGTTTCGATTCAAATTATTAGTCCTATTTATCGACACCGACTGATAAGCAAAGTGATTTATACCGAAAGTGAAAGGGAATTGCTAGTAGGCCTACACGGATGTCTTATAGGCCTAGAATAGCCTATTATTCGCCTTAAATGTATTAATTGTGTCAAGATATTCAATATAGGGTTTTCAGAGCCACACTAAGCTAGCGGGGTAACGGGTTCTGTGATAATCCTACAAACTCCTATGACAATCCACGTGCACGTTGCACAATTTTGCACATAGCCTAGGCCATATACTTATTTATATTCAAAGCTTCTGCACCCTTAGCAGTAGGCCTAGCGCCCACATTAGGGGCCGTCCATAAAGTACGTCACGCTATTTTTGACCATTTTTAACCCCCCCTCCCCTGTCACAAACTGTCACACTTTCTTACACCCCTTCCCCCCCTCCGGAGCGTGACGTACTTTATGGACGGCCCCTTAATTCGGGTCTGCTTTCAGTGGCGTAGGCTACGCATCATGGGTTACAGGCGTCGCGTAGACTAACCCGAGGAAAATCATTATACAAATAACAAAAATAACGACAAGTTGCATGGCGCCGTAATATAAATATACATGTAGGCCTAAATTCCGACAAGTATAATAGGCAAATGATATGAAATGAGATTTCTCGTAAAATTGTGTTAAAACGCTCGGTAAGTTTTAGTTTCAGACTGCTTACAAACTATAGCCAGTTGTTATACCCTACTGATGGGCCCACTCACTGGTGGATTAAGCAATAGACCATCCGCCCCACCCCATCCCCGTGTGGTCGTGTGCGCGCAGAACGACACCACTAAAGACCGTCTGCCCGTCATTGTGGACTGTCAGAACACCGGCTCACTTGGCTACACCGGTAAGGTCGATGGCCGCGCGTCTGCACGCTACTTTGTGAAAGAGAGTGTGCGGGCCGTGGTTCGAATCCCGAAGGTGGCTAATTCAGAGATTCAAATCTCGGGCTAGCACGGTTCGTCCGCGGGGACCTAAATGGCGTGGCGACACTAACACCAACGACTGCCAGAACGGACCTATAGCATGGCGAAGATGGCTTTTTGTTAAACTATTCAATCCACTTGGTCTGCATTCATCTGTGCTTTCCATGTATTGCTGTTCCATCTTAACGCATGCAAGTAGGGAGAAGTAAAATTCAAGTAATATATCCTACGTGTGGAGTAGAAGGGTGGGGACTGGGCAGAGAGACATATGTAGCATCAAAAGACTATGGCAGAATGGTATGACCATGACCGATATAACTCTCCGAGTAAGATCCAATTCATAGGCCAATATCAATCGCTTTGCACTGAAGAAGACATAACAGGTTGAGACCTGGGAAACAATTCATACAGCACTACAACACTATAAATTATACTTGCTTCATATTAGGCTGCCTTATCTTAGTCCTTTCTTGAGTTTCTTACCTCAGCTTGCCCTGTTGACCATTTTACGTCTTACACTGCATGATGTATCACCCTGTCTTGCAACTCCGCCACTGTCTGCACTCTGCCAGTGCCAGTCCCAAGCGTGGAGGATAAAGGAGGAGGGAGACGCAAATAAATGATCTTAAATTGTTATCACACTGCAGCGTCGTTAAACTTGATCAAACACCTTGTCTTGACCTGCCTCTCTTATCGAACCTTGAGCTAACTTACTTTATAAGTTATAACACCAACCTGCTTAGGCCTACTGCTTAGGTTTACAGTAGATCCGTTGAACGCCTATGAGATATTCCCACCAGGCCTTTTTTAACATGCAGTTCAGTTGTACACAAAATGTGCAGTTGTAGAAGCACTTCTGTATAGTTAAAACTAAGAAAAAGGTCACTGTCCTCCGATTGGAAGTAACTTACCATGGATAATGCCATCATAATGGGAAAGGAAAGAAGCAGTTGTGCAGTTCAAAAAATTCCTTTAAAACAGCTCTGGTTCCCACGTGTAACTAGGCATAGGCCTATATAATTTATAAACTGTAGTGAATCGTCATTTGTGTTATCCTAGAGAATGCCTGACCGGAAGAGACAGTCGAAGACGATCGCTGACGACGGAGTAAATAAACGAAGCCGGATCATGAATCTGAGCAAACGATGGGATTCAGGGTTTTATGAACCAGACTCTTCACCTGCGTGCGGTACGATTAGGCCTAATTATAGGGCTTCAATTATAGCCTAGCAGAACCACTGTAGTACGCACCTAGGCCTACTATAGCAGTCCTAGCAGACCAGATTTTGTTTAAAATCGATATTATTTTAGCTTCATAGTAGGCCTATAATCAGGAATAATACAAATTTTGTAAGGAGAAAACAAAAGTCATTAGGCCTAGTCTATTGGGCGCCTATAGGCCTAATCGAGGAAACCAGAAATGATGTGCAGTTCATTTGTCTGTAGCCTATTCTATCGCAGTCTTTATAAATGTACGCTGCTAGCTGCATGAATAGCATTGCGAGTTGTGATCTGGATGAAATAATGCGCAATTTTTATCGCTATTTTCAGTAGGCCTACCGTAGCCTAACTCTTCAAGTGTGTCAGAGCCAAAGCAACTTCGCCAATAGAGTTACGTAGGCCTAACCATATAGCCCTTCTGTTTTAAGACATGCATGGCTAAGTGGCAATGAAATGTCTCTGACTCAGTCAATAAACTCAACGATTGCTGGAATAATGTGCACCGTAAAGTGTTTGTTTCCCACATCATAGGAATCCTGCAGTAAGACTATTATTTTATTTATGGTCTGTGCAGTTTGGAATATAAATTCATTGAAGTTACTGCCATGCATGCCTAAGCTTCCTGAAGGCACGCAAACTTTGGTAATGATAAGTCTATCATTGTTGACTTAAACTCCGCCACTGCACGTCCGTGCCTTAGTGCCAGTCTCAAGCCTGGACGGGGGAGGGAAACGCTAACGACTTTAGTTATAATAATTATAGTGTCGTTAAACTGAAGCGTTTAAGCTACTACGGAAATGTTAAGTTTTGACATTTGTTTGTCGTTTGAGGTTAGAGAACTGTTGGATCATTTGGATGGAAATCGAGACGAGCAATGCGATTCAAGTGTCTGGAACCAGCGGCGTAGCAATTGGATTCTATTGTCCAGACTGTGCAGTGCACAAGGGCCTCCGGCTAAGCGTAGGCCCCCCGGCGGTTAGAGTCCATTTTTTACTTTCAGAACAATATATTATGCAGAATGTAATCAAGTCTAGGCCTATATGTAAACTTTGTATAGTGTACACAGTGCTACACACTAAATCTATATAAATAAAAATGAAACTTTCCAATAGTTTGTTAAGAGTGTTCTCGGAAACTTATGGAAAGATTGTGTTGAAAATTTTACAAAACCTTCCATTCCAATAGAACCGTGTTGTATTATGCTTTTTCCCCCCCAAAAACGCAATCTTTTCCACACAAAGTGAACTTTGCAATCCGTTCGCCCGCCATTTGCAAATTCAACAAAACCGCTGGGTGCCAGATTTCCGAAATGCGTTGTCCCGAAATCACGTTGTAAAGTCGCCCTAAAGTCGCGAGATTTCGGAAATGCGAAATCACGTTGTAAAGTCGCGAATGACCAACTTTATCGCCGTGGGGAAGGAACGGTGTGAGGGAGGAAAAAAGGAAGAGGGAGCGGGACGAAGAGGGAGGGGAGGTACCGGAGGGGAGGGATGGAGAAGGCAGGGATGCAGGGAGGCAGAGGGAGGGAGGGAGGGAAATGGGACTGGGAGGGGAAGGGGATGGGGAGGATGGTCTTTTCTGCCACAGCAACGCGTGGCCGGGTACAGCTAGTAGTTTTATAAAAGCGTGTGTTTGGTGTGTCATCATTACAAATATCTTTACTCTTTGCAGTCCTTGGCGGGAAGTAGTTTTGCTGATGTGTAAATAATCACAATGGTGTCATAGATAATGGAATATTATAACTCTGTATAGTGCTTTGTGTAATTTAAATTGACGAATTATTGCATAATTACTTAGAAACATTCTCTCCGCCCCTCATTAAGTCTTCTTTAAGTGGTGCTGTAAGTAAGCGACAAGCACACAGAACGTACAAAGAAGGCCACCAAAATGTAAACAATCAGCATTTCTGATCTGGTCCGCAGATAGCGCGCCTGTATAAGGCCTATCGATGATTAGGTCTGCAAGTCTGTAGGATATGAGGCACAACGTTTTGTTTGAAACGAGGTTTAAGTAGGCCTATTCATGCTCTTAAAAAACCTTGGACGTCTGTATTATAAAGTTGAGTTGATGGTTAAGCTTTATTGCTTTTAAAATTTCTTTCGTTAGAATTTATATTTTATAATAGTTGGCCATAATTATGTATGCATAATCCCTTCCTCCTATTTCGTTATGTCCATTTGAGTAAAAGGAAGCAGGGCTTTTTTAACGTGCAGCTGTACACAAAATGTGCAGTTGTAGAAGCAGTTCTGTACAGTTAAAACTAGCAAAAAGGGTAATTTTCCTCCGATTGCAAGTGATTTACCATGGATGATGGGAAAGGAAAGAAGGAGTTGTGCAGTTCTTAAAATTCCTTAAAACAGCCCTGAAAGGAAGACTGTCTCTTGAGAGACAGTCATGGATAACCTATGTGGTGTTAGTGACTTCACTTTCTTACCCTCCCCGCGTCAACCAATAGATTCGCGCTTCCCATAATAAAAACCTGATAACCTGCTATAACAACAGTGTATCAAAGACCTACTGCAAACATGTGGAGCCAAACAGATGCCTATGTTAAGACGTAGGCTTATGCTTTGTGGTTTGTCCAGCTCAACAACCTTCCCCTGGAGTTACTGGACAATATTTTAGAAAGAGCTTTACTGTTTTGGATGGTTGGCAAAGTGCGAATGAATGCCGATGCACACATCATTCTAACTTTGGCATCAGTTGACACATGTTGGTTTGCCAGGATTAGCAGAAGAAAGTTCAAGAGGACGATATGGAGACATTTGACTGGTATAGCCTACACTCCGTTCAATCTTTTAAAGTAATGACTGTGCTAATTGATGTATTGAGTTAAGCGAGACCAGATTTGCCTCTTGAGACAAGTGCTAATAGGCTATGCACTACCCGGCCTCCAGTCAGCTCATTTTCTATGAATTGATCATCCGGTGAGACTGTGAAAGCCTTCACCGTTGCCCCGGTTGGGAGCTACGCCATATAGGATTTGTAGGTTCCAGTGGGTGGAGGCCTATCGAGAGTGTGAGGCGAAAAGTATAGAGGTTGATTACTTCAATCATGCATGGGCACAATGGTATAAGTCTAGATGGGCAGTCTTTGAACTGTCTTTCAGTGAGAAGGTGCCCATGCAAGGCCGGATGCAGAGACTTTGGACGGGGGATGGGGGCCAAAAATTCTTGGCGCTGGTCTAAAAAATTTCATACCCACCAAAAAAGTTGATGACCTTTTTTTAAGTCATCGGCATTTTCGGCCAAAAATATACCTTTTTCGCCACCAAAAAAGTTGATGACCTTTTTTTCTTTTTTATAGTCGTCGGCGACATTTCGGGAAATATACCATTTTTGCCACCCAAAAAGTTCACGATAAAAACAAATGGGGGGTCACGATACATGGGCATTTCTAAATGGGGGGGGGGGCATGGCCGAATTGCCCCCCTGGATCCACCCTTGTGCCCAGGTAGGTATCTTTAGTCAAGTTCGCACTTACTGACATTTGGAAGAGATCGTAGCACGTGACATGGCATATTTCAGTCTGTGATGTTGGCTAGAAGACATAATGATAATTGATATGAGAAAGATAATGGTTGGTGAGCGACTGAATCTGTTGAGTAGGCTAATGTAGGCCTACACCTACAACGTTTTGCCTGTTGTTTTGTGGAAATAAACAAATCTATAGGGTAAATGCATCAATTGCCTTGCTGTGTATCTTACTGCTTGGGTATTTCAGTTTACTATGAAAAGAATAGAAATTCAACTTTTTCTTCACGCTATCTTTCCATACTGAAAACAAATCGAAAGTATCTAGAGCAAACTATCCAACATGACGAAAGCCACCAGCTGATCCAGATGCTATCGAAAAAAGTCCTCAAGAACCAAGAGGATTGTATCATAATGAGACAGGATCTGGATTCAGACAAAACCAGAGAGCTCTTGTTTCTGGCTAAGTCCTTCGACGAAATTCAGTTCAACATTTTCGTGGAATGTCTGCGCAAAACCGGACAGCGTCACGTGGTGCAGCTTTTTGAAGAAGGAGGAGGTAACCCATTTTAACAAGAAGACCTAAGGTCTAGGCTATATCTTCTTTTTCATGCAGATGTCCTTTTAAATTTTCTTTCTATACCCATAAATATTTAACAAAGACTTCAAATTCTGTTGGAATTTTGTTGGATCTGAATAGGCTATTTATTTCTATTAGGCCTAATTGCAATGGTGTGTGTGCTTCAGCCTTCAGTGAACTAAAATGAGAATCTGAGAAGTGAGATTTTATACAGGAGCCCAAATTTCAGTAAATAACGTATCATATTGCTTATCATACCAGTAAACCTGCAATTATGCCTCTCCAATGTCATAATTTTAAGAAGTAGGCCTACATATCTGAAGCTATTTAATGGGCCTGAGCACCTTTACCTTTGACGGAACTAGCCTACTCTTTGATGAACTAAATTAATACTTATAGTGTAGCCTATATGGAAATAATATGACTTACACAAAGTATACCTACTCGAAAACGACAAGACCTAGTTTGTAGACACCATTAACCATTATCACATTTATCCATATTGCTTGCTTCAGTTGCTGTAAAAGTCGTTGTTCGGAATGAAAACACTTCTGGGCAAATGCTGAAACTTAAAGAGGAAGAGAAAGAACTTGTTGAAAAGCTGAGAGAATTACAAGATGCGACGATTCCCAGAAGCACTGAACTGGAAAGGCTCCTTAACACCATGGCGAATGATCAGATGAAGATTCTTCATGCAGTCCATAAATCAAGGATAGTGCTTTGGATATGGTGTCAAACGCAGAGTGCTCTGGAAAAACTTCGGCTAATGAGTGAATCCAGTGAATTGCATGACCTTCTTTCCAAACTCTTTAGACATCTGATACCTAACGGCATCGTGGTTCCAAAGACCGTCATCGTGCACAAGGAGCAGTCTAAGAAAGTTGTTGGTGAGTCCATTTCTGTTTGATTTCAGTCTTAAAATCTAAGACTAACTTAATCTGATTTTGATTTAATATAAGCAAATCTAACATGGCAGAAGGCTTTCTCAGTAGGCCTATGCATCTGTAAGACAGTACAACTCATGAAATGAACTATGTGGAAGCCAGGATGCTTGACTATGAATACAGAAGAAAACCTAACTGATGCTGATGTTACTGAGGATGAAATTACGACAATGACTATGATGTACAGTATCAATGACGCATAGCAAACATTTTATGGCAACTTGTTGGGTATTGTAGCCAATCTTAGTGATGGTCATAGTGACTACAACGACGACGACGTTGGTGGTAGTTGCAGTCGGGGTAGTGGTAGGGTTGGTGTTGGTAGCTGCAGTCATGGTATGGCTGCTGCTTGGTGACAATTGCGACGACTGTGACTATTGGCTGCTGTTTGGTGACAATTGCGACGACTGTGACTATGCTAAAGATGGTTGTTGTTGTTCGTGGTTGTGCTTGTGGTGTTAGGCTAGCAGTGACGGTGGTAACGCAGAAGTTCATTTTCTTTTATGTAATAATGTAATTTATTATTTGCAGTCAACCTTCGGTCAGAAATGAAATTGGCCCAAACAATTGATCTTCGGGTAGAAAGGAAATGCGTCAAAGCAGTCGCGAAACTCCACAACAACATTTATGTCCTCTGCCAGAACATGATTAATTCTTTTGCTCCGAACTCAGTTTACATCTTCGAAAGTGGAAATCAATTTCGTCTTCTGCAGCAAATCGGACTGAGGGATGTTGTTCATCCATGGGACATTGCAGCTAGTCCTGTAGGAAATTGCCTGTACATAACAGACTGTGCAACCAACAGCGTTTGGAAGGTCAGGCCGAAAGCCAAGTTCAGGGTGACCAAATGGAAAAACAATGTGACATCGCCGTGGACTTTATCGGTGCAAAGCAATGGCTATGTTCTGATTGCAAGAAGCCAACCACATCCGATACTCGAGATCTATCGGGTTGACAGCACACTTGATTCAGTCACGACCTTGCCCATTGGCATTCAGAACCCCCAACATGCAGTACAAACGTCGGAAGGGAATTTTGTCGTACTCCACTGGAAGAAGCAGGAAAAGTCACCAATGTGGATGTCCAGCATCAGTGAGGTATCGGTCGGTGGTAGGGTTCTTCGCTGTGCGTCCCACGGAGAAGCAATCCAACAGTTGGACAATCCTTCACACATCTTTATCGATTCCGCCGATAGAGTTCTGGTAGCAGATAGTGGAAAGAACAGAGTGATTATGGTGGACTCCGAGCTGAACTGGAGTCGAGTTCTGTTAGAAGAGGAGCAGGACAAGATGCGTTGGCCAGTTCGTCTGTTTTACGATGAAAAGAACAGACAGTTGGGTGTTGCGGGCGAGGCGTTTGGGTTAAATATTTACACAAATGAATTGACTCCAAACTCTATCACACAGTAAAAGGGTACGCGTATTCTGACGTTTGCTTGAGAACGTTGTCTATGAACAGACTTTAACTGAGCTTAATGAAATGATTAGCTTGACCTCTGTTGATCTGACCTAACCTATTAATAATATAGCTGACGTGCTGCTGCTGCTATGCGCGTGATGATAATCTAATTACGATATTGATAGCACCTAGTCAGCGCGTAGCAATAGGGCGTGCACTGCTCAAGGGCCACCGGTTGAACAGGGCCCCGGCGGGTCAGTCACTTTTTTATTTTGTGAATATTCAGAATGAAATAAAGTCTAGCCTACAATGTCATGTCCGGCATACACACGCAAAACTTATATCAAAAGTGTCAGCGGCTTAATTGGTTAATTGACTATAGATTCATCTGTAAAACATTTATTTTACCGTAGGCAACTATTTGTTTTGGTTAAGCATAATATAATTTGCTACCTGAAATCTGTTAACTGTTAAAGTGTATGTCCTAGGCCCTATTGTTTAGATTTGAACATAGGCCTAATTTAATTATAATAATGCAATCGCATAAAAGAAATTATGCCATTGGACGACTACAAGGACTATACAGAGTTAGGCCTATGAGTAGACTAATAGACCTCATAATTAGACATTTATTCTGCGTAAGCCTACTTATATTTTGTCCAGACCCTCCCTACCCGGTAGGCCTACGCAAATCGCCTATCCAGAGACCTCTCACAGCGTACGTATATGGACCAGTGATACCGCTCCAAAATTTAAGAA
The DNA here is from genome assembly GCA_945859605.1 of Lumbricus rubellus. Lineage (NCBI taxonomy): Eukaryota > Metazoa > Annelida > Clitellata > Crassiclitellata > Lumbricidae > Lumbricus > Lumbricus rubellus. Next base: position 39,768,367 of record OX243817.1, read on the forward strand.
AAGCCAAGATGGGGTCTTAAAAAAGTCAAGAAAAGCCAAGTTAATGATTATGGACTATGTTACCCATTTTATTTCAACAGAAACTCTTTTATCCGATAAATTGTAATGTTTATGAAATTATGTACATATATAATTACTACTGAAATTAATGTGTGTTAATTTGTCAATAATTATTGGTTCCGTTTGCTGATTTTCTAACATACTAACAACATTTTGGAACATAGTGCACTAGTTTTGAGAAATAAACGTCATCTTCACTTTAGTTGTTGTTTTCTTGAGCCCAAAATTTTTGTGTGCTTTTGTGTGATCTTGTGAGCCATTAAAACTAACTTGTTCGCAATTCTAAGATTAATGTCTAGCCTATTGTTATTAATATAGGCCTAGGTATCTGTGATCAACTTATCATTTTTCTTTATCTAGTTACATGTATTTGCACTTTAGCGCGGAATTTCGCGAAATTGCACGTGAAGTCACAAATAACTAATAGGCAGAGAGCAAACGGTTCAGAGAATAATAATCAGTCGGATATAATTATATAGGCCTACTAGTCAGTAGGCTAGATGGAGCCATAGTTATATCATTGCTAAGATTACTGTTATTTAGTGGATTATTGCTTATTGTTATTTAGTGGATTATTGCTAAGATTATTGTTATTTAGTGGGCAGAAAAAAGCCAAGATCCTTTGAAAAAAAGCCAATATCCCAAGATACGAATGAAAAAGCCAAGATCTGGGGGGGAAACCAAGGAGCCGTATCACTGTATACCACCGTGCCACGGGCCCGCGGCGGCACAACAATAGCGAAGTCGCGGGAACCAGCTTATGACTGGCGCTCAATCAAGTCGTTTTCGTTCTCATTCGTTTTCGTTGTTATTTTGTTATCTTTCTTAGGTAGGCTATGTTTTTTTGTTCTTTAGGTGTAACCTTGGGTTGTCCGTGCAATAATAATTGTCAGAAAGATTTTGGAACGAAGTTGCCATTTTTAACTCACATCTAGACTACAAAAACATCAAGACTTAGTGTCGAGTCTGTAATGTTGTGAAATTCACATTCTCCTCAATAGTTATTAGAAAGAGCAGTGTGAGAATTGTGGAAAAATAACTGGGGGGGGGGGCTTCGACATTATCCACTTGGAATTGGGGAGCGAAAATCATACGTTACTATGTGGCTCTGAGAAAGACAGGGGTTTGAAACCCCCAACCCCCCGGCCATTCTCACCCTGGAAAGAGCAGTGAATTTACTTCTCTTGAAACCTTTAACATTCTATTGATCCATTGTGGGGCGCGGTGGTCTAGTGGTGGCGTCGTTGCCTTGGAGCCGGAAGGTCCGAGGTTCGAATCCACCTCCCCGCGTAAGGACCTTGGGCAAGTCCTTCACTTACAATTGCTCAGCGCTTCGGCGTGAAACTCCGATGCAGTGTCCGCTCTGCATCGGGAGCGCCTCTGAGTAGAGAGCTTGAAGGGGCGCTATAACAAGTGCACATACATACATACATACATACATTGCTGCAATAGATCACTAATATTATAATTTCCTTTAAAAATTCTGAAATCACATCAAGCCTTAATCAAACCTTACACTAAAAAGAACAAAGTTATATTCTAGGCCAGGGAATGATGAGACTCCCTGTAATGGAACTTATTCTTTGCATTATAGCTGGAAGTTAATTCCTTTTTAAAAATATGCAAATAATTCAACAACTTCTCAAATTTCATTCACCATAGCTTGATCTTAAATGGAAATGCAAGCTCCACCTTTAACTGTACACTTAAAACAAACACTTAAAGTTCTTGATCATCAAACAAATAAACCCAATGTAAAAGAAGAAATTTACTGAGTTCCAAGTTCCTTAAAAAGTACAAAGAATTCATGTTTCTGAAGCAGGTTCATCAGTGAGACAATAATAGTCTGTTTCATTACCACCAATCCCTTATAAATACCCAATTAATTATTCTCCCATGAATTTTTCCGTTTTCAAAGTTTGCTATCCTCTCCGAACATATTCACAAATGTCATAACCCAGTTCAAAATAGCCCAGAAATCTGGTTCATATATTAATGACCAGTTCTTTCCTGTGAGAATTCCTTCATTTCTGAATCAGATGGTAGTAATTCTTCATCTGTGAAACAACTCTTTCGTGACACAGCTATACAACAGCTGTCAAACGCCTTGTCCTTCTTGAAGCACAATGTCCATTTGTTAATTTGATCGGAGATGTAAGAACTTACGTCCCCTACAAATGTAGAAAGGCAGATCTATGTCTTTAACATTTTCAAGTAAACAAACAAAACAATTAAGAGCACAAAAGTTCAATCTCATAAAAGATGATTAACGTATAATACTAATTCTAAGCATTAACTGTAAATTTCATTATACATAATTATATACGCATATCTATTCTAATAATATTAATTATAAAATGAACAATAAAACAAAAGCAGTAAAATTACATAAACCATAGGAAAGTCTTAGCATTGACATATTCTGAATATACTAATTAACTTCTTTTAATCTGCAACAAATGTCATGCATACACTTCTTAGGTTGACAGGCAATAATCAGCTTAATGCGGTTTGTCACTCAGTTTATTTTTAAGAAACAAAAACAAAAATATCAAATGCGGCAGCATGCATTTTAAGATAATTAAAATAATTTCAGTATAAAACTAGAAATTTTCAACGAATGGGTTTATGAGTATACAACTCACCTGTTTTTCCTTTCTATTCTTTCGTGCAGATGATGGGTTGCCACGGTGATTGGAGGCCGTGGGGCCGATGGGACGCAGCTGTTGCTGACGCTGTGAATGTGGGAACCTCGTCTGATGATAGCCACAGCCAGGCACAGGCAAACCGTTTGGTCCAATGGGACAGGGAGCATCTAACCCTGGTGTACCCTACATCATAACATTAGTCACTTGTTCATGATAAGATCATAACAGTATAGATGCATCTAACTTTAATAAACTCCACATCATACCTTGAAAAATAATAGTCCACGTTTTTAGCTGCAACTGTATAAAAATTCTACCCCATGGTTTTCTACATGCATTGCAGTGCTTTTATGATTTTTATTTACTTTGCATTCATTGTATTGAATAAGTCTTTTACTTCTGTAAGATTATGAAACTAATACCAGGTATTGTTTGAAGACATATTGTGGTGTGTTACATGATGTTTAGAAAACAATTTTGCATTCATTGTTGATGAAACTAGGGTGACCCAGTGGCAGACCCACCCTGTTAGCGGAACCTTGTGTTCCTTTGGGTCTGCGAATTGGCGCCACTGTACAAAGTGTACATTAATGTCTACAGTATTTGCTTGCATGTATTAATATACTCATGTATATCTATGCTTCTATATACAACGCCTCAAAGGAACCTAATGACAAAGTCCCATATATGGTGGAGCAAGCCTGCTTACCATGTAAACTTGCAAAAAACAATATCAAAGTTGCAGTTAATACAGTAATTATGCATTGTGAAAGGCTCCAATGTATTATATGAATGCTAACGTAGTAAAACAATATGTTGAGTTAATAGGTGTATAATTATGGTAATCTCTTTCAGTTTTGTGCAATTTTATATGCAGCTTAAAAAGTGTAGATGTATCTGCTTACATGCGTATGTGTTCAGCTGTATACGACATACTACATTATTGTGTATTAAAGGAAAGCAGTATCTTGCAGATTCCAGAGATGTTACAGACTTTCTGAGACTTACTTACTTATTTACTGACTTTAACCCAACCGGAAGTTAAGATCTGAAGATACACAGACTCAACTCACCGGATCACCCTTGTCACCTTTGATGCCCTTCTTTCCTTGTTTTCCTTTTCTGCCCTGAATTGACAACAGAATATACCTTCAGCATCTTATACATACTTCAATACAGACACCTCCACACACAGTGTCACACATAATTTTATATAAACAGCAAAGAGGACTTCCAGCGGTAGCATAATATGCATAATACATACATTCCTACGTGTACATAATACTTGTAACACACACACACAATCAAATATACTGCCCAACATAATACACTCACATAATTTATAAAAGTACATAATAAAGTTGAAACGTTGTCAGCTTATTACAGCATCGACACCTATAGTTTATTATTTTGATACAGACCGCTGGTCCGCTGTCTCCAACAGGACCCGAATCTCCTTTGTCTCCCTTCGGTCCAGGCTGACCTGGAGGTCCCTGTATAAAGCACAATGAAAATTATAATCAAGTGAGTATAACAGTGGACTTCATAACCATTGTTTGCAGTCTGAGTTTGGAGTATGTCAGTTAGCATTTCCCAACATCGAAACTGCTTCGTCATCATCATTGTCTTCATCATTGTCATCATAATCATTGTACCACCATAATTGTTTAATATCATCATCATCATTTGCATCAACATTGCTATCATCATTGTTATCATCGTCATCGTTGTCGTCATCATCATTGTCATCATAATCATTGCTACCATCATAATCGTTTAATATCATCCTCATCCTCATTTGCATCATCATTGTTGTTATCGTCATAGTTGTCGTCATAATCATCGTTACCATTATCATTGTCAGCCTTAGCACCAGAGACTTGACAGAATCTCAGCAGAAATATTATGCAGTTAACCAGACAAACTGAACAAAATGCCCCTCGACAAACACTGTCAAACAGTCACCAGACATGTCCCTGGAAAGAGGAAATGACTGTAGAACCAAAAATGTCACCAGACAAAAAACTACACAGTGCAAAATGTTACTGAACGTGCCCCAGAAAAGTCACTGAATAAATGCATTTCATCTGCAGGAACTAAACTCCAACAGTAAAAAATGACATGAAGTGAAAAGCATGCAAAAGTTGATAACCCTAGGCCCTAAATTATGTAAATTACTTAAAATATGTTAATCACTCGTCTTGAAGTTTGAAAATGCCTCAGAAAAGTCATTGAAGAGATGTCTGTCATGCGGAGGAGGCACCTAACTCTAACAGCACTAACAACAAGGAAACTGCTTTTAAATAGGCCTACATAAAATAATTTGGATACAATTATTATATGAAATTACCATAGAAACTTTCGTTTTAAGACCCAAGTATAAACCTGTTGACAATAACTTTTAGCGCTGACAGACTTACTTAATAATTACATGCATTAGGAAGCTTCACTTGTGTCCATGAATCTCACTGTTGCTTAGAAAAAGCAAATGAAACCATGTCACTGGACTCTTTCAACAGCGACAAATGCAATAATTCATAAAGTGTCCATTAATACAATGCATTCCAGGATATAAAAAATATTAAAATTATTTTACCTTCACATTTGTATTTAAACAATTACGTCACATAGATGAATATTAGAAGAGCTAAACACGCATATCTATCAGAAGAAATTTTTCTCAGTCTAATAAATAAGTCTAGTCCCAAAAGGCAAGGCGTATTCAAGCATGCAAAAGGAACTTCATAGGTTCGAAGCATCTCCCATGCAGTGTCTATACTATAGTATCAAACACGGCTTGTAGCCTACTTACGGTAATTGTACAGGTAAAACTTACCTTCAAATGCAAAAGGCTAAAAGCAGACATGCAGTTAGTAAACAATTAGTGAGCCAAAGTGAAGAAATTCTTAACAGGATCTTCAGAATAGGTCTTAATAATTATAGTGCAACTTTAAAGAATTCAGCCTCGCTCCAGATCTGATATTCAAGATCAGAATCGGACTTTTACAACCATGACGAAAATGAAGCCAGAAGAAGGGTAGGAGATTTGAGCATGACGCTGACGCAGTTTGCTTCGCCGTCATGTAGTGTAGTAAACTCCGAATTTATACAACCCTGCCCTATAATTGATTTCAGTATAGGGGGTTATGTGGTAGTAAATAGTAATTAGTGCACGACTTGGCTCAGTTTATTGGTTCCTATATTACACATGGGTCCGTCGGAATTGTCAGAGTGTCGGCGTTATGGCCGAGTTATTCAAACATTGGGGGGGGGGGGGAGTCCTAGGGAAGGTCATGAAGGCCCAGTTTGTATCTGACTGCCTATCTCTGTCTGTCAGCCTGCCTATCTATGTCTAAAAATGAGACTGGTCATCATGCTGGTTAGATTTTCTCATGCTAACCTGCCAAATCATGCTAAAATCAAACTCAATGACTTACAGGCAGACCTATGGGTCCTTGTTCGCCCCTCTCTCCATTTAATCCCTACATCGAATTAAACATTATGACAAGACTTGATGTAAACATACAAATAAAATAATGTAATATTCCCTTACAAAATTATCAGGTCTATGCACAGGCACCAGAAAACTGACTGTGTCCTACATTATTGGCCAAATCAAAACAATGCAAGTTCTGACAATATCACAATAAAATATTATGAGCTATACCAAAGTGTAGGCCTAGATCTATAACTATTCCTCACACATCCATACAGATTAAACTTTCACCTTGCATGCAGTTGACCTAAATCTTGTTTGGCCCATGTGCTTCGAAGCCTCTCGGAATTGATGCATCTTTACTTATTTAGTACCCTCCCAAAGCCCTACCTGCACCTCACCGCGGTGGGAGGGTGAAACAGCCAAGTAGGGGATAGCCCGGTGAGGCTATGCCATCAGTGGTGAAGAATTCGGTCGAAGAACCACCTAGGGCGTTACGCGAGGTGGACAGGCTCACCGGGAACCCTGAAAGTGCTGGCTAACGCAGGAGGCAGGTGTTGGAAGGACACCTCAGACCGGATGAGGCCAAAATGGCCCAACGATCTCCTTACCCTACCAGGAGAGGACTCGTCACCGCCTGGCAAGAGACCTAGAAACTCTAACAAAATGAACTCGCAAGAGACCGGCCGAAATGGAGAAGTTTTGTTAGAGCCTCATCGTCGGTGAATACCTGACGGAGGAGAAAGAAAGAGTACAGGAGTGTCTATCTATTCCTGTTATAATCCATTTCAAGCATGTTCTTTAAAAAATTAGGTGTTCTATACCATTTAATACATGTGCACATGCGAACTGCAAACAAGGGATACTTTTAAAACACATTTCCGTTAGCATAGGACTGTTCAATATCTACCATAGTACCCTGGGTAATATTATTGGCTCATAAGAAGGCAAATAACAGCTCGGCTGAGTAGCCTAAGTAGTTCTTAGTTTTGTGTGTAAAAGTGACTACCGTAGTCTATTTCTTTTTGATGAATTAATTTGTCACTGTGTCCAAGATACAAGACTTTACACACCGAATCCAAGCAACAGTCGGGAAGTACTACCATCCAGATTGGTCTTCATCCAATGTTACCAATAGTTTTAGCCAAATGACCCCTTTGATTGTGATGTGGTATAATCCGAAATGACCATTGATTTTAGCCTAACCACCGACATTATAATTTTGAGTAGGGGTAATAACAATATCCTCAAAATCGCAATCATCACATTTTGCTTGACAGAGTTAACATTTCGTTAATGAAACCTCAGCTAGGATAAAGACGAAGAACAGCTGATTACAAGAGGAATCAAAAGGAGAAGAACATACCGCTGATCCCTTCTGTCCGTAAAACCCTCTTTCCCCCTGTCCACAACACATAGTATAATATATAAACACATACAAACACACACACACACACACTAAACGGTTAGCTACTTAAAAGACGCTAAACATCGTGGCATATAGGTCCCACACAGTTCGTTGCACGCTTTCTGTTTCATGCCGGACATAATGGAATATCACAGTGCTATCATATTATCATTGCTTTATTCACTTTAAAAACTTAACTTTCTCAATACACTACCGTGTTCAAAAAATTTAGGAAAATAAAGCAAAGCAACAAATATGATACGTGATAGGCAGACTTCTAGAAAACTTTGAAAAGAGAATTGATTCAACCAAGAAGAAAGTATAAAAAATTCAAAAGAATAATGAGCTTAAAACCAACTAAATAAGCCAGAATATTGAACAACCAGCTCATAAAGGTTGCAAAAACCAACACTGAAAAAATCTACCGGTAACTCTAATAATGTGGCCAAAATGCTCTTTGAACCAATCATTGTCATAATAGCCTGCAAGGATTACACCATACTGATCTTTCAACACATCCAAAAAAGTAGGAAAATGTTACAAATAACTCCAGAATCAATAACACACTGGATTGGAAAGTCATTGAACATGCTGTGACCAGTTAGATCACCTATACACAACAGCGCCCCAGGCGGTCCCACAGTATCACGACTTGTTTACATAACAAATTCATTACAGTTTATTATATCAATGACGAAAAAATCAACGAATAGTTTATATTCTCAGAGTAAAAAACTGCCTGTGGAGAGCACACTGCCATTAACTTTTTGAACTCTTGTACAGCGCTGTTTTGGCCTTGGCTGAGCTACGGTGCTATACAAATCGTCTTATAAAATCCAACGTAAACACTGAAGTGTGGTGACACAGGTCTGTTACTAGGAGTATACCATACTTAGATTTATTTTTATGACTTTCTATCCGTGCATATACAATTTCCTTGCAAGTTGCAAATATTATTATTCAGCTAAGAGCATTCTGGCCACAAAAGTGCTGGAAATGAAAAGACACTCAGCAGTGTGGTGAAAATGTGACTAAGGACTTCTCCTGGTTGAAAAGACCACCAAAGCATCAACTGTGTCCTACACCGAAAGTGAACGTCTCTGACCTTAGCAACGGACGAAATAATCTTTTCAATGATATTCTCACAGACACTGTCGGTCATGTTGTGCGAGCATGGCTAGAACCATAAATTTAATATAATATAAAAGATGGATAGTAAATAGTAATGTAAATCAAGTTGAAATTGGAGCAGGCGCCCCAGAAGTCAATATTCTTTAACGATAAACTTGAGGCTGAAAGCTGCATGGGTTAAGAACAATAATTACTGAATACCTTGATTCCAGGCTGGCCAGGTGGTCCCATGGGTCCCTGTAAAGTAATATAACTATCAATTTATACATACAGTGCCTACATCAGAGCCTTTTACATGCATTGGGCCTGATTTTGAGAAGTGATGTCAGCAGTGCAGATCACGAATTCACTGGCAAGTACTAAGAACGTTTAAGACCTAGATAAAGATAACATCTAGATAGGAATAGGAAAAGAAAGAAGGAAATAAGGAAGAATGGATGGAAGAAGGAAGGAAGGAAGGCTGGATAGTAGGAAGGATGAAAAAGGAATGATTGAAGGAAGATATGATGAACAAAACGAGTGATGGCAGTTTGAGGGAAATACAATAGGAAGAAAGGAAGAAAGTCAACAAGGAACAATGGAGAGTTTTGAGAGAGGGAGGGAAGGAGTGGAATATGCCTACAGAGAGGAAAGAATGGTAATGTCAATGAAAATAGTATATCAGACAGCAGACAGATACATCTGTACAGAAACAAGGTCATAGTTTCCTGCAGCATCACTGCTTGTAGCTTGACATTTATATAGCCCCTTTCCATGGAAATTCTCCGAATGCAATGAAAGGAGTAGCAGACAAACATAACAAAAGACCATCTTATCTCGAAAACGTCTTTGAACATTGACTGCAAGCAGGTTAGCACAACGGAATGATACGAGACAACACCCGATATAAAATCTTCAGTGTTTGGATTATGTTAGGAATGTGTGTGCTAGTAAAAACTACAGTAAACACACTGGTATGATTAGCGATGTGAAGAGATCTCTAGGAAGAGATCTCTGGTGTTTTATCAAAGAGAAAGGAAGTTCTATTGAACTCTTGAAGCCATTAATAGCACATTGATTTACAACGCAATTCGTCACATCTAAGAACTTCTGATGAATACACCGTAGCATCTTTTGATGAATAGGCCTACACCCTAGCAACTGGATTACGTTCCTTCAGTTTGAAACTCAAAAGCATACGGAGTCATGGGAACCAGCGTATTCACAATCACAGGCACTACCGGTAGCTAGCAGCTATTCACACTCACTAACCAGCTAATTCACAGGTTCTGCCATCTTATAATTAATCATACTCGTTACCACTACCAGCTTTATATTCATTCATGCTAACAGCTTATTAACAGACACTACCACCTAATACAGGTAGTGTTTCACAGGCACTACCATGCTTATTTCCAGGTCCTCTGTGTCATCATTTGATGCCCATTTGCCCATCCAAGTAAACAGTTGGCAGAGCGGGATCAGATAAAAAGTTAGACACACATCACATTAAGACAGGGTAAACGCTATGGAGGTTACCATTGGTCCAGGTGGCCCACGAAGTCCATACATCTGAAATGGCAGCACCCACGCATTCATAATAATAACACAGGAATAAAAGATAGAAATATAATCACATAAATACAAATATTTAGAATAAAACAATCAGTCAGTCATTCAGTAAAAATCAATTAATGAATTAAAACTGCTAAAACAGTTTAATATACATCAATCAACAATATTTCAGTTAATCAAATCTCACCCACTGTGACTTACAACCAGATAATTAGCGGTAGCACGGCACTCTCCAATGGCCATGTGCACACTATTGCAAAGCCAATAAAAGAACAAAATTTACTGTGTACAAGGCAGGTCCGACTGAGAACACTAGAGTAGTGGCAGTAGTAGTATAGTATGGCTATGAGCTAACAATATTCTGCAGGTATTTAGCCATATGTGATGGACGCATAACAGTATTCTATAGCAGGTGTTTAGCTACATATCTGGATCCCAGGAAAATAAACAGTATCCTTACTTTATGTATACCATTGTACAACGTGCTTGCCCTTAAGGTTATCAGTGTCTACGGATAGTAAATGGCATCGTTTCAATATTTGCAACAACTCCCTATCCACAGTCATAACACCTGTCAAGTGTCAAGATATACCATAACCCTCTCGATTTTGCATGAATGACACACTATTGTATGCTGGCCTGTGCATGATTGATAACTATTTTACTCTGGTCTTTGCATGACTCCGTCTTGGCCTCTTGCAAATACTAATCTGCACCTCAGATTCAGAACTACATAATTGTCTCAATTGGGGTATACAATGTATGTAATAAATGAGAGTTTGGGTTTTCTCCCCTGGATCAGTCTCACAATATTACAGTGCCATACAACTAATGCTTGGTGGGTGGCACAGTGGCACTGAATTAATGGATAGTAGTAAGAATAATAAAAATAATAACAGTAATACTACATTTAAGGAATAAATAAATAGATGGAATTAATTATTGCAATACAGCTAATCTGAGAAACGGTTCAGCACTTACTCCATCACCACTTTCTGGATCCGGTGAAGATCCTGGCTCACCCTACAATCAGAGAAACAACAGACTGTGCTACAAGAAAGCATTGTCTCTGTATAATTAACTTAATATTATTTAGGTAATTGCAGACATATTTCTAATCCATCTAATCTAGAAAATTATAGAATTAAATTATAAACATGCAAGGAAAATCAGTGCATCTGTGATATACCTAAAAGGCGCAACATCAAATAGCCCCTATTAGGTACAGGTCTCTGTACTTGCCATTATGCACAGTGCTACAGTTTTACGTCAGTCTGTACTTATTTTTTAAAATACTTTCTACCTCCGTGGTGAATAGACGTATACAATTAGTATATAATTATGTACGGAACTAATAATAGAAAAGATATAATCTAATACTACACTGAATCCTAAAAACCTTCACAACAATAATATACATAAGTCATATATAAAATAAATATTCATGACAAAGAAAAATAATCTGAACACGGCATAACATACTGGTGGCCCTGGCAAACCGGGTGGCCCCATCGGGCCATCGAGACCTGACACTCCAGTTTCACCCTGAATTCCCTGTGGCCCAAGTGGCCCCTAGAGAGGCCAAAGCAAAGCAGACACAACGAAAATAACCAGAAACCAAAGAAGAAATAGAAAACATTTTGTAACAGTCAAGCAAAGTAAGCGCAACAAAAGCTCAGAATGAAAAAGACAGAAACAGAATGAACAGAAACAAATGCGTTTCAGTTTTCACTTAATAGTTTTAATCAAATGCTTTCACTGAATCATTTGACACCAGAAAGATTTTAATCATCCATCCAAACTATTGCTACAATCACAATGGAAGTCTTCTAATAATTGAAATTATCATCTCCAACTTCTAAAGTGCACCTTGAAAGCCAAGTGCAGGGCACCAGCTTATTCATGAGTGCTTAATTAATACCATCATAATCAGCGTTAGGCTACTATTATAAAACTTGCAACAAATTAGCTGCTAATAAGATAACAAAACAATAGGCCATTTCTAAAAGTCTTTTGAAGGCCGTCTAGTATCTCAAACCAAAAAGCAGTCAAAGTATTTAAGGTTGCTACTAGGCCAAATATGGTGAACCCTTGCAACCCAAGCACTGGTTTTACCACAAACTAGACTGTCAACCGTGCAGTCAGCAGTTGATGCCAGCACACAATAAATCCTCTATGGGATAATATATAGGATTCCTTGGTATGGGCAATGACGAAAATGAAAAGGTATATATCAAAGATGACTATTGGTCACTTGGACGATTGAGTATGTAGATATCTGCAATGATTTAATTACCTTGTTGATAACATCAGCATCACAGATAACCTACTGATAAGGCTGCTGATAAGGTAGGTAAGTAATGGATGATATGCGGAGATGATAAGGCATGCATAATGAAACATCATGCTTATACCTAAATGACTCACTGGAGGTCCCTGATCACCAGTCTTGCCAGAAACACCGTCTCTCCCACGTAGACCCGGAGCTCCCTGTATCACCACAATCATCCCATCAACGCATGCCAATCCTCACCCTCGTAATCACAGTCAAACCACATCAAATGATCTAATCTAATTTACATGGTTAAAAATTGCCCGAGTACATTGGGGGGGGGGGAGTTCAACCCCAGGTCTTTCTTATGACTCTACAGTAGAGTTTTCATGGCATGTCCCAACTCAACATGGATGAATCCCTCCCCCTAAATTTACCTTTAAGCCTCAAAAACCGCAAAATAAGCTACTACAACAGTTAAATCTAACACAAAAAAATACTTATAAGCAATCACATTGATTTGATATATAACAAAATTTAAGAAAACCATAACAGCTAAAAGAGCAAAAATATAATGTTGACAATTTTTCGATGAGCACCAGTCTACAAAATGATGATTGTAAATTCTTTATTATTCATCCTACACAAGAACCTCTAAAGCAGCCAGTGAAAATAATAACCATAACACGGTTACACCTAAAGTTGTGAGCCTTCCCAAAGCACTGAAACTGATGAAGCCAAGCTAATTATCTAACTCAGTTTAAAAAATTAGATCAAATAAAATCACAAATTTAAGTAGTGCTGATGCCTAATATAACTATGAGGTGTCAAAGTTCGAACATTGGTGCACCAACTCAAACAAAAGTGTTCGTGTTCAGCTTTTCGATGGATTCCTCAAAAGAAATCTCTTACCAGCTTTCCTTTCTTTCCAGGACTTCCAGAGTCTCCTCCATCTCCTTTAACTCCAGGCGGTCCAATTGGTCCCGTTTCACCCTGACATTCATGAAGAACATTGCATAACTATTCCATTGCATTGTATTGTATCTATATATTTATATAGCGCATCTCACAGAATGACTATTCAGAGGCGCTTTTAGCATGAAAAATTCCAGGGGAAAAGAAATTTTGTTAATGAACGAGGGACTGATAATGAAAAACGAGTCATTAGTCTAGTCACAGCTGGGAAATGCCAAAATATGCAAAAGCTAAATGAGTAGCCTATGCAATGCATACCCCAACAGAAGTGAACATATTAAGAGCAGATACACAGAGCCTAACAGCTCCCACCTGTTCACCCTCTTCCATTCTTCCGTTCAGCCACAAAGCTGCCTAAATGCTGATTCATCATATTCTTCCCTACATCAATCTGCATGCTGCCAAAACTCCCATCCACCCACTCAGTCACACACCCGCCCATCAATTCATCCATCCGTCTGCTGTTCAGTACCTGATACAGTACGACATTACTGTCCAAGTCAATTCAAATCTAATAAACACAGTCTTACCTCCGTCAGTTGTTCACTGTCCTAGCCACTACCCCTCCTGCTCCCTAGCACTGCTCCGCCCTCCCACCACCTCATCACTAAATCTGCAAATCGCTCTATTATTTATAACCATCACTGTTCCACCACTTTGAAACAAACTTCCTTGAGCACTACGACAAAATATCTGACTCATGATATGAACTCACCAAAACCTCACCTCTATAGCAGTCTCTTCACAAGAGAGTTATAAAACCAGCAGTCATCTACCATGTTCCAATGTTCACTAATATCTTGTACCTCTTAATCACTGTAGCATGAGTGATGAACATTACACTTACATTTCAGGCTAATGTTTGTTGTTTCTTGTGAGCACAGCACATCAAGAAGTTAATGTGAATAGATCAATATATATAATCTAATAAGAAACTTCTGCGTTTACTCAACTGGTGAACAGAATGGAAATTAGCAGTTTCCAAGCACATTTCTAAAACCGACGAATTTTTTGGAGACTGATTTGTGCAAAAAAATATTTGAAACATAAATTTATTAAATTTGCCAAATCATTTCTGCAGCCTTGAGTGATTTTCACACTGTTTATATGTTTGAAAAAGATCGTGCAGATCTTCATTTGAGGTGTAATGAAACAATAAAAGCAATGAATGAATCTGAAATTAAAAGCTAGTTTTGCAAAATGTGTTCCACAATGGAAACTGTAAGCAGGAATCATCAAAGCATAACGGTTATACACGTTTTTAAATCAAGGTGAAATAATAAGAATTGAATTTGAACAAAAGAGATATGAAAATAGCTAGATATAAAAACAAATTGAAAATAACTACGGGGTATATTATAAAAATAAATTGAAAAATAGTATATAGACCATTTCAGTGAAACAGGTCAAGAAGTGAATTACTTTAACACCTTAATAACGAGCCACATTGGCTTCTTGGTCACTTTAAAGTGATAAACAATTGTAAAATGTTTTCCAGAACCACATATACTTATCAATTACAAAACCTTAAAGATTCACACATGTAACTTAAAATAAAGCACAGACTGTACAAAGTAACACCTAAAGAATTCAAACCCAGTTCAATTACTCCACAAGCCTCACAAACAACAAAAACTTGCAAAGTGATTTACACGAAAGCCAAAAGCACCCAAGGAACCTTCACCCACATTAACCTCTGTGTCAACTTATCTTTACACAAAGCAAAGTCTATAAGAATGAAGTGAAGCAGAAAGTCTAAAACAGAAATGCCACCAAAGCAGCCTAAAAGAAATCGACTGAAGCACTTCCAACGTGATCTAAACGAAAAACCAGAAGCACTTCGGAGCATCCACGGCCACACGAATATAGAGATACCTCCGTTGGTAACTCATTTTCCAACACATCATCCTTGAAATGAACAAAATACTCGTCATCGTTCATCTGCTGGTCGAGCATCCGGCGCCTCCTCCTGTTGCTGCTGCTTGTCTGGCCCTTAGCTCCCTTCCTCTGCTGCAGTTGGCTTATGTTCTTGCGAGACAAGAGAGGACCAACGTGCAGCCGACACTTGCGGTCGCGTTTCTTCGCCACAAGTAAAACGTGTCAACAATCAACCGCCATTCTATCTGCCCTAGTTTACATCAATCGGGTCTCCTTTTACTCAAGTAACGATGCTCCTCAGAGACGAGATCAAAAAGGCACAGAGTGCAGATTAAATTTCATATTTTTACTTTTAATTTGAATACTGCACTTAGCATTGCTACTGACATTATTATTATATCGCATACCATAAATATCATTATTGCTGCTATTATTATTATTATTTGTTTGTATGTGCACACTGCACTTGTTATAGCGCTCCTTCAAGCTCTCTCTCTCTCTACTCAGAGGCACTTATTATTATTATCATTATCTTTTTTTACCCGAGGTATTTATGATCCCTTGGGATTTAAGAATCTATTCTATGCAGTTAGTGTTGTTAGTTATGATTATTATTATTAAATTATTATCATTATTTTATATAAGTATTTACCCAAGACACATATAATTCTGCTCGCTAGAAAAAATAGGAATTTCATTTATGTGGGATAGCTAGTTCTCACTCCCAGGTATTGTGCTAAGTAGCTGCAGAAAGCAATTTCATGAAAGCAGTGGATTGACTTAGAGATGTCCTGATTGAGATATATAGTGTTTCTTTTATCTTTACTTAAAATAATCATTATTATTTATTACCATCACTGCTACTGTTGTCATCAAGATAGGGTATGTGTGAGCATGATCCATAGTATGAAAACATAGTGCAGGATCAAGAAATGTATCTGGAACCTCTTCTCTGATGCCTGTCTTTACCTTGTTAATCAGCTAAATAACTCAAGGATCAGGATTACAAAGATCATGGAACTGCTGAAATTATATTCAAAATGGTTGTTTATTATGAATGATGTTCTTAACTTTAATATTGTAATTATAATTATTAATATTATAATTACTATTATATTCTAATTCCAATATTAATATTATACTTATTATTAACACATTACATCTTGCTATTTTCACTACTCCAGCAATAAATAATTTTTTAAACATGATAAGTATGAATTGGCCATACTCAAAACAGCAGACACATCCAAAGGAGAAACAAGCAAATGTTGCAGTCACAAGCGAAAGTCTAAAGCAAAGATTGTGCCCAGTGAAAGAAAGAAACTCCCAAAGCTACAGAAAAATTCTCAACAACCGCAAAAAACCCTCAACTAAAAACCCCACCAAGCACGAACAACATAACGAAAACAAATGTTGCAGTCACAACTGCCAGCATATATAAAATGTCCTCCTTCAAAATATTAGCCATTGCCACGAAATAAAACCTCGTTGAGCAAAACGTAAAAGATTTAATTTTGTTTTTCCTGAAGACTTTTGAATTTTTTTATGAGGATCTCAAAAGTTTTACAAAACCCAAAGAAAATTGTGACTGCAACATTTGCAGTAAAACAGAGACAAAAATAGTTAATAAAACTCAATATGTAACATGTATTATAACAATTATGTAAGTGAGGACATCAATCAGGAAATAACATCGTCTTGGACTAACACTGTGGAACAATGGACTCAATGAATGACAGAGGATAATGAAGATTGTAAACATTTCCACCAAATGGTGGGCATCAGGAGTTACTGATGATCACGATGATATTGATGATGATGATTTAATCTATGTAGCGCCTTTAAAGGAACATTTGAAGCATTGCAACATGACACCTTGAAGATAATAGCGATGCAAATTAACAGACTTAGCCTAATCAATCATTGAACTGCTGTAATGCTATTGACAACAAGTCAGTGTAATTATAATAAATGCAAGATTCATTTAGCACTATACTACATTAAATATGACAGTCAACAGGAATAGGTGACTAATCTTGATTTGTAAATGCGAATCAAGTGTGCATGAACAGCTTGTCAGGATTGCTACATGGAGTCTATTCAGCCGATATGAGTCTGCAATCGTTGGATAACAGGAAATACTAAAATGAGATCACAAATTAAATTATAACTTTGATGTGAAGCTGCTACTACCTTTTTTCCTGGTGGTCCCGGTGGTCCTGGAGGTCCTTCAATGAAGACACCTGGAAAGCCACTATCCGTGGAGGCACCTCCCATTCCAAGTCCTCGTCCGGTGTCTCCCTTCTCGCCTTTTGGTCCCTACAGAACATACAACTGTATGCTAAATACCTTGTTCAAAGGGAATCTCACCCGCCACGCTTATGAAAAGATTCTTGCAGAATAGGCCTAGAGGAAAATAGACGAAAATATTTCTCCCTTAGTAGAGTTTGATTGAAAAAAATATTCTTGCAGAATGGAAGTCGGAAAGATGAAAATATTTTTTCATTAAGTAGAAATTAAATTGACGAAAAGATTCTAGTTCAAATTGGAGTTGGATTTATAAAAAAATACCTCAGTAAATAAAGGTAGCATTGGTAAGATAATAATTGCTGCTAAAACATACAATGGAATGAGGAAACTAAAACTAATTATTTCCTAAATAATTATAGAAAGAATTATAGCTCACCGGTGCTCCAGGCATTCCATCTTTTCCTGGCATTCCCTAATGAAAAGCAGATTCAGATAAATTACAAAAGTACAATAGAATAGCTCTCCGGCAACAGACAAAAGACACTGACTCCATCAAACAATTTATGCAAATATTATTACTATTATTACTATACGCACATATTTTCTTAGACTATCAAACATGAAAGCTACTTTCTGAAAATTTCATAATCATAATATTACAATGTATAGACCGCACGTCTGTATAAATAAATGCCTAGCGAACTTAACCTCTGAGAAACCTTTGGAGATTTTTACACCAGCAAAATAAACTATGCCTCTGCTGAAAGGCATCGTCTACCAACATCAGCCTCGAGCATGGTGAAAGCATGTATGTACATGTATATACATGTATATGTATATAAAGACAACCAATATGGCGCCTCTTAAGTGCCTAACACACATGGCAATCGAAACGATATAAACAACCGTATTTTAAGAGAGCCAAAAAAATTCTGCACCGAGTCAAAAAATGCAACAGTATGTAGTAGAAGATTGTTCCCGGAGGATAGTCCAACACATGTACAAGATTAACAAGAAGGCACGACGGGCTCAAGTTGAAGTGCTATATCAACTTGTAGTGATTGGAACTATACACATGCACAGGCTGGTAAAAAAATCAGTGTGCTGCGCAACTAGACAGTAAATTGTCCTCCGTATTTCGTAAATAGACACAAAGCCACAAGAACTGGATTCATTTTACCAGCAGACAATCTACGTACACAATTGTCAGACACTACTGCATCTGTCGAAAACTCAAGACACCGATTCTTCTGAGGTGTGAAACACTGAACTACTGCAATATTATTGTCTGAATCAAGAAGCACTGGCAATGCCGCAATTGCCGGATCAAAACTGTTAAAAGCAGTTTGGCTAATCAATGTACCGTTTGTTATAATATTTATTTGGTTCATGTGACACTTTCTAATGTGCTTCTGTTATAGCACTTTATTTTTTAAATGTATGTAATCATTATATTACAATGCAGGTACACATATCATGTACATTTGTTAGATGCAAACAAAGCTTACTTACTTACTAACTAACTAACTAACTTGCTTAGATTAATTTTGCACACACTTACTGAAGGGCCAGTTGGTCCTGTAGGACCCTGAAACAAAAAGTTACATTAATCATAATCACAACTGTGACAGCAACTACGTGAAATACAGCAATGCACTGTGCTTTGCAAGATTGACACATGCTTAAATTTCGTCAATATAATAATCAGAAAAGTTTTAAAGTTTGATAGAAATTTGATTGGAACATAAAATACCACAAGACAAGATTGAGGCATTAACTAGTGCAATGTTCCTGAAACTTCAGTTAGTAATTGTAGGCCTATATATTTTATTTGTAATCGTTTCAAGACAAATTCATAAAATGACCCTCAAAAGTTGGTGATGGGCCCCTACCCATATACGCCATGGATGTGTTGTTATCAATAGCATTTTATCACCAGAATAGCATGCATAGCAATTGTATGTGTACTTTTGAGAAATATTTAATGCATGGTGCTGCTGTGTTAAGTATACTGAGAGACAAATAGACAGAAAGGCATACACACACACAAACACACACACACACACACACAGGTAGGCGACAAAGATAGACACATAGAAAGATATAATATATATAAGATATATATATAAGATATATACAAGATATATATATATTATATATATATATTGTGTATATCAATATACACATTACATAATACACACACACACACATATATATATATATATATATATATATACATGCATGCAGGCATACATATAAACATAAATACACACACCAGCAAAAGTAATGACAGCAATTTCATCAGCTCCAAACTATTTCCAGGTGTGTTGCCAATGTGCAAGTACTAAGACTGACACAATAATGGCTGTCCATCAACGTAAAAACAGACAATAGCCAGTAAAAGACAAACCCGCCTACCATCTCTCCAGGTGCAGCTGGTACAGCGTCAAATCCAGGCAGACCAGGCGGTCCTGGTGGTCCCGGCTTTCCAAGTGGTCCTGTCTCACCAGGTTCCCCCTATAGTATCAGATTTAAGTAAACACAGTGCTCACAGAACATACAAATTAAACCTCGGTAATTGAAAGCTCTTGTAGATTTGGTGCTCGTATCCTGGCAATATACTGAACTGTAATTCGCGAACATTAAAGTCTGTAAGACATAAAACATTTATTATAGCATCCTCATCTATCCATCTATCTAATTATCTGTGTGCTTATCTATTCTGATGTACTTGATAGCCAAGGAGAAATAGAGAGTTACCGGCACTCAATATCTAACTTATAATCTGGTTCAAATTCGTGATAGCTGAATCATTTATGTTAGCAATAGTTGACTGGATACCTTTACGCTAATAAGAGTTGACTGGATACCTTTAGGAACGTTTATGCAGTTGATTGGCTACCTTTAGGAGAACATTTTATGCTAATAAGCGTTGATTGGATACCTTTGGAAACATTTATGCTAGCAATAGTTGATTGGATACCTTTAGAAACATTTATGCTAACAATAGTTGATTTGGTACCTTTAGGAACATGTATGCAAACAATAGTTGATTTGGTACCTTTAGGAACATTTATGCTAGCAATAGTTGATTGGATACCTTTAGAAACTTTTATGCTAGCAATAATTGATTAAGGATACCTTTAGTACTTGAACACGTTCAATGTACTCATCTCGAAGGCCTCCAGGAAAGCCAGGTGGTCCACGATCACCCTACACACACGGACACACACACACACGAACACAGACACACATGATGCAAGTTGTATTTGTTAATGCCTTAATGGCTGCTGCTGTTCTATTCAGTGTATACTGCACACTTGAAGGCAACAGCTACTGAAGCATGGATGAATGGATGGATGGAGTGAATAGATTGTAGGATTGAAGGATGAATGGGAGGTTGGATGAAAGAATGGATAACCTGATTTACTGATGGATGGATTGGTGGACAGATTGATTCCAGAATGAATGCATAGTAGGATGAAAGTATGGATGGATGTGTACAATGGCTGGTGTGATGGATGGATGGAAGGATGGGTGGATTCCAGGATGAATTTAAGAATGGATGTGATGACTGATGACAAGATGGACATGTAGATCAACAGGTAGATGGATGGAATAGGAAAGTAGAAGAATATATAGTCACCTCTGTGTGTGGGTGGAAGTGTTAGTAAGTGGATGAAATCATATAAAATTAGAAGCATATTATATATATATATATATATATATAATATATGTACTTATATATATATATTATATTAGACAAAATACCACACTGTATGAGGAGATAGCGATCTTAGATAGAGAACGGATTCATGCAGAAAACTCGATTTCAGACGTTTTACCAAAAAAATCAAACTTTCAAACCATCCACAAAAGCATGCAGTATGATTTCAGAAGTTTTTGTTTTGTTTATTGTTTATTGCACATATTCAGCTCTGTTGATACAATCATGAACAACTAAGTACAGTGCAGCAGGAGCCAGCAAAAGTTGATGCAGAGCCATGCAGAAAAGATCTCGAACATGTAAGATCCTTGAAATAACACAAAATAAATTGCTGCAAACGATCGCTAGGATTTCATGACAACTGCAAAAAATAAGAAATGATGACATAAAACATTCATTAGGTATCCAAAGGACACTGCTAGACAATACAAAGTCGTTCAACAAACAACCCCGGATGGGTTGAACATGTTGAGAGAATGCCAATATTATTGATCAAATCTCACACAATGCATTGCATGCAAACTTTGAAGGAAAACAAAACAAGACAGACCAAGACAAAGACCTGGATTAGCACAAAACGGAACAATGGATTTGACAAATGACCAGAGACAATGAGCATACTTTATTCGTACCACGGAACACCATTTATATAGCTCCTCAACATCATAGCAGTCCAAAAGCAGATTCACTATAAAATGTAATCTATCAGGATCTAGCAAGCGGGAAAAAATGCAGGGCAACATGCTTGTTATGCTCTTGCCTCGAAATACCTTGATGGTAACAATCTCTAGAACACCATAAGATCCATCGTTTAACCTCACAGAACGCTTCGATGACTGAAATACAATAACCGCCGAACAGGCTTTCCATGTACTATCCATACATGAAGGTTGTATATAAACTCGGATGGACTGTCTATACAGAGAGGTTAGAGGCTTCAAGCACAAGCAGGAATTCGCTTTGCATTGCAACGGCGTTTTCATGGTGCTGCTGACGGCGAGGGTGCAAGGGTGGTGAAGGATCTCACCACATGAATTAATCGAGAAATTAACAGGGTGGATGCCATAGCCCTATCTGATAGCAGTCGAAAAACGTCTACATTTACATCTGATCACTTGTGAAGTGTTGGAGATTTTGGCACACACCGCACAGCTACCCTGTAGCATATGATCTATACCTTTTTTATAGTCTGCACAGTAAAAAAAGTGAGACTGAGAGACAGATAGACAAAAGACAGACAGATAATAGCAGACAGACAGAAAGAAAAATAGATGTAGGTAGAAGTAAAGAGACAGCTCTAGAAACAACAAAGAGAAACAGACACAAACACAGACACAAACAAAGAGATAGACAGCCATCAAGATCTTGGACAGCCATAGTCTGGAAAACTCACAAGCACGTATGCCTGACAAGCATACTTGACAGCTGTCCATCAAAAAAGCTCACTATAGTCAGACGCTCATTTCGCCATCATCCAATCACGTCATTCAGAATGCATTGCTGATAAGCTCCACTGCAGATGGTGCATCACGGATTCCGTGAACAGAAATTCCATTCAAAAGCCAGACACACATTACACATGCAATGCCAAAGTAAACTGGCCCACCACCACCACCATCATTACGTCCTCCTACTTCAATACCACCACCTCTGCCCTATGCGCTTTGGAAGGAGGCAGTACCATATCTAGCCGTATTGTACTATATGAACAGGAAGAAATTGCAATAACAATTGTTACCTTGACACCTGGGATTCCATCATATCCAGGTAAGCCAGTCTCTCCCTTGTCTCCTCTCTCTCCTCTTTCTCCCTAAACAGAACACATGTTCACAAATTATTCTACAGTCAAAACAGCTAACCAAACAACTCCAGTAATGTAGACCTGGCTCAATGTAACTGATATACATGTATCACCTACAAAATGAGTAAAATTTATATTGTTAAATAGAATTTTTCAGTATCTGTATAACTGATACATTTGAGAAGTAAAATGTTATTAGCTGGAGGCAATACAATTACCAGATATCCAATAAAATGCTTTTGCAATAATTATATACACAATTTACACATTTACATATAATTATGCAGTTTGAGTATACATTTACAAATAAGTATTTTTGAATTTATGTGCATGTTTGTATGTATGGACATTTAAAACATCAATTTCATACATACCTTGTCGCCTTTGTCACCTTTCAACCCAATAGTACCCTAATAATACAAAAAACATCAAAAAAAATCCAATAAACTTTAAAAAGAACCAATGCAAAGTTTGAATTTATGAATAACAGGTCATCCTACAACTGACCAATAGCCACTGACTCATGCAACAAACTCACAAATTGGCAAATACAATTGACAAATAGATTCTAGTCAGGATACTGCATCAGACAATGGTAACTGGGCTATGGGTAAGCCAATGAACAGTCAGGTAAATAAATGAACTTGAATTAATTAAATTATATTAATTAATATGGTTACACTTCTTTTTCTCGGCTAAAAGTAAACAAATAAAGATGTAAATAAATAAATACAATGAACTAAATGAAATTAATTAGTATGACAAATTGCTATGTATTATAGTAGTATACCTTCTAATTGTCTGATGAAATCAGGTGAACTAAGTTAAGAAGTAATTAATTAAATAAACTCAATTAAAATTGTATGGCTACACATTCCAATTCCTTAGACAGAAACAAACTAAATTAGGAACTAATCAATCAAATTAATCTAATTAATTAGTATGGCTACACTCACTCATTTCTCAGATGAAGACAACCTGCAGGAAATCAGCCTGCCTAATAATTCATGCAATTAAAAATTTTGGCCTACAACCAGAACAATTCTCGGACTCGATTAATGATAAATCGGAAAATAATGACAACCGTGACATTGCAAGAACATAGATGTTGGCCTAAGACATTGGACGCATTCCAAATCAGCTCCAGTCACACACAGAACATAATTCTCCTCAATACATGTTCTGACTTAATCAAACTCCAGTAATGCATGCACAGAAAACCTGTGAAGAGTCGTGCCATTGGAAGTACACTCAAGACTTATCATGTAGTGGCGAACACGAATGGCATAATCAATATTGCGCCATTTTGATACTTCAGGAGCCCCATTCAAATAGGCGGTGGAGGTGGTGAAGTATCTCACTCAACTTATTCATAGAGAAATGAGTAGGATTGAAGTCACACAGTCAAAAAGAGCATGTTCATTAAATTTTAAAAGGGCATAACAGCCTGTTATATTGTTATGATGTTGCCCTGCTTGTAGATTCAGGACAAATAATTAATGGCTTACTCACTGAGGTATCTTGCAGTTTCTGACGGAGCACATTGGCTCCTAGTGGAAGATTTTTACCCCACATTCAACAGCAAAAAGGCATCAAATGTTTATAACATATTCATTCATTCATTCATTCATTCATTCGCTGTCTCGCGGGTCTGGCCCCTGTCTATTTGCAGGAGCTCTGTTGCTACACCCTGAGCGTCCAGCGTCGTGGCTCTCTTCGCTCTTCTAAGCAGGCTGAGCTTCTTGTCCCCCGGTCACGCACTTCTATTGCTCAGCGCCGTTCCTTTTCTGTTATTGGCCCTGCAACCTGGAATGGGCTCCCTGTGGAACTACGTCTAATACCTCGAGCCTTTGAGACTACGTTCTACTCTGCTCTTAAGACTGTTCTCTTTAGCCGTGGTTGGGTCGGGAGCGCTTCTGAGTAGATATTCTTGAAGAGGCGCTATATAAATGTCTGAAATGAATGAATGAATGAATGAATGAATGAACACATCCTGTAAACTGGTTTCTACGAAATGTTCACATCACATTTACTTACTGGTTCACCCTTTGGTCCATCCAAACCGATGGGACCCTGCAGGAGAACAACCAAGAACATTCAGATTCATCAGATACCAGTAAAGAAAATCAATTTAGCATCAAGATAAGATACATAATATTCACATTACAAGCTGTCTTCCTACCTTGACTAAAACGCTATGAACAAGAACCAAGAAAATATGTCTAACACATAACATCAAGGTAAAGTATTTAGATGCCGCATCTACATCAGTGTAAAAGTTGTGTAAGTTATAAGTTACCAGCTGCATTTGAATGTCGTGCACAATAACTACGATATTATTAAATAGAATTGTGATCATAATCTCCAAATTTATAAAGTGCCAATCAAAAGCCAAGCACAGGACACCAGGTTATTCACGAGCGCTTTGTCTAGTCGGAAAGGTTGTCCAAAAGAGCAATCCAAAAGTCGTTTTCCGGTTACCAAAGGATCAGAGGTGGCAGAGCAGCTGTTAGGGTGGGTGGCCTTTAGGAAATAACGGTAATGCAACAAGTGTTTTGGTGATTGGATCATCCACTGTCTTGGTTAGGCTACCTGTCTAAATTAGGTTTTTAATTACGGACTCGGCAAGCACGTTCTACAAACTACTCTCCTCTCCCTGGAATGAGCAAGAACCGTTTTGGAGCAGATATTTTTGACAGACGCTGTACAAATACTCTGAATGACTTCCAGAGTGATTGAGTGCATGAACATTCAAAGTGTATTGAAGGAAATCCCTTCGTGTTGATTGGACCTATTGTCCTTTTCGTAGGCAAGTTTTGAATGAACGGCAATATTGATATTTGTGCCATGTTCAAACGACAGCCTCAATAATAGATGAGCAGTAGCGGTCTCATATAATTGGCATTCACGTTATAAGCAAACGCATGACAACCCTGTCGACACGCAAACTGACAATAATTCGGAGTCATCAATTCATTCATCAAGCGACACACGATGGTCTATTAAGTTCACGTACTCGACCATTGGCCTAAAAGACTCAGAGGTTTATTGAATGGAGCATCAAGCACTACAACCCGTGCGCAGCCGAACCTTTGTAAACTGCAAATTAATTAAAGTGCCACTCAAAAGCTAAGCTTATTCACGAGCGCTGCGTCGAACCGGATGACTATCCAATTGGAAGTAATTTCCGTGTTAACAGGTTTTTCATGCATGCGCTTATAACGTTAATGCCTCTAAGACTAAAAATTAGGTCTTCTTTCAACTGTTATAATAAGTGTAGTGCAAAACTGACGAGTTTGTTGCCTTAAGTTACCTTACCTTATTATAGGCGCTGACAACTGTGATGATTTTAGATAATAATTCAGTATACTAACCGGAAATCCATTTCGACCAGGGAGACCAACAAGACCCTGCAGAGAAAAGAATGCTCTCGTTGGTACAGTTCAGTCCACAACAGTCACTCAATCAGCCACCCAAATGCACCGACAAAGTTTTGTGTAACATCACTCATCCTTCCAATCAAATAATTATATTAAGCCATCCATCCAAAAGTCAGCCAGCCATTAAAGTTAAACCACCAATCCATTTTAAAAGCTAATCCGCCAAGAGGATGATACATTCTTACCGGTGGTCCAACGTCTCCCTTGTCTCCTTTGCGACCCTTTTTCCCTTCTTCTCCCTGAGGTCCAATAATTCCGGGAGGCCCTGATCAACAACAAAGCACAAACACAACTCTGACTCATAACCATCATTTCATTTGACAAACATCAACATTACTCACCGCAAAAGACATCAAAATTTCTTTTAAGAAATAAGAGGACAACTTTATTTCGATCCTAATGCTTCTGAGCGCCTCTGAATAGGTTTCTTGAAGGGGCGCTATATAAATTTTCCAAATGAATCAAAGGGACTTGACTTATATCCAAAAATGCAACAAAGAATGAACACTCAAATATTCAAGTAGCAAAATAGAACTTGGTCCAAATCCTCCTGTACCAAAGGGACAAACACAAGAGGATGGAAAATGCTTTTTCAGGCTCTCTTTGCCTCTCGATTGGTGGTCTAAGGTATGGCTGACTTATGGATGGCTGACGGGGAAGTACATTTCACAGTAATTGACAACTGGTAGGTTAAGAATCCGGATTGATCCATGCATGCCTATGCCCTGGTGGCAATTTGAACCCCGGTTTCTCAACTTGAAATTCAGCATGTTAACCCCATGATAAAACCCACAAATAGATAATCTGTGAGGTTTCAAACAGCTCCACTTGGACCCAGATGCTCCAAAAGCGCCAATTCCACACCCAAAGATGCATAGGCTACAAATTAAAGAGCCTGACTTAATCACTGTCCTGCCTCAAGAGCCTCCATCCACCCACCAATCGTAAGGTGCCAAAAATTTCCATGCCTGCACATACCGAAGAAACGGTGAAGAGCTACTTGCCAAAGTGACGTACATGACACTTGGCAAGAATATATTCTGTCCGCTTAGGATCAGTTAACGCTATTAACAGAAGCGGATTGGAAACTGAAGAGGGCGGCGGACAGCTTAAAAGCGACCATACCAACCGTCAATACCGAACCCAGGACCACGTATACTTAGACGTGCAGAGCCTGTGTTATTACAATAAACACCGTCCGGCCATTGGGACTTAACCGCTGAAAAAGTAAACTAACAGCGGGTGTAAGATAGCGAAGGCACCGAGGGGGCTGATGAGCGCGGGGGCCGTACAAGGGGGTAATTCGGAAAGTAACGATGAGTGTCTCTGATCAGGGTGCGTGTGCGTGGCCCTCCCGCCAGACAATTCTCTGCTTGTCGGGAGGTCATTTAACTCCACAAGAGGCACTCGTTTGCAGTAAATTATCCCCGGAAAAGTCATTCTGGGTGTTTACGCGATGTCTGTACAACGATCGAGGCAATAACTGGAATTTTCGGGTTTGATCACAGCCACTTAAAGGAATCACTGCTTCAAAGAATCTAATTGATATGCGTGTAGGATGAAGACACGTTGAACCATTTCATACCAGCGAAGGGGCTGGGGCACACATTCAAAGGGGTTGGGGTACACATCCAAAGGGTCTTGGGAACACGTTCAAAGGGGTTGCCTCCAGCAGTAGTGAAGGACATCAGTGATATCATATTCACCCGATCAATTCACTACTCAAAAGCGAGCAGGATTGAGGTGAGAGATAAAAAAGTGTACATGTCAATGTGTATTACGAGTGTAAGGACATCTGCAATCCATAGATTATCTGCCACCACAATAATTATATGCTTCTGAAGCCTCGACGACAGCATGATATTGACAGGCTACGAGGGCTATTTGCCAGTTCGCAAATACCGGTCGAGCCGTAGAAGATGTGGCCGGTTAATGATCCGTGAAATTGTCCGTGGGAAGATTCGCAACTGTGCACCGTGGCCTGGAAGCGGTGGAAGGCTTGGAGTGAAGTTCAGTCATTCAGGGAAACCGCGGGATACATGTCACAGTTTCCTTCAAATGTTTATTAGCAGGGATGTGAGTCCCTTAGAATAGTACTGTCCCATATGCGACCCGCGGGCTGGTTTCAATTGACCAGTCCGATCTTAGTACTTTAGTAGCCTATATAGTTAAGTAATTTGTGCAAAACTGAAGTGAAAAACAGACGCGGGCATCCACGTATATCTCTGCAGGAGGGGACAAAACACAATTGTCGCTGTTTTAATTTTTAGCATGGGTTTAAAAATCAAAACAGGAAATTAAGAACGTTGTCATTTTTCATGCAGATTTCTAAATGTAAGTTTCACAGTTTCACTTTATCAGTGCTTTAGTGCGAAGAAATTTGTTATCGTATAAACCAAATAGCCTACTAGGTAGGCCTAACCATGTAGCCTAGTATTTTAAATATAAGTGTCGATTTTCCAGAGGGATGGGGGTCAGTGCCTCTCTTGCATGAAAACAGTCACTGCGTTGCCTCTTTCTACCCATTAGTCCGAAACTTCAAGTCCAATTTCAATAATTGTAGCCCTTGTTTTATTAGTTTGCTGGTGCTTTCAATTGTATAGGTCGTACGGACCACACACTATGGGAACCTATTTTGACTAGCTGCGGACCACACACTATGGGAAGCTGGTACAATGCTGTCATACGTTGTCAATAGAAGCATTCCAGGCTTCAATGGTCTTAACGCAGAGCAACTGGCAGATGAAGGAAAGCACAATGGACGGAACTCTCCATTCAATAAATTTGTTCAAAGACAATGACACAATGTTATGGTCTATCGACGTAACAATGACACATTGTTCCCACTGTGACATATTGTTGAAAATCCCCATCAACATCATAATGATCATCATCCATCCATTCATTCATCAATCCATTCATTCATCCATCCATTCATTCATCAATCCATTCATCCATCCATTCATTCATCAATTCATTCATCCATCCATTCATTCATCAATCCATTCATTCATCCATCCATCCATTCATTCATCAATCCATTCATTCATCCATCCATCCATTCATTCATCAATCCATTCATTCATCCATTCATTCATCAATCCATTCATTCATTCATCCATCCATCCATTCATTCATCAATCCATTCATTCATCTATCCATTCATTCATCAATCCATTCCTTCATCCATCCATTCATTCATCAATCCATTCATTCATCCATCCATCCATTCATTCATCAATCCATTCATTCATCCATCCATCCATTCATTCATCCATCCATCCATTCATTCATCCATCCATTCATTCATCAATCCATTCATCCATCCATCCATTCATTAATCCATTCATTCATCCATCCATCCATTCATTCATCAATTCATTCATCCATCCATTCATTCATCAATCCATTCATTCATCCATCCATCCATTCATTCATCAATCCATTCATTCATCCATCCATCCATTCATTCATCAATCCATTCATTCATCCATTCATTCATCAATCCATTCATTCATCCATCCATCCATTCATTCATCAATCCATTCAGTCATTCATCCATCCATTCATTCATCAATCCATTCATTCATCCATCCATCCATTCATTCATCAATCCATTCATTCATCAATCCATCCATTCATTCATCAATCCATTCATTCATCCATTCATTCATCAATCCATTCATTCATTCATCCATCCATCCATTCATTCATCAATCCATTCATTCATCCATCCATCCATTCATTCATCAATCTATTCATTCATCCATCCATCCATTCATTCATCAATCCATTCATTCATCCATCCATCCATTCATTCATCAATCCATTCATTCATCCATTCATTCATCAATCCATTCATTCATTCATCCATCCATCCATTCATTCATCAATCCATTCATTCATCTATCCATTCATTCATCAATCTATTCCTTCATCCATCCATTCATTCATCAATCCATTCATTCATCCATCCATCCATTCATTCATCAATCCATTCATTCATCCATCCATCCATTCATTCATCCATCCATCCATTCATTCATCCATCCATTCATTCATCAATCCATTCATCCATCCATCCATTCATTCATCAATCCATTCATTCATCCATCCATCCATTCATTCATCAATTCATTCATCCATCCATTCATTCATCAATCCATTCATTCATCCATCCATCCATTCATTCATCAATCCATTCATTCATCCATCCATCCATTCATTCATCAATCCATTCATTCATCCATTCATTCATCAATCCATTCATTCATTCATCCATCCATCCATTCATTCATCAATCCATTCATTCATCTATCCATTCATTCATCAATCCATTCCTTCATCCATCCATTCATTCATCAATCCATTCATTCATCCATCCATCCATTCATTCATCAATCCATTCATTCATCCATCCATACATTCATTCATCCATCCATCCATTCATTCATCCATCCATTCATTCATCAATCCATTCATTCATCCATCCATTCATTCATCAATCCATTCATTCATCCATACATCCATTCATTCATCCATTCATTCATTCATCCATCCATCCATTCATCCATCCATCCATTCATCCATCCATTCATTCATCCATTAATTCATTCATTTTGTCTCTTTATTCATTTGAACAATGTGTATGGCATCCCTCCTTTCAAGAAACCTAAACTCAAACACCATGGCAAATTGGCAATACGAATAAGATACCACAACTTGTAAAACGTATAATTTGACATTGTATCCAGGCATCATCATCATCATCATCATCATCATCGTTGTCGTCGTCGTCACCATCATCATCATCATCATCATCATCATCATCATCATCATCATCATCATCATCATCATCATCATTATCATCATCATCATGCTGAATGATAACAAAGAAGATTAGTGTCACCCTCCTCCTTCATCCAGGCTTGGGACTGGCACTGTCAGAGAACAGTGTCGAAGTCTAATCTTCGTGTAATGACTTAACGTTAATTTATACCGTATAATAATAGATGGAAACCAGGTTTTTCGCTGCAGCCACCGTGTAGTCAGTGTCTTTGATATATAGATACCCACAGCAGAAGAAGAGGAGTAATGGATAAGGCTACCAGTTGGGAAGATGCATCATTCGATTTACTGCGTATATATCATTCCCTCCTCCGGCAGAGGAGTGTATACGTAGAAGACAGATTCTGTGACGAACAAGTGTTAGAAACGCTGAAGAGGTTCCACAAACTGATTGAGTCACAGAATGATGCACTCATGTCTTATATGCAACAGCTCTAATGCGTTAAGATAGCCTAAGCCTTTAATCGCTTCTTAATAAAGAGTCAGTTCACGTAGGCCCTACACACGTGTTCAGAGAGATTCACAAATTCACAATGACTACAACGCTTGGGTATTGTTGGCTAAGATCGCATCATACGTATGACATCGTATGTATCGTATGCAAGTAGAATTAGATCCATAGGCTATGTAATAATGTAATCATGTATATAGGTATGTGTATGCATTGCATCTTCAAGTTATATATAATTATGATGAACATTGAACACATTATATTATGAGGCAGCTTCTCCACAGTGATCACGGAACAACAACAGAAGATTATTGTTTTGCATTTCATTTGCCTCTGGCTTTCTTATGTTTCCTCTGAATGTTACGTTATCAGAAGTTAAAAACAAGTATGGAACAATACTACAAGTTCCAGTCTAATGATAAAAGGCAGCAATAGCAAGCAGACAGACAGACACACACACACACACACACACACACACACATACAGATATGCGCAGAGACTTAAAGAAACAGAGGGGACGATCCCCGAAATGTTTGTGGTGGGGGACAGTCCATGGTCATGTCCCCCCAACATTGAAGAAATGTGCATAAATAGCATGGTGCATTTCTGCAGCGTTAGGACATTCAGGGCATTTGGGGGTTAATTCTATTAATCTAAGAAGTGAAGACTAAAAAAGGTGATAAGTTTATTTTGACAGGGAAAATTGTATGTTTTTCAGGAGATTTCGACCAAATGACTAAAAAGTCAGCCGTTCGTCCAAAATGTCGCGCCTTGGCGATCGTCCTTCGGCCGCTCGTTCGTCCCCCACCCCCACCTCAACTTCTGAACCAATTTTCCGCCTACACAGAGAGCTCAACCGTGCAGTTAAACAGGAAATAAAAAGGGCCATAGGATTGCGTCCAAAAAATCAGTCTTTCTTTAAATGTTTATAATAATCAATTAAATGCATGTTTTTATTTTTCATAATTTGCGAATTGTCGCCACCGTATAGTTGTCTCGTAGAGTAGGTTATGAGCGTTTGTCTCATGATATATAATTTAAGGATTACTTACAATAAACGGACTAATTGGAAACAGTGTATAGCTAAAGAATTGTTGATAAAACCTAGGTGGCGAAATCCGAATAAGATACAGATACAGGACCAAAGCAACACCAGTTAGCCTATTGACGGAATGATCCAGAAATCCTACGAAGCCATCAGTTATTATCTCCCACCTTAGGCCACGCGTTCCCTATATGTGGGCTCGTCCCACATTACCTTAGCCATTAATGTCAAACGGTCTTGAGCGCCTGTACAGAGCCTTCACTGGTTTTCGGGAGGCCTGGGTGGGAAGGGGGCAGCAGACTGGGATGGCAAAGGCGCCGAAAGACTGCTACTTAACAGGTTAGATCTGGGCATCATCCGTTCGTGGGGTCTAACGTAAACTTATCATTGTCTGGCAGTTGGTCAGAGATGCTGATGCTGCTGCTGATGCGGATGCTGAAGGGGCATAGCATCTGCTGACGTGAGCAAATGTTTACCTAACACCTACGCTCGGGTCTGCCAGAGTCTCAGTTGGGGGAGATGCATGGGTCTTTGTCTGGGTTGGAGGAACATGGGGACTGACTATTAAACGGAATAGAAGGAGACCTCACCGTGAAGATTCTACCGTGAAGATTCCAAGACTGATCCAACAGGCAGTTTGGTAGCCTCATGCACATAATTAATGTGACTGCAGTCCCAGGATTTAATGTTCCTGTCCTAACTGGCGACATCGCCATCGTCGTCATCATTACCATCATCATCATCATCACCATCATCACCATCACCACCATCACCATCACTACCATCATCATGGTCGTCATCATAATTCCAACAAGCACAAATCGCGAGACGAAGTGAAGTCGGGATCGGACTCGCATCTGTTGGAGAAGCCACCACCGGAGCGAAATCAGATACAACAGAGAAATGAGAAGCAGAATCGAGATGGATTCGAATCATTAGATGGATAAGGAAGTTGAAAGAGACATAATGTGTCTCAACACCTCAAACAACGCCATCCATTCGTCGCCATGTCTTGTATAGATGCAGAAGATGAGCGGTGGATAAAGCCCTGAGGAGGCAGCCAGGGGTATAAGTGTTAGCGCATTCATTTTCTGATTTTCAGTCGTTTTCTCAGCCTCAATGTATACGAGGGCTGGTACTGGTCCTCTCCCTCGCCCTCTCATCCTCCCACTGACAGTGCAAGGTCGGTGTACTTATCATAGCTGAGTGTTTTGGAAGTGAGCACGCAATAGAAATCTCAAACCAAATATTTTGCCCTGCTGCATGGGGACTTGAACACAGCCTTTTCATTTACAGTGAAGAATGCTATACATGTATACCACTGCACCACCTAGCACCCGTTTGCCCAATTACTATGACTGAAGAGGACAGTGAGGGTTGTGCTATCCATTCTGCCGACATAAGCATAGATAAAGCAACAGACTTTTTTAAAGTTGCTCCGAATACTTTTCTTATTTACTTATTAGAACCACTTAAACTTCAGGTCAACTAATCACTTTGAAATCTGTCTTCTAAACGAGACGTATGTCTTATTTTCTGCATTTGACGCATACACGTGTGTCTTTGCCTATGCCTCTGCATGTACCTTTGTCTGTACCTCTACCTGCACTTGTGCTGTACCTGTACCTATGTCTACTATTGCATGTGCATACGTGTGTGTGTTGTACCTGTGCCTGTAGGCCTATCGACTCATGTACCTGCACCTCTGTCTGCATGCAACCCCACCAGTAATTCTGCCTATACCTGTGCCTGTACCTCTGCCTGTACCTCTGCCTGTTACCTCGCCTGTGCCTATAATTATATGTACCTATGCCTGTACCTATTATCTCTGTCTCAGTCTGTACCTCTGCATCTGTATACCTCTGCATCTGTACCTCTGGCTGCCAATTTCAATCAGTTAAATTATCCTGTACACCAACACAAACACGATTCTCACAAGTAACGAAAATCCTCAGTTTCTGCCGGAGTGATTAAGGTTTTGTGGTAGCCTATACGTATAATATAAGGTATACGGGTTGAAACGTTTGCTACAATATTAGCTAATACACACATCAGTTATACACACATCAGTTCGTGATTGACTATATATATATATATAATATATATATATATAGACGCTGACTTGTCAAAGGTCGGATAATCGATCATGGGAGAGACACGGGAGCCCAACTTAAAAATACATAAAAATATTTTTACACAAAATATTTATGTATAATTATATACACGTCATAGACAATAAATATATATATATATAAATATATACAAACACTGGCAATATATAAAATATATCTATACAATTTGATACATGCATCATATATGCAAACGTGTGTAATATACATGGTCCTGGACCTTGGTATTTGTCCATTGCTGGCTCAAGGCCATTGAAAAGGACATGAGCGCCTCCCTGTGTTTCACATGAAACTGGATGGACTTTTCTTACATATACACACACATAATATACACTGTGTCCGGAAAAAAAGGGACCCATTTTGTAAATATGAAAATAAATAGTAAATATTAATCGATTTTCATAATTCAAAGACCGTTTTTATCCTAACATATTTATCTAACAATTGTGAAAATATAAAAGTTTCATTCCAAATAATGACGTCATAATGACGTCATTTGCACAAAAAGTCAAATTTCGGAGATAAATGCGCAAAATCTTCAAACATTTCAATGTTTTTATGATGTAATTTATCAATAATAAATGTAAGTTTGATTTTATTTTTGTATCTGAATTATTTTGTGGTCAAAGTGTACACCTTTGGCCTCAACGTAAGCTTCAAAACGATCGCGCTAATAGCCAACAACAGCATCGATAACCTGCTTATCAAAATCCTCCCCAGCAGGCATTACCAATTCGCTCACGGAGTTCTCCAATGTCTCTTATCCTTGTCTTGTAGCCTACACCTTCTCCTCCATCAGTCTCCAACTCTTATTAAGGGCGGGATTTAATCGGGCGGCCGTTTAGCAGTCAAATAATATTATTAAGAGGAATGAAATTCGAGACTCCTTAGTTAACAGTTCAACAGATTGACGAACTCAGTGAACTGAAGCGCTATTTTGTTTAAATGTGTAGGCTATTGTTCCGATTATTCCCGGATAGCATTCATCACTTTTTTTACAGCGCAGAATTTCCCTCTAATAAGCTGCATTTATTTTCACTCCTGGTTCTATTAAATGGATTTCCGTTTTACCAAAAACCAATATACCAACCGAAACCATGCATGAATGGCCGGCCACATGCATTTGTATGCAAATGACGTCATGATGACGTCATTATTATGATTGTAACTTTTATATTTTCACCAATGTTAGACAAATATGTAAGGATTAAAATGGTGTTTGAATTGTGAAAATCGCGTAATATTTACTATTTATTTTCATATTCAGAAAATGGGTCCCTTTTTTTCCGGACACAGTGTATATATATATAATATATATATATACTTTGCATATACTAAAAAGTAAAAATACATTATATATGACAGCAAAAATTGGATAATACGGATCAGAACATTCATGGTATGCATCAGCAGAAAAGCTTATATCAGCCCAAGCATAATACAAGTATGAAGGCTATTAAATATTATTATAATTTATATACACGCATACATATAATATACACAAATAATATATATATACTATATATATACTATATATATATACTATATATATATATACTATATATAAAAATATTATATATATATATAATTATGTGCAATGCATTTGTGCGCGATACTGTGGCAGGCTAACGTGTTGAGCGCTTTCTTTTCTTTAAACTATAATATTATTTGTACACAAATGTCTGGACACGTATACGTGTATGTGTAAACGCACGTATAAACACCGTACGTATGAATATAAGATCTGTTGCCTTTGATTGGTCGCACATATACTTCTAGTGGCAGAACGAAGATATAGGTTTTCATAAACAACCAAAGACTTCAGATGGAGATGCTGATGCATGAAAGCATTCGTGAGAATTCCATCCTCATTCCCTCCTGCTCCTCTTCTCCTGCTCCTCTTCTTCCTCCTCCTCCTTCTCCTCTTCCACCTCCATTATCTCCTCTTCCTCTTCTCCACATTCTCCTCTTCCTCCTCCTCCACTGCCTTTCACAGTTCTCCTTCTCTCTCTCCTCCTTTTCTTCCTTCTCCTCCTCCTCCATCTTCCTCCTCCTTTCTCCTCATCATCTTCCAATCCTTTCCTTCTCCTCTTACAAATCCTCGTCATTCTCCTCCTCCTCCTCCTCTTCCACATCCTCGTTCTTCTCTACCTCATCGTCCACCTCCTTCCTCCAACACGTCTTCCTCCTCTTTCTCATCCTCTTCTACCGTCTCCTCCTCTTCCAACCCATCCTCCTCGTTTTCCATCCATTCCTCTTAAGCAGGAGCAGATGTACTGTCTTCCTCAGCCCGTACTAAGTGGTGGTAATGGAACTGCATATAGAAGGTCCCATCACCCCTACCCCGCTTTCAACCCCATCACACCAGCCCCGTCCTTTTATCTTCCAAATGCCCTCACCATCCTCCCCCATCCACTCCAAGCACACAGTTCCTCATTAGTCTCACCATCCCATAGCCATGTAACGGATATTAATTAACCCCAAGTATGAACTTATGTATGAACTTAAAGTATTCTTACCCTCATACAATACTCCACCTCCAAATCCCACTCATCCTAAGCGACCCCCACTGTCTCCTTCTCTCTGTTTCTGTCTCCCTCTCTGTCTGTCTCTAGCGATTTTTTCCCTCTCTCTCTGTATGTCTCTCTTTCTCTCTCATCTCATCCTTTTCACTCTATGTCTGTCTGTCCGTCTGTTTGTCTCCTTGTGCCTCTCACTGTCTGTCTGTCTACTTGTACCTCTCACTGTCTGTCTGTATGTTTAGACCTGGATTCTCACTTGATATCTCTGGACAAAATTTCTGACAGATTCAACGTTCCGAATAAGCTGGTGTCCTGCACTTAATGTTTAAGTAACGATTTAGACATCATTGCTTGCAATTAAGGTTAGGAATAGCCTAGGTATGTAGGCCTATATACGCATCATCATCGTCATCATATCATCATCATCATCACCATCATCATCATCGTCATCATATCATCATCATCATCATCATCATCGTCGTCGTCGTCAATCATCTTTCATCATTAGTTCTTGATGCCAGTCGTTTGGCTGTGTGTAAGTATCCATGCACACATACATTGCATTTTAAAGACGTCATAAAGATAGCGTATAACATGATTGTCTATGTCAGTCAGCAAATTCATTTTCTTAGCCTCGGCATATGAGGAATTGAGGATGCATGGGTGGATTGGTCCTCTCCCTCACCGTCTCATCTTTCCACCAACACTGTACACACTGTACAGTCAATGCACTCGTTATACAGTAGAACAGACCGGAGGGCGAAATATATATAGGAGCAGAAATCGCAAACGAAATTTCTGTCCTATACAATAGTCGGGATTTGAACCTCAGACCTCTGGATTAACAATCCGGAACGCTAACCGCTACCTACATAATCGAGCACACTCCCAAACACCCCCTCCCGGAAGCCTGATAAAATGTGAATATTAGCTTGCAATTATAGATGAGAAACAGCAAGAAGCTGTGCTATTTGGAAAAACGCCGACAGACATCAGATCGGATCAAAGGATGATCCGACGATAAGGAAGGAGGAAGGTTGAAGGGGTGGGATATGGGAAAAGCGATGAGAAAAGCGGATGAAATGGTCGTCGTATCAGTCGGCAACAAATTCCTCCTTCAACAAACTTCTCTGTTTGCAACTTGAAACCCAACTTCGGATAGTACACACTTCAAAGCAATGGCTACCGATGGCAGGCACTGCTGCAGCAAATACTGTCAGGTATGGAGGTTTTTGTGTGCACGGTGGTCTCTTGAGTGGCACTGTGGTCTCCTGTGTGGCACTGTGGTCTCTTGCGTGATATAGTGGTCTCTTGTGTAGCACTATGGTCTCAAAGGTGGCACTGTGGTCTCGTGTGTTGCACTATTGTCTCTTGTGTGGCACTTTGGTCTCTTGTGCGGAAGTGTGGTCTCGTGTGTTGCACTGTGGTCTCAAAAAAGTGGCACTATTCTCTCTTGTGTGGCACTTTGGTCTCTTGTGCGGAAGTGTGGTCTCTTGTGTGGCACTGTGGTCTAAAAAGTCGCACTGTTGTCTCTTGTGTGCAATAGTGGTATTTTGATTTGTCTATTGTGCAACACAGTAGTGTCTTGCGATAATTAAGCAGTGATTTTTGTGTTGAGGACTAGAGGTCTCTAGTGCAACACGATAGTATCTCGTACAACAATGGTCTCCTGCGTAACACAGTGATAATCATGTGCAACATGGTGGCAAAAGATCAGAAGCTAACCAAAGATCATGAGAAAACAAATTATCAGAACATAACAAAAGATGATGTTGAGAACTCAAGAGGCAAATCCTGTGTAGGCGGTACAGGCATGGACCTCTCAAAACATCCATAAAACATGCATAAGAAGCAACATATGAACGGCATCTGAACGGTCTTAATTATGCCTCCACTCCCTCCAATGTACTCTACGGTCATAACACATGCACAGTGATATATATATATATATATATATATATAAGGGGGCAGAATTGTATCTTAAGGTTTTTCCAATAGCAAAAGGCAAACTTGAAAAAAATCAAACTATACCGTAATGCACGTCAGTGCAAAGTGCACCAAAGCATGTGTGCATACAATTGGATAGAGCAGAGTTGTGTATGATACGGGGTATGTTATAATAGCATAAAGTAAGATAGGTTAGGGACTTAGGGTAGGTAAAATAGGATGGGGTAGGTTATGGTAAAATAAGATAAGCACATGGTAGCATAGGGAAGGGTAGGTAGGCTATAGCTTGATGTAGGTAGGGTATATTAAACACTATAATTATACGGTTGAATAAGTATATAGTAAGTAAGTAAGTAAGTATATTCTTTATTTCTTAACCAGCTGCCAAACAGCACTCTGGTGAACAAGTATCACATACAGATTTAACATAAAAACATAAAAATTATTAAAACTAAACAAACTAATTAATTAATATGTAAATAACATTCTAGTTATAAATGTCTTCCTCATTTGATTGTCTGCTCGTGGAAGTACCAGATCATGGTGTCTGGGGCGCAGGTTATAACCCGTTTGTTTCGCTGGTGGAAGCAACTCGTGGAGGACATGGCCTGGTCTTGTCAGAACCGCCGAAAACAAACTGTTATCAGCATGGCGACAGAGTTCTTCAAATGTTGGAGTATCACCCGAAATATAATGCTGGCGAAGAAGTCTATTCATTATGGCCTGGAGCCTGCCCCTTTCATGCTGCCTAGCATACCCCCACCATGCAGGAGCTGCATAAAGCAGACGAGACAGCGTAGTAGCCCGTACCACATCATGGAGCTTAAGGCCAGCTAGACCATGAGCAGCGAGCACACGTAAGGCATAAAGAGACTGCCTGGCCCTGCAACATATCTTATCAATGTGCATGTCAAAACTAAGATCATCAGACAACATCACACCAAGAACCTTTAAGTTTCGAACCCTAGTTAAACCTGGTGTTTCTGTTGGATCGGACCCTCCCCCTGCACACCCCCTAGGTCTTCTGACAATCATTTCATATGTCTTATTGCAGAGATCGATAGATAAGGCATGGTAGGGTAGAATATGGAATAGTAGGGAAAGAAAGGGAAGAGTAGGTATAGTGCATGATATGGAAGAGGCTGGGAAGGGTAAGGCATGGCAGGGCAGGGAGATGTAAGGTAAGATATAGACGGTTCAGGCACTGTCAGTCAGTATGTACAGAGGCATTGTATTGTATTGGATTATTTATAAAGCGCTTCTCTCATATACACCTGCCGCCTATATATATATACAAGGGTCGACTCATCAGTGTTTCACGTGTATACCTTAAAACCACTTTGTATCATCGTATAGTTGGACTGAAAGTGCCTCTGAGTGGACTTC
This sequence comes from Lumbricus rubellus, assembly GCA_945859605.1. Classification (NCBI taxonomy): domain Eukaryota; kingdom Metazoa; phylum Annelida; class Clitellata; order Crassiclitellata; family Lumbricidae; genus Lumbricus; species Lumbricus rubellus. The sequence continues at coordinate 39,809,275 of OX243817.1, forward strand.
TTGAAGGGGTGCAATAAAAATTCTTGAAATGAATGAGTGAACGAATGAATCAAATCAGATAGTGCAATGTATTAACGTATGCAATAAACACCTCTGAGCAAATAATTTTTATAATATGAACAGATGACGCATACAAGAAAACGAATGAATGACTTATCAGTGCTTCAAGAATATGCCGATTGAAATTGCCAATTGATCAAAAAGTCTTAACGGCGTGCTTACCTGGCGGACAAATACACGGAGAGGACAATTCCCTTTTCTGACGAGGAGAAACCTTAAATAAGAGACTGTCTTCTGATCTCTAAAAAATCAAACGAGCTCTTACATCAAAATGCCATTGGCAGCAGCTTCATCAGAGAGATTAGTCAGAAAGCAAATAAATCACTTGTATACATATATGCATGTGTGCACTCATATTAAAAGTACTGCCTGAAAACAGCATACTGCAGCAGTGTAGATAGGCCTACTGTAGAATAATGTTAACGGCTATGAGCACTTGAAGACTGTTTTTAGACGTGCTAGAGTTGGGAGCGCCTCTGAGTAGTTTCCTTGAAGAGGTATATATATATATATATATATATATATATATATAATAAGTATTTGAATGAACGAACGAACGAACGAACGAACGAGTGAATGAATGAACATACATGTAGGTAAACAACTTAACAGCTTATTCACATTTTGACAAGCCTATATTTTGAAGATTTGAGACCATTTTGACAGGTCTTTTTGAAAAAGAATTTGCAGAACTGCACAACCCCTTCTTTTCGTTCCCAATTTTCAAGGGGTAGGCCCCCTGGTCAAATGGAGGTCCGATTATGCCGAATCTAGTAGGCCTAATCGTAACCACCAAAATTCTAAAGAGCCAATTTAAAACTACGCTAAATGCAAGACATCAGCTTCAGAGTGGCTGCCCAAAGAGTAGTCTGAAGGAGGTCAGACCGTCAGAGTCCGGTTTCCATAAGGGGCAGCGTAGAAGTATAGGCCTAAAGGACGTGTCGTTTAGGTCCAGAATTAGAAAATTAAATTGAGGGTGAGATGAGTCGGCGTAAGAGTTTTTGAAACGGAGAGACTTAAGTTTCGAGTGCAAAATCTGAGTAGCGATGGACATAGGAGCCTGCATGGTGTTACTGGTGTGTAGGCCTATAGACCTAGACCTATAAGTGATGAGTCCGGTTTCCATAAGGGGCAGCGCCTGGTGCCTAGAGGTCACACCACTATGTTTCTTTCTCACTTAAAAACTGCCTTATTTAGCCGTTGCTGAACTGGGAGCGCTTCTGAGTAGTTTACCTTGAAGGTGCGCTATATAAAATATCAATAATAATGATGCTAATCCAAGTCTTATTATCATAATTTATATAGGCCTAATGTGATCGTTAATGCAGTAGGTTAATGGCTTGACTACGGTGATACAATTTTTAATGAATTTGTTTAGACAAGGCCTATATTAATTATAGGCCTACAGAAACGCACACGTGTTCCCGTTTCGGCCCTGTCTGTTTATATAGGCCTACATGTAGCTACTCACCTTCGGCATCAGCGCTTCAATTTGTTCTTTAATATATTTATTTACATTCTCTTCGTTCGCTTGACATCGAAATTGCAGTGAATTTAGCTCCTCCTGAAGCCTTTGAATATTTAAACGATTGTTGAATGAATTCATCAAAATTCCAATCGCAGTCGTCAAGCAGACGATAGTCAACGCCGTCCGCCATGCTGAATACCCTCGACTCACGATCGACTCGACATTCTGTTTATACACTTTTTTCAATCCATCATCGTCGGTGGATGACATTTTAGCAGAATTACTGCACGCCTAAATAAATTACAAGTCTGGCCTCTTAATCTGGTTAAGAAACTGTATCTAATTGCAGAGCAAAGTCCGAAAGACGAACGAGTGCTTGAGAACGCGTTCTTCTAATCCGGCGCTTCATAAATAGGAGACTCTAAAGCGCAGGTCAATACCAACGACCTGGTCAAAACACGGAAATAAGAAATAAACAACTACGGCGCAAGAGATTCTTCGAATGCGTCTTTCAAACTTGCGCATCTGCTTACCTCAGCCACCAATCCAAATCAAATAACGCACAAGACCAATGAGTTTAATTTAACTGCCCGTTAAAATCTATCCCCCGGCTCACTCGGACCAAAATGTCGATAATCAATAGGCCTATAGGCCTAGGTTTCTTAGTGCCAGAAACGTTGACGAAGACAATTATTAGGCCTACACAGCGTGAATAGTAGCCTAAGGCAATCGATGAAGATTTTAAAATCTTTGGTAGAGCTCTACGTATAGGCTAGAACCAAAGTCATCGTTCAGGTTCTTTAAGAAATCGTATCCATGTGTTTTTGTATGCGAACTTGTTATAGCGCCCCTTCGAGCTCTATACTCTGAGGCGCTCCCGGCTTCAGAGCGGACACTGCATCGGAGTTTCACGCCGAAGCGCTGAGCAATTGCGAGTGAAGGACTTGCCCAAGGTTCCTACGCGGCGAGGAGGAATCGAACCTGCGACCCTTCGGCTAATCGGCTGCAAGGCGACGAACATACCAACTGTATGCCTACGTACACCATCGCGCCCCATGTAAATGAAACATGATGATAAATTTTCACAAGGCAAAGATTTAGTGCCATCCGTTCGCTAACGTCGTTCAATACGGCATGAGGAAGCTCCTCCTATCGACCAAAATCGCGCTTACATATAGGCCTACCATGATACCAACCAATTATAGGCCTACAAAATGCCACACTTCCTCAACTCTGCTATGTGCCAATATTATTATCCACGTTGTGATAGCGCATCTTTAGACGGCAGACTACACAGGTCAACCGTTGTAACGCGTTCTAACTGCCACATTTGGGCCTAGTCCCCTACTCTGCTATGGCTAGACTATAAATCTATCACTTCAAGTTCACCATTGGCATTAGGCTATTGCTGATGTGTGTTCTAGACAAACTTGTGCGCTGTGCTGCAGTCTACCTAGCCTACAATTTACAATGTAGGCCTACCAGCATGGTGAGAATTGCCGGGGGGTTGGGGGTTCAACCCCCAGTCTTTCTTAGAGCCCCATGTTAATGTATGTTTTCATAAACCAAATTTCAAGTTTATCATAGGCCAACCCCCCATTTATTTTTCCACAATTCTCATACTGCCTACCAGGCCACCAATGTTGGCTCTGTAGCCTATAGGCTAGCCTAGGTCTACTATAACAAGTGCACATACATACATACATACATACATACATACATACATACATACATACATACATACATACATACATACATACATACATACATACATACATACATACATACATACATACATACATACATACATACATACATACATACATACATACATACATACATACATACATACTTTATAAAAATTTGATTCGATGTGAAAGAATTTCTCGTTTCCACGGTCAAGTTGGTACATTAGTTTTCTTTTTTAAACTAAATCCACTTAGCCTAAAGTAAAAAGTGTCTAGCTTAGGAGGCTTTAATAATTTCGTTTAGGCCTAATCAACAATCCGGTTGACAGACCGCAACCGGTTACAGTAAACAATTTACAGGAATACATATTTTTATTAACAGAATACTTAAATCTTAACTGTACCATTTGTTTATAATTGTTTATATTAAGCTATGTATAAGGATGTAGGCTACACTTTTTGTCTGAAATTGATAAGATATTATCTTTGTACAACTATCATTGCAGCTTTGCTGTGTAGGCTAAATAAGCGCTACAAAAATGTCAAACTATGTTTCTGCATACCGTGCTGTTGAGCCATATTAGTCACGAGACGAAGCTCGATGTAAACAAAAATGGCTTCAATGTTTACCGCGACATCTAAGTAATTTTCACGTGTTTATTATTTAGGAAGTTTTATTTTCATACCTTGAATTCGTTCAGTATAAAATAAAGTTTTAAACGTTTAGTTCTGGAGTTCTGGATTAATTCTAGTAAACCTCTTCCACCTCATTTGGTCATATGATCGAACACACAGAAGTTGGGGGGCTGTATATGCTGTGTCACCTGGTAGGCACGCAATCGAAAGAGTCGTCACAATGTTTAGAATTGTTAAAAAGTGAATGTTAATATTTCAGTCTAAAGAAATCGATTGAAATCATCAACAGCCTTGACTCCGCCAAGTTTCCACTTCTGCTGTCAAGGATTCTTCAGAAATTCCACATCAAAGTAAGATGACAAAAGCACATAATTGAGTTTGAATTTGCATACTTGTGCTGTGTCTTAGAAGACTTGTCATAAAAATTATACTCGCAGTTACAATGACCAAATTGCTTTCAACTGCCGCTCCACTTTTCTTTGGGTTTGCTTATGAGAGTTGCTCCACTTTTCTTTGGGTTTGCTATGAGAGTGGCTAAACTTTTCTTGAGGTCTGCGTTTGATATTGCTTAACTTCAATTTGCTTACAGTATCACTCAACTTGTTTTTCATAATATGCAGGATGAGAGGACTTTCACGCAGGATGAAGAGGACAAACTTCAGAAGGTCCTTTCTCTCGGATCAGCGGCAGAACTTCAGCTGGTCATAGAGACATGTGAATTCATATTCCACCAGGTTACGAAACCATCAGGCAGTTTCTATTTGTTATTTTTCGTCTTGGTTTTTAGTTTTATTACTATCATTTTTTATTAGTATGATTTATTAACAGTTTGTGTGTTTTACTTTATATATTAATTTCATGTAAATAAAATTATTGGAATTGACAGTTTTTCTCTTGAAAATCCTGCCATGTCTCTTATTAAAAAGTTTTGATTAAGATTGAACTAATTATTATTTATATTATTTTTGCTTTGTCGGTGGTGTTAGTTATTTATTTTTCTATTCTAACCTCAGATAAATAAATTCATTGGAATAGAAAAATAATCTCTGAAAATCAGACTTTGTATCGTTTATTACACAATTAATTGAAGAATTTATTCATTGATGTAGGCCAGCTTATAATGATAATTAATTATTGTGTGCGAAGTTGCACACCATCTTTTAATTATTAACACCATTGAAGATGTCCTGTATCATTCACTTGTGTCACAAGTTTTGTATGTTTCATTTGAAGGCAGCCTACCATTCCGCCAAGCCAGGCACACTGGCAGATGAACTACGACGGCTTGACTTGGAAGAAAGTAAAGTACGTGCCCCCAACTACTCCCAAAATTTTTTAGGCATCAACTCTGCTCTATTTCTAGAACTAGTTCTCAGGCATTCCTCTCTAATCTTAAGACAGTTTTATTTGGTCGTGCTGACTGGGAGCACCTCTGTGTAGTCGCCTTGACGAGGCGCTAGCACAAATTCATTTAATGAATGAATGATGTAAAGGAGTTGTCCTTATGTGTAAAAATGACCTGCTTTTTTCCTTCTTTGCAAACGTCCTTTTAGTAAATTAGTCTGTACTAAGAATTGGCGTGTATTCTTTTTCTTCAAGGTAACGGCGATTGTTGAACTGTGGACGAGCGGTGGTCGTGACGTCATAGCTAAGTTACGCCAGCAGACGCTTGCTCCGAGACAGGTAGGTTCTGAACTGATGTGGTAGAGTTTTTTGATTTTACATTTATATCTTTTATCATTAGTATTGCATATATTATTTTGAATGCCCTCAAGGGTCATACAGAAATGTAAATCTGGGGCATGGTTAGTATGTTATCAGGGTGAAGATCAGTTAGATATCGAAATTGCTGATAGTCAATGAGAAATAATGGCTTTTAATGAGATAATATTTATAGTAAGTTTTAATGTAATGTGAAAATTAATAGTGACTTTATCAATGTGAAAATTAATAGTGACTTAATGTGAAAATTAATAGTGACTTTTAATGTGAAAATTAATAGTGACTTTTAATGTGAAAATTAATAGTGACTTTCATGTGAAATAGTGATTTTTGAGGTGTTTGTTAAAATAAGAGAGAGTTCAATTTTTGAACAAACATCAATTTGTAGCAAACATCAATTTGTAGCACGTTCTATAATTCTTTAGTGCAGTGGTTCCCAACCTTTTTTACTGAAGGGCCACTTTTTCTAAGTTTGAGAACACGAGGGCCACTTTTTCTTATATAAAGAACATTAGGGCATTTAGTGGGTCACAATGCTAAAATTTAATTAACTAATAGCATATGAAAATTGTTATAATTGATTCAAAGTAGAATGCTTGATGTTTATAGACTTCAAGATAAAATGATTTGTGATAGAAAATAATTATAGCCTGTGTTCTATCCTGTCCAAATTATCAATTTTTTCATATATTTTTGTTAATTCTTTGAGAGATGAGGGCCATTTTTGAGGCATGGCGGGCCATTTTTTTAGGCCTCGCGGGCCACTTTTGGCCCGCGGGCCACGGGTTGGGAACCGCTGCTTTAGTGGTAGCAAAAATTTGTTTTATGGCATTGGTTGATGGTTGCTATTGCTGTGCAAGCGAATTTTCTAGCAACGATTAAATATTTCAGCTGGAGTCTGTCAACTGGGCTCTAAACCTTCAGATGTCACAGGCGTCGGTGGCAAAACTGGTTCAGCCAAAAGCTGTCTTTGAGCTGAAAACATCGGGCAGAACTAACCAGGTATTAGATAATTAGAGACATCCTTAACTATGGCACTCCAGACTTCACATACATGCATGATGCAGTTTTATGTATTTCCACTGGTTAGATTTTCGTTATTAAGCTGCCGTTGGGAGCTTAGGCCTAAAAAAAATGTTGTGTTTCCGGTAACAGAGCTAAAAAAAATTGGGTAGGTAGGTCGGAAAATATTTTTATTTTGTAAAATATTTTTATGCAGTGACTATCCGAAAAAGTATACCCCACTAGTCTTTTTTGCACGCTGAAACAAAGTATGTGTTCTAAGCAAGTATAAACTGCCTATTTCCCGACTGTCTGCACCTAAAACTGCTCTAGAAACAGTCCTATTAATTTCATTTTGTTGACGACTCTTATGTTATGTCAATAAAAATGTTTAAAAAATATTTTTTTGAAAAAAATTTAATTTTTTTTTTGAATTTTTTTTTTTTTAATAAAATTTTTTTACAAAAATATTTGGGTCGCGGCCGTAAAAATGGGCCGGTCGCGTTACCGGAAACACAACAATTTTTTTACGCCTTATCTAGAACGACTGTCAGAGGCAGTTGTATTTTAAATTATTTTCTATAGGTGGATTAATTTTTGGATTGCGGTGAGGTGGTATGGAATGGCTTCCTTCACATCACTCTCTGACACAGTCTACAAGACACTGGCAATGCAATTTACATTAGAATCTATGTTATGGTATTCATTCACGCACAAAGTACATACACAGTGCAAAGAATTAACCAATGTGCCAGACACAAAATATGACATGCATACAAACACGTTTCCTTGTAATCATGTATTGTACAGTGGCATCTGCAATCCAAAGCTTCACTCTATCTACACATGTTTTTATTATGGAGCCAAATAACCGGCAGTATTAAATTATCCTGATGAAGTTATAGGCATTTGCAAATGTTTTTTGTGTTCTAGGATCCAGAGAAAATTGTTTTGGAGTTCAGTCACGAGGAGCTATATAATTTCTACAACCAGGCAAGTGATTGATAAATGCTAAAGGATCTAAATTTCTGATGCACAGTCTAACACTTTATTGACGAGCTGCACCGACACATTAGTACACTCTCGTCGCTGAAAGCTAAGTGCAGGGCACCAGATTATTCACATAATCCAATGTAATGTTGTAGAGAAGAAAAGCATTGACCTTGCAAGAAGCCAGGAAAATAGTTGGTTTTTTTCATTTAGGGTGAGGTTCCAACATTTGGACCTAGTTGTAAAATTCACTGAATTAGTTTTAAAAGTTTTGAAGTTACTTATTTTGGGGGGTTTAAACCTGTAAAGCTCCCTAAATATGCCCATGCTCACAGCATTAGCACAGGGTGCTCTAAAACTGCAAATTTCTGGCTGTGTACAGAAATTTCAATGCGGACGCTCATATTGTGCATATCACCAAAATTCACCATGCATGTCCAAATTTGGACGACTACCCCTTGCAAGCAATTCGTCTGCAGATGCATTTAATGCCACACTCTAGTCACTTAATTTTTCTTTAGGACACGATATGGAAATCATGTTAGAAGGAAAATTTCATTATTGAATTGTATTTCTTTATCAAGCTTTTTAATATTTAAAATGTATTCTTTACCATTAAATTGTAAAGACAACTGTAAACAAACATCTGGTCATGGCTAGGAATGATTCACATGCAGTTAGATGTACTATCTCTAAAATTCTAGGTTTGCTAATTTAAAACTTTTATTCTGTTATCTTAAATTGATGTTTCATTTATTTTCTTGTGTTTTGCTTGCAGCTGGAAAGGATTCAGACGCAGTTGGATGCTTTAAGCTGAGCAGACGATGATCTACAGAAGTTGTTAAATGGCAAATGTTATTCACAAAACAGTTTTGGTTGAAATATAGAAAAATCCTGAAGCAGCTGAACAGATTTGTCGCATTTCATTTAATGTTAAATTTCTAATGCAAATAATATTGCTCCGATTCTACTGCCAGCGGTCGTACTTGGATAACGTTGACTTGTGATGTAAAATAAATATGACATGTATACATTTTCTTAGTGTATTATGTTCTCTTGTGTTCAAAATGGATGTGCAATAGTGATTGATATGCTGTCATCAATTGTTTGAATCCCTGCCATAAAAATTTCAACTTTGAGCCTTTTATTTACATTTGGATGAAGCTCTCCACACAAATCCTGAAACCTGAATTCTCGAAAATGCTAAACATGTAAACCACCAAGCTACCAAGTATTCCAAATCCCCAAAATAATTAGTTGGCTATCTGCTAATTGTATACCTGAAGAAGTTTCACTTGTGCAATGATTTTATTATGACTTAGGTGGCATCTATCCACAGCACAAGGCGGGAATGGTTAACCATTAATATCTGTGAGCTAAAAAGACAAAGATCTCCAAGATAGATGACATTAGATACAGAGGGGATGTTTATGCACAGTACATTTATATAGCACCAATTGAAGAAAATTCAGCAGAGGTAGTCATCTTTAATCAACACAAAACCCTCATAATCAAAAGTGCAAAGAATGGCCTTGGTGGCTTGACTTTATTTAGCTCTAGCACACTGTAAATATTGACCAATAATTGATTAGTTAATCTTTATTAACTGCTTATTATAATTGTGATGTCTGTGCACTGGAAATCAGATTGCAGCTGGTTCAATAAAGAATATACTTACTTGTGCACGATAATCGCAGAAATTCCGTTGCAAACATCTGCAAATATTTTGCTCTTTGTTCTTTCCAGTCTAATTAGCACCATGATCAACAGGAAATGTTTTCCACTTTTGACGTCATTATTATATTTATTATTATTATTTTTTAGTATTATTATTTTTACTAAACTCGTAACTTCTACTATTACATTATAATTACCATTGTTGCTATTTCTATTATTATTGTATTAATCATGGAACACAGCTAAGTGGTTGGAGTGCACACATAGTAACACAGGTTCTTGTTTTTCTGTGCTTCTATCTACTTTAGCATGATTCCTGTATTTTTCCTCCACTTTCTGGACTTCTGAGTCACTCGTGCTCTTCATCGGTATCATAGTCATACTGTTCCACAATCGTCTGACCATCGCCATCTGTCCCGTTTAAAAGCTCTTTCTCGCCTCCTTCTTCTTCGGCGGCTTTCTCCCCCAGCTCGTGCATTTTCCGTGCGTTAATGATTCTCTGCTGATGAACGCGATACATGTATTTGTCTTTCTGGTAAAGCTCTTGATGGCTCCTCAACTGACTTAGCTGGTGAAATTCTTTCGAACAGTCGCTGCACTTGAAAGGCTTTTCGCTCGTATGCCTCGTAAGGTGAACTTTGAGGTTTGAGTTTTGCGAGAACCTCATTCCGCATATGTTGCAGCAGAACGGCTTCTCGCCGGTGTGCGTTAACATGTGCTTCTTGAGGTTTCCAGAGTCCGCGAACCCCGCTTCGCAGAGAGTGCAGTGGTGACATTTCTCGCCGGTGTGAACCATCACGTGCAGGCGCAGCTGACTCGGCGTAAGAAATGCCTTCTGACAAAATTCGCATACGTAGGCCCGAAATTTCTTCACATCATCTTTAAATCTCAGAAAGGCACAGTCACCGTCGTCAGTGGCTCGACACACGTGTTGCAACCCTCGCAAGTTGTGCAGCACGACATGTCGCATGAAGCCAACGTTCGACTTAAATGACGTATCACATTCGCAGCATTTGAGACTCATTTTCGAGTTCAACATCGAGTTCGACTCCTCACACTTGTCAGACGACGATTTCCGACGAGCAGATTTTTTCGAGTTGACGTGGCGCTTGGAATGGTTGCGAAGAGTTTGCGCTGTGGAAAAAGTTTTACGGCGCTGAAGTGGCTTAGAGACTGGCTTCTCTTCGCTGTGAACAACCTCATGCTTCTCAAGATCGTCCTGCGATGCAAAAGCGTTTGCGCACTTCCTGCACTTGAACGGTTTGAGACTGGTGCGTCGCACTTCTGGTATCTCACTAAAATTGACTGGTGTCATATCTTTGCTACAGATGTTGTTAGGTATCTCACCAGCATCAGTGTGGAAGTCGTCAGTCACCGATCTAGAAAACAATAAATACATCTTGGATCAATTTATTTTTGAAACAGTGAGGGAAATAACTGGCCACTGGACCAATAGGTAGGCAGGGTGACGGTTGAATGATAATACACATGTGGGGCATGGTGGGTGGTGTAGTGGGTATGTTCATTGTCTAGCAGCCGGAGGGTTGCAGGTTCAAATCCACCTCAAGCTGGCTCGTAGGGACTTTGGGCAAGTCCTTCACTCACAATTGCTCAGCGCTTCGGCGTGACACTCCAATTCAGTGTCCGCGCTGTAGTCGGGAGAGCCTCTGAGTGACACTCCGATTCAGTTTCTGCGCTGTAGTCAGGAGCGCTTCTGAACATAAATCTTGAAGGGGCGCCATAACAAGTGCACATACATGTATACATACATGGCCATGAAGAACAAAAGGACACAGGTTCGACACCCCCCCCCCAGCCCCATAAGACTGACTCAGCCATCCACTGCTTAGGGGGCATGGATGGTAAAATGAACAGCAGTAGGATAGGTCGGTGCTTAGCAGGCTGCCGTACAGTTGTCCCTACTTTTTCACGAAATCATACACAAGGTTTGTCAATCTCTAGTTATAAATGAATATTATAATTACTGCATACACGGTTTGTATGTTGGATAGGCAGTGCATTGAGGGACTTGCCCATTTATATCTGCGAGAACTTGGTTGTTCCACGTCCAGTGGCGGACCAAGCTGAGCTGGTTCCCCGCTTGCAAACAGCTGTCCGACAGAGCCATGCATTATCAGTGGCTGGTCCTACAAACTGGAATTGCCTCTCTGTTACACTGCGCTTATTGCCCAGAGGTCACTTCACTCTTCCTTTAAATCTCAAAATTGTCCTATTTAGCCGTGAATGGGCTGGGAGCACTTCTGAGTAGCCTACCTTGAAGAGGTACTGTATAAAATATCCAAAATAGATGAATAAATTTATTAAATTATTATTATTACAACGCACCTTATTGTCCCGGTAACAGAAGCGTCCTTCGACGGCAAAAATCTCCCATCACCGCCTCCTGCTTTTTCGACATCTTCACCATCACAATCACCATTTTGTTGACCATTTGACTGCTGTTTATTGCGACTACGATTCTTATTGCCTACGATGTGTAACCACAAATGGTTGAGGAGATGCGACGGTCGAGTTAACTTGAGACCACATATGACGCAGATATGGAGTTTCTCGTTCAGCCTGAAAACATCAACAACACTTTTATGTAATGATCAAAAGCAGATAATTAATCATCAACATACATTGACAAATAGACGTTGAGAAATACGTGGAAGTGTGAAGCCAAAACCCGATGAGGTTGAGGGCAAAGATTGTGGTTACAATGGTGAGTGCAGCAAATAATCTTTGGAGTAAGATGGTCAGGATCCAGCAGATGGCTTTTAAGAAAAACTCATAATATTCTCTAACCTTCTTAGTAAAGCTGACCTGAACAACTAATCAGTAATCATGCCATCATAAACACCACCTTAGATATCAACAAAACCAAGTAATAACAATTATAATTAATTATAATTAATAATAATTATAATTAATAATAATTATAATTAATAATAATAATATCAATTATTATTATTAAACCACTGATCAAAATCATGGAAAGCCACAAACTATGAAATATGATAAATCAGGCCTAAATATCAAGAATACATTACTACATGTGTTTAAGTGTCACCCTTTAATCGCAAGACCACATAATAATATTAATAATGATGATGATGATGATGAAAAACACCTGTGAATTTCAATTTGGTCATCACCATTTTCATCCATGGATGGGTTACGTACGACGTGCTCTTCAGAAACATGCTTCAGAAGATCCTGATGCGATTCGTATTCACGTTGACACACACGACAATGTAACACTTTGACAAAGCGTTTGTGCCGTTGTAACTCATGCTTTCTCAGATCAGCTTCATTTTTCTTGCTTTCAGCACTTTCTTCCCCATGGCTCCTCTTCCGTCGTCTGTTTCCATGAGAACCAAGACTTTCCTTCCGTTGTTCAATATCACCATGACAACGTGTTTGACCGACAATCGCGTTCGCAGATACCCGCTGTGATCGACGAATACTCGAAACACGTGTGCTACGTCTCTCTATCGCTTGCGGACCGATTTCTGTCTTGAGGGACGCAGCGGTCTTGCTGTTCATCTTTTGACAACTTAGTCCATCAGTTGATTTGAACGTAAGGATGCTTCCTCCATCATTTCCATTTTCATCGTTAAAGCATGCATCATTTTCGTTTTGATCATTTTCTTCATCTGCCTCTTCGTCATCTTCGGAGCTTTGATCGTTTTCTTCGATGATGTAATCAACATCTTCGTGACAATTCTCGTCCGTTTCTTCATCGTTCATTTCTTCGTGGTGTCGATCAAGTTCTTCGTCGTTCTCTACACTGATATCTGCGTCGCTTTCTTCATGCTGTTCATCATTTCCTACATCCGCACATTCACGATCTTCATGATTTATATCGTTTCTTCCACCAATGTGATTATGTACAATTTCTTCAACAGTGTTCTGCTGATGATGATCCGACATTTGATTACTTTCTTCACCCGAACATTGACTGCCATGCCCACGATCATTCTCCTCCACAGTTTGATGAAGATAATTCTCTTGATCACTTTCTTCCACAGTGTGACGAAGATAATTCTCTTGATCATGAAGATAATTCTCTTGATCACTTTCTTCCACAGTGTGACGAAGATAATTCTCTTGATCAGCTTCTTCATCACCCTGTCTACGATCAACTCCACAATCTTCATCAATCTCTTCTCTGCTTTCTTCGCGCTGTCTACGATTTTCTTCCTTAGACCGATGTCGATCCTTCTTTCTGCCACGACGACCACCCTGTTTTGAAACCCACCTCGAAACATGCACCAAAGCGATGTGGCTTTTCAAACAAGAAAGCTGTTTATAATGAAGACCGCAATTCTCGCAGGTGTACAAAATGCCGTTCATGACGATCCTTTCATGCCACTTCAGATGACCTTGCAGTCGGAATCGCTGATGAAACTGAAGACCACACTTGAAACACGTGAAGATTGTTGTTCTATCGACAGGAGGCACTTCAACGGCCTTTCTATCAGAGAAGAAAACAAACTCATCGTAATCATCATCATCGTCATAAATGCAATCGGTTGTAGCATTTCATCTATCATTGATGTTCAGCAACTTTCCCTTTTCAGCGCCTATCGGTATATAATACCATGACCTGATCGCTATAATTAAAGGCCCTTTCTTTTCAATCCCTGAAGACGAAGCCTGAGCTCTCCCCAACAATCCATGTGGAATGAAGTACCTAGAGCTGGAAAAAGTTATTACTAATCTTTGCAAAGAATCATAGTTCTCAGAATTGAAATATTTTGTCATTGCATAATTTATTTATTTATTTATTGCATCTGCTATAGCACCCCTTCAAACTCCCTACTAATAGGCGCTCCCAACAACAGCATAGACACTGCATTAGAGATATATGCCGACACGCATTATAAGCAATTGTATGTCAAGGACTTGCTCAAGGTCTCTACATGGTGGCTTGAGGTGGATTTGAAACCCTCCGACTCCAAGGCAAAGATCCCACCACTATACCACCACGCCCCACACAAAAATGCATTTGTTTAATATTACTACCATGCCATGGGATACAGCTGCCAATTATTGGCAATAAGACTTGCCTTGGAACAGGGAGAGTACGGGTTCAAGCCTTTTTCTGTGTAGGAACCTTGAGCAAGACTGTTACGAATTCACAATATTAATGCCCGGAGCCATCAGCTGATATTTGGTTCTTAGACAGCACATATGATTAATAAATAATAATAATAATAAATACAAACACTGGAGCATTCGTAAAAGAGGCACCACCATATTTGATGTAGGAATTGAGCTTTCGCTGCCATTCCTCTTCTGCGTCTGTACTGTCAAAGAAAACAAGTAACATATATCTATAACTTCAATTATCACAGTTGTGATTGTTATAATTTTTAATATTGCTATATTACAATATTTACTAGAATTAATATTATTTTACTAAAATCGTAACTTCTATCATCATTCTGTTATAAACATTATTGCTGTTTATATTATTGTCTTAATCGTGAAACACATAACTAAGTGGTTTAAGAGACTTTCACACATGGCAACACACGAGCGCTACTGAATCTGTGAGCAGCGCTATATAAATGTTCAATTACAATTACAATTACATCCTTCGCTCTGCCACGCAAGGTGACATAGTACTACATAAAAGCTTTGCCATGGTCGGTCCATTTTTCTGCAATTTAGGTTACCTAGCAATCTCAATCTTGTTGATGCTCCTTTTCTTGTTTAATCAATTCCATCTTCCTACAGTATTAACAAAACAGTAACTATTTACTATTAATAACAGTAGTAAAACCAAATTAGTATTACAATGCCCAGTAATACAGCAATTACTCCTGTTATTCACAGTAGTAATACAGTTATTATTGATATTCCCCCATAATCAAACAATAACTATTGTACTCTCAGTAATAATAGTTACTATATTGCTATCACGAGCAGTAATAAAACAATTACTATTGTTAATTGATACTAACAGTGGTTCAATTTTAACTGTCGGTTGCAATGATTTGTGAGATTGCCATTGGTCGTCCAGTGGTGTCAGTAGAGTCGTCCTCATGCAAGCAGGTGTAACTGGTGTTGTCTTACTGGAGGTGGAAGCAACTGGTGTCGTCTTCCTACAGGTGAAACATAATTTTTTTTACACCAAATCATTATATAATTTCAATTTATCAAATCGTTAAGTCCAACATTTGCTTTTATTTGGAATGTTTAAAACCACTGCACATTACATGAAATCAATCATAATAATGATGTTATAATAATAATGATGTTATAATAATAATGATGTTATAATAATAATGATCTTATAATATTAATGATGTTATAATAATAATGATCTTATAATATTAATGATGTTATAATAATAATGATCTTATAATAATAATAATAATGACAATAATAAATATTGTTTTATGCTAATATACACAGTTATCATAGCAATTTCATATATTGACCCTTCAAGGTTGTCTACTCAAGAGTACTCAACAACAATAATTCCTCACCTGAGGATGAACACATTTTAGGGAGTGCAGATGAAACTTTGAACAACTCAAGACGTGTTACCGAGAGTGCAGTTTTCTACAGCTCAACTAAATTTGGTTCAAGTTATATCAGAATTCATGTCATGATGGAATAAGTCACCGGTATGGAATCTGACGAGTTTTACCTCGGAACAGTTTTTCCTCTTTTCAGCTTTTGTTCATACTTAAAATCCAAACACTTTTGTCGTTTTCGTTTCTTCGTAGTCAACACCTGACTTTTCGTCGCTCTCTCTTCAGACATATTCCCCAAAACCTCAAAACACAAAAATAAAATCTCCTGTAAAAGAATTGCTAATTACGTGATCGCAAATCAATTAACCCTTGAAAGACGACAGCGTACTTAAAGAGAGCGGCGACACCAATGCAGAACATCTTTAAAGTGTTAGGATATTAGAATAACGAGAAATTTATACAAAAGCCTCAAAATGAATTTCAGCAGTAAGGCACCATTCATGCATTACGTATGAAAAATTATTATTTTCATACCACTCTTTCTGCTGCACCTCATACCTTTTGTTGACCTTGCTTCATGCATATGTATAACCAAGCTTCTCTAACAATCTCTTCTTACAAAGATAATTAGCTAAAGTCATCTGAACAACACGACTATAGGATAATGCAGTTATAAATAGACTAATGCGGATATCACAATAAGACATTTATTTTGCATACATACATTTTGTCAAAACCCTCCCTCGCTGTACGTACCCATGTGCAAAATCACCTAAATCCAATTAAAATCACTCAATCTTCCGCCTCATCGTGTGTATGTAAAATATGGAAGACTTTACAAGAAGAAGACAGAATCATAATCTCCAGATGTAGTCGGCTCCAGTGTTTCTTAGTCTATCTCAAGTTTTAGTGTCAAATTAAGTATTTTAGTAATTATTATCATTATTAGTTTTAGCAACTCTGACAAGTTTTGGTTTGAATTAACTTCACATGCAAGGTGTCTTGGCTTTTATTATTAGTAATATTAGATATGTTGCCAAGTTTTAGATTTAGTTTTTATCCTAGTTAATAGAAACTGAAACTTCTGCATTGCAGTTTCAGTATCGACAGTTTTAGTTAGAGTTTCATCATATATTTAGACAGGTCTGTGAGTATTCAAATAAGGATAAATGAGTATGGCTGATGGTTGATTCAAGGTAAAATAGAAATTTTATGGTTCAAGTATTCTTTTATGTTAAAAAACAAGGCATGGCAAAGAAGTTAAAAAACCTGGGAATGAATGTCATCTTTCCGGCACGCTGCTTCTTCCATTGGTGACTGGGTCAACATCATGTCTGACTGGGTTTCAAAAGTCATCTGCTCTAACCCATTCTCCTCTGTTTCAATCTAAAACATTACAAACACAGAGTGTGGATACGAGGGCCTATGTAGTGCCCCTTCATGGCTATTCTTCAGGAGAGCTCCCAATCCAGCAGGTCTAAAAAAACAGTATTGAGATGTGCATACAAAGACAGTGGACCTGCAGAACAAACTTTTGCAACGAGTCAACCACCAGTTATTTTAGTAATTAAAATCACTCAACTATCTATGTCATTAAAATCCCATACACAACTATCTAAGTTCAAAATAAAATCACGAATAACAACCTAAGTAATAAAATCACACAAATACAACTATTTACAATCACAATAAAATCACTTAAATGACTATTTAAATTCTTAAAATTATAAATCACTATATAAGTGATAAAAATCACATAAATTACTATTTAATTCAAAAATAAAATCACTTAAAAACAACGATTTCAGTAATTAACATCACTAGAATAACTAACTATTGAACTTGAATACAAAATAACTAAAATAACTATTTAAGTGATCAAACTCACTTAAATAACTTCTTACCTGCTTTCCATTTTTACCAACCAAGCGTCGACTTTTCTGATCAATAAGCACATAATGCACTAAAGTTAGCTTGTTGTTAGTCTCAAGAGTGGTAAAAATGTCTCTGTAAAAAAATGACATTTCACCAGCAGGCACTCTTTCCCTGTAGTATGCCTTCTGGCACACTGGTTTGGTTTTGGGGACATCATGTCTCCCATGGTGCCACCACTTATGACCATCTTTCCGCCATTGGCTTTTGTCTTCTCCGCTGTACAGGAACATCTGGCCTGGTTGCGGAGAAATAGCGGTGCGAAAACTGATTTTGTCAGTGTCAGGATGCTGAAGAATGTTTAGAGCTTCATCGAAAGTCAGAGTGTCGTTACTCTCGCCGTACACAACAGCAGAAGGAACCTCGGGTGTTTCTTTCATGTGACAGTGCTGCAGGACTTCATCTCTGCTGGAAAAAATTCACATGCAAAACAATCATTCGAGCACATCATTTTCAAAGCATGTACAATTGTACGTATATTTCCCAAAACTATGGGCAACGCGCTGTATGTATACAAATTAACAGACGGACAATATGGCTACTTGTGTCTGAGTTTGCAAGTAAATGTAAAATTTATTAAATAAAGTTCTTTGAGTCTTTATCAAGGAGAGCGAGATTGTCAGCACTTTGATAATGGATCTTGCAGCAGTGAAAAGAAATCACAGAGGGCACGAAGTTAAGTCATTTTTCTAAACAGCACAACATCAGCACTTTTCTATCGTCAAAGCCCTAGGATGTAAATGGCTGGCACATCTAAGCTCACGAAGACCACATGGCTGGATTCGTCACTTCCACTTGCAATGCCCCAAAATGCAGGAGAGGAATACATGTGTAATTGTGTATGTCCATGATAACTGCTCAGAATTGATTTAAAGTGTTTCAGCAAAAGTGCATGCAGAATACATAATTAAATCAATACTCAGATGATCTGCAGATCATGAAGCAGAGTCATTCCGGGTCAAATCATCACCATGAACCGGCATGACCAACTCCGATTTTAATTAAATTTGGAACACTGGAAGTACCCAACGAGAAACTCTCTAAAAAGTTTTTAGATTTCTGGGTCAACCCGTTTCCAAGATACTGGTATCCGGGTCATTGAACCTCGACAAAGAAAGACCCGATTTGCGCAACTAGACGAAGTTTAAACTGCTGTATCTCAGCTCCTATTGCATCTAGAAACAAAAGTGAGGTACCAAATTAGGGCTGAGTTAATGCTCTATTTGGGCAAGGCAGCTAGAAATAATTACCTTCAGTTAATAAAAATTATGAAAATGTATCCTATTAACCCTGACCCAGGTCACTTTGTACTAAACTAATTTTATGAAATTTTCCCCATTCAAAGATTCCAATGTACGAAATAACTGGTAAAAATTTCAGAGTAGGCGCTATAATAAGCTCTTTTTTTAATGATTCATTGTCTTTGGTGTAGAATCTGACGAGTTTTACCTCGAAACACGTCTTCTTTTTCGATTTCGTTTCTGCTTCTCCAAACAATTTCTCTTTTGTTGTCTTTGTCTTTTCGTCGCTCTCTCTTCAGACAGTTTTCCCAAAACCTCAAAACACCAAACAGCAGTTCTAATAAAATCTCAAGTTTTAAAAGAATTGCTAAGTACATGATCACATATCAATTAACCCTTGAAAGACGAGAGCGTAGTGAAAGAGCGGGGAGACCAATAGAGTTCATTATAAAAGCGTTACAACATCAGAATAAACAGAATTTTAAAAAAAGAATTTGAACAGTAAGGGCCATCCATACATTACATACACAAAAATAATATTTTCATACCCCTACCTTTGTGGCCACTCATACAATTTTTTACTTTCCCCTGCCCCATGCATACATACAACTAAGCTTAGACTCTAACCCTGTTCCTCACAATAGTTAATTAGCTACAGTCATCTGTAAGACATTTATTTTACCATACAGGCTACTTTTATAATATAATAATGCAATCAAAAGCCATCGAAAAGTAAAAAATACAGAGTAATAAATAGGCTAATGTTGACATCACAAATAGAAATTTATTTAGCGTACGTACATTTTGTCAAACTCCTCCCCTCATTAATGGGCCATGATAGACTGTACATAAACACAGTTCTAAATCTTAATCATAATCTTGTAGTCAACTCTAGCTTTACATTTTAAGTGCTTTAGCAATCATTCGCATATCTATCATAATCGATTTTAGTTACTTTGACAAGTTTCAGTTTGAATCAACTTCGCATGCTGCGTGTCTAAGCCATTATGAGTTGTAGATATTTCGCAAAGTTTGCAGATTCAGTTTTTATTTTAGTTACTGGAAATAGAAACTGAAACTTCTGCATTAGAGTTTCGGTATCTTAGTTTTAGTTCCATCATATATCTAGACCTGCAAGTATTCAACCAGAGATAAATGAGCAACGTGGATGGTTATATCATGGTTAAACAGAATTTGTTAAGTATACTTTTGCATTAAAAAGCAAGGCATAGCAAAGAGTTTAAAACCTGTGAATGAATGTCATCTTTATGGCTTGCTGATCCATCAATTGGTGACTGGGCCACCATCAGGTCCGACTCGGTTTCAAAAGCCTTCTGCTCAAACACATTCTTCTAAATTTTAATCGAAAACAAAACAATCAAAGCGTGCAGATAAATATCTGGAAAATTTTTCATGAGTTCACTCATTGCAAGGACTTATGTAGAGCCTCCTCTTCAGGAGAGCTCCCAACCCACCATGGCTAAGAAAGGACAGTATTGAGATGTGCTTAGAAAGAGTCCCTGAAAGTAGACCCTGTGGAAGAAGACAGTGCAAGGAGTCGGCCACCAACAATTTAAGTAATTAAAATCACCCAACTTAACTGTCGAAGTTAAAAATAAAATCACTCAAGAAACTAATTAAGTGATTAAATCCCACAAATTGACAACTATTTACGTTAAAAATAAAATCACTTAAATGACCATTTAACACGTTGGCCGCGAGGAACATGTTAACATGTCCCAAATTGAGTCATTTAACGTGCAGCAAATCAGCGGCCAACGTGTCAAATTATTAAAATTAAATAACCAAATAAGTAATTAAAATCGCATAAATTACTACTTAAGTCAAATATAAAATCACCAAAATCTATTTACCCCTGGACCCTGGTAAGTAATTAACATCACTCAAATAACTATCTAAGCAATTAACATGACTTAAATAATTACTTAAGTTCAAAATAAATATTTAAGTCATCAAAATCACTTAAGTAACTGCCTACCTGCTGCCCCTTTTTAATATAGCGCCGACTTGTGTAATGGACATCCAAATAGTGCACCAATATGAACTTATTGCCAGTCTCAAAAGCGGTAAACACGTCTCGGCGCAGATGTGACAGTCCACCAGCAGGCAATCTTTCCCTGTAGTATGACTTCCAGCACACTGGTTTGCTAAAAGGGACTTCACGTTTCCCACAGTTCAGCCACTTGTGACCATCTTTCTGCCATCGAAATTTCTCTTCTCCGCTGTACAGAAACATCTGACCTGGTTGCGGAGAAATAGCGGCGTGAAAACTGATTTTGTCAGTGTGAGGTTGCTGTAGAATGTTTAGAGCTTCATCGGAAGACAGAGTGTCATTTTTCTCGCCGTACACAACAGCAGAAGGAACCTCGGGTGTCTCTTTCATGATACTGTGCTGCCGGACTTTATTTCTATTGGAAAAAATCACATCAGGAAATCATTCAGGCACATCATTTATAATGCATACAGATATGTATGCATGTGTATGGACATTTATGTAGCGCCTTAAAATAACGTCATGAAGGAGCTTAGCATAGATCCCAACAGTTCTAAACAAATGTGACTTAAGTATATTTCCAAAAACAAGTTTAGGTGCATTAACAA
Source organism: Lumbricus rubellus (assembly GCA_945859605.1). Taxonomy (NCBI): domain Eukaryota; kingdom Metazoa; phylum Annelida; class Clitellata; order Crassiclitellata; family Lumbricidae; genus Lumbricus; species Lumbricus rubellus. The sequence goes on from OX243817.1 coordinate 39,830,807, forward strand.
ATTGACACTAAGGCTCACATGGGGACCTTGAGTTTGCTGACCAGTACATTTTATCTATATAACACTCCTGGAATAAAGATCGAGTCATTATCAGGGAGAGAAAAACTGTGAGCTCTTTGAGAAAATTATATTGGATCTAGCTGCAGTGTGAAGAGATAACGAAGGACATTTATGAAGCCCAATCATTTCATTAAACAGAGCAGCATCAGTCACATGTGCTAACGTTTGAGTCATCAGAGCATCAGGACACAAATAGCTGACACGTCTAAGTCGGTTCATGAAGCCCTTAAGGCAGGTTTTATACCTTCGACTCGCAAGGCCCCACCATGCAGGAGAAGCATACATACATTGTGTAATAGTGTATGTCCATGATGATGATGAGTTCTCTGACCAAAGGCAGGTCCACTGGTTTTTATGTCACCTTGGGATGACAGACAATAATGGGTAGGCAACTTGTCCAAGGTCATTGCACAGTACTTAGCTTGAGCAGATTAGAACCTATGACCCTTTGATTACCAGGCACAGAACATACCGTGACACCACCGCATCCCACATGCAGAAGAAGCATACGTAGGCCTTAATGTGTATGATCACGACAACTGCTCAGAATTGCTTATATTTTCCTGGAAAGTGTATGCAGCATTCATAGTTAAATCAATACTCAGGATCATAAAGCACTCTGCTTCAGGGTGATAGTTGAACCACTAGCTATGTATTGCAATGGCTAATCCTTTCGTCCCCTTCACCTAGAAGAGAGGAACGAATCGTTTCATGTCAGACAAATCTTTATTCGTCCAGAGTCGTAATCGTGAATGTACTACTCGAGGAAAAGGCATTATCGGATCGATCAAGTTTTTTTTTTTAAATTTGCACAACTACTTTTTGGGCAAGTTTAAACCATAAGCTCATGTTTTCGTGATTCCGGATTGTCAAGACTTTGATGTCACGATACACGCGGGGACATTCGGGAACCGTCCTCTTTTACCCGCGCTATATAAAAACACACAAATTTACGATAATTAAATATTCAAAAATTTACGCAGCAACTAACCTAACATTAGTTTAGGCCATATTTCAAGATAAATTATTTGCATTCCTTTACGAAACACAAAACTTTTATTAGCATCCGAACCAGATCTAAATATAGATTCCACGCCGTGAAATCAAAGCTAAACATAGTTGATTTTATATAGCGCATTTATTTTTGAGACGACAAAGTCCTCTGAGAACATACAATTTGGTAATAAAATTGAATCTTAAAGAGGCAAATAATTCATGTTTTAAAATCAAATCGATTTTGACTCATTAATTGATTATTTTGGCTTTTATCTCAGAAACGAGTTTGGCTGAGGCTTGACACAACCTGGGACTAGCCACGTATGGCATGAAGAGTCGGAGCAGAGAGCGTGCGACACATACGGGCATTGACCCAGGTTGTCATGCCTCGCTCCCAATAGTCTCTTCAGACAAGGTGGTCTAGCTGCTCCAAGATATTAATGGTATGGAACAGACCTGCTGACCGGACCGGTTGAAGCTGGACAATATGTCACGAGACAGACTCAGACAGAGTGTGGGGGCTCCTACGTACGGGCATTGAGCCTAAAGATATTGATGATGTGCTGAGAACTCCTCTGGATATAATTATTATTATTATATGCTTAGGCTAGGTCTCGCTGATAAGCAGTTAGCATAAATTCTCAGCATGGTTGCATTCTGCCAAGCCTGGATAAAGGAGGAGGCCTAGGGCGTCGCTAATTAATGATCTTTCAATGACGTCAAACTGCAACAACAGTAAGGCTACCACTACTAGGCTACTCAGTACGAATTAGACCTCACCTGACGAATGAGATATGTTGCAGATAGTAGGCCACATCAAACCTACTGAATGAATTTTTCATTTGCACATTAGCCTTCTGATGATATTGTTGCTAGGCCTATGCCTACTCATGATGCTGCGGACATACAAGATAGTTGCCATAGTGCATGATGGTTGTCTTGCCTTAGCCTAATATGGCTTATAATAATTATTGGTGTTCGCTAATAAAAAATGCTGCCATTGTTCACCAGAGTAGGCTTGATGACTTTTTTATAGTATCGTAGCTAAACATTCATAAAGCTCCTATCGAGGTATACTGACTACTCAGAGGCGCTCTAACTGCAGAAATCCTGTGGAAAGAGAAAATAATGTCTTGTGTACCGTACATTGACCTTAACCCTTTCGCCCCTGGGTTCCCGTAACTCAATGGCACACAAACCGAAATATCGGTTTATCGGGGCGATAGGGTTAAGTGCTCAGGACCACAGACTCCACAGTTAATGCTCTATGTTCTCTCGTTTCTCATTTTGTAGTTTGGCTGTTGTTTTTCTGGCGGTAATAAGTGTTCATAAACACCACAAACAACAACTTTACAAAATGAAGCTATGACTTTTGTTAAAATCAACAAGTAAACACAGTCAAAAAGCTCAACAACTACAATAATTATTTTGTTATCAGCATTTTACAACCAAACTGCTACAAATTCTGCACAAATCTGGCCATAATGACCAGAAAAATTGCTATCGTATATACTCTTTATGAAATATTTTACTCGGTCAGTAATATCATCATCGTCGTTGTGGTAAAAAAAGCTACAAACAATTAGAACAAGCAAAGTCTGGAATCAGTAGCAGTACGTTTATCAACAAAGCTAACTTGTATAAAGCGTTCACATTTATTGGCAACAGTAACACCTCAGAACTTCAGAAGTCAGAACACATGTGGCTTTAGAACTGGTAATAAGTGTTCAACCAAGTCATTTTCTTGGTGTTGCCAGTTCAGAGCGTGGATAAAGAAGAACGGCGATGCTAATAATCTCTGTTGTTCATGCATATAAAATTATTTCTATTGTGTTACCACACCACATTGCTATACAGCAATTACATACATTAGCAATGAGTGCTACAATATTGGAAGAACGAGATTTTGTGTAGTGCATCCAAATGATAAGGAGGTGGAGCAATTCGTTGGCACACAAACACACATAGGAGATAGATTCGGGGATCCAGTGGAATTAGAAAATAATTGTTTCTATCCTGTCCAAATTGTGCATTTGTTCATATATTTTTGCTAATTCTGAGATGAGGGCCGTTTTTGAGGCCTGACGGGCCAAAAGTGGCCCGCGAGCCACAGGTTGGGAACCACTAAGAGTGCGTTTTTGCAGCTGGTACATTAAAGAATATACTTACTTACTTACTTACTGATATACATGATATACTTGTTGAAAAGGACGGTCATATAATTAATCTATCTGTATACTTTTGTAATGAGGACACGATAAGCTCAGTCAAGCTCTTTTTCCCTTCCAGACTGGCTCTTGTAATTGTCTAAACGTTTGTATACAGTCACGTGTCATACAATTTCGCATTGTTGCGGGTAAAATAAACACACTTGAAACTTGAAAACATGATTGTAGTAGGCAGTTACAGTTGAACACAAAGGCAATAGTGAGCCAACAGATCACATTGTTCCATTGAATGGCTAGTTGAATACAAGTCACTGTTTGTGTCATAACCAGACACCCTGTGTGTCTCTCAATGTTCTTGTCACTTTTCCAGAGTCCTCTTAATAATTGTAAATACGACGATAACATGCATAGTTAAAAAATCTTTCAACATGACAACTGCAGTAGCTAACAACAGTTAGAAAGATTTGAAACAAGCAATTATTATCTGAGTAATTCTATAAAACATATATATCATATCAAAACGCTTACAAATGTCTGCACAATTAAAATAGCACCATAGATGTTTGTACAAATAACCGGGGGTAAGGCCACTGTGAGGACTTGTAGGGTATCCCCCAAATCCCAAACTTATCTCAAGCAGGAATGGAGGTTGCATGGTTTGAACCTGACTTGTCTGAAAGCAAATCAAAAGATTCTTTCAACTTCAAAGAGAAACTTTTCTGGTATAACTTTCACCATCACATCATCACACTCTGAATAGACAGTAATTATTATTACTAATGCACTTCTATTAGTCACAATGAATAAACAGTGAGCGATGGTGACGTTGAGCAATTGTGAGTGAAGAGCTTGCTCAATGTTCCATACAAAGTAAGTTACTCAGCAGATACCTTAATCCACACTGTTAACATTGCAAGTACTCTGCCCAACGAGAAATACTTTACCCAACAATATCAACATTGTAAGTACTCAACCAAACAGGAGATACTTTACCCCACAGTACTCTATCAATAAACTAACCTTCTGTGTTTTTGACAGCCATACCAATGTAACTTAACTAAACATTTTCCTATTCATACAAAATTGCTGAGAACTACACTAGGGCCAAAGTGACCCATGATTTGATTAATCAACCACAACCGGAATACACAACCTTAAATCAACAATAACCTTTCCAATACGTAATCCAAATAACATAACCTTTAAAATTCTCTTTAAGGAAATTCTTAACAACTAACCACATTTTTCAAGGCATACATTAATTCTAGATAGCATTCGACAAGAAAAGGATTTCCATGTAGAAATGAAGCTCTAAAACCCTGATCGATAGCTGGGTTGGAGGTAAACTCGGCTCAAGTCAGGAAGACGAAAACTTATTCATCACGGTAAAACACGACAAGGTAAATGGGGAAGGTAACGGAGAAGTTCATAATACACAAGACCCTACTGATAACAGACTTTATGACGGTGCTTTAGTTGTCAGAAAACTTAAGAAAAGAGCTGGGGGGGGGTAATTTTTACAGATAACTTCAAGACTAGTTAAAATCTATTGTAGTTACAAGACAACAGGCAGCCCCTAAGATATTTTATTTTCTCACCATCAACATAATCAGTAACTTAGCTGAAGGGGAGATGGGTTGGTGGTTTGAACCCCAAACAATTCAAATACTTTTTCACTATAACAAGAATTCTTATATAAAAAGTAGAAAAATGTATCCTAAATTTATTTTAGCCTTAGAAACTAAAGTGTTATAAGGTCACACTTAAAATGGCTCCCAAACAGAACTTCAAATGTTAATACAGACAATATAATATAAGACACATACAAGGTAAGGCTTGAGGTAAGATAAGGACAAGTACAAGCGTTTTAAAATAATTCTCTTTGATTGCGGTTTGGTGTCAGGTCGAGAGCACCTCTGAGGGGTTTCTCTTGAAGTCACGCAATATAAATTTACAATTACAATTCAAGTGAGGAATTGTGGAGTAAGGTACGGATATTGTAACCACCGGCTGTCCATTATAAAAAAACCAAAAACAAATCAAGCATAACAAATGGCTGAATGATAACAATATGAAATTTCTTCTGAGCGCACAAGATCTGTACAAACAAATACCAGGGTCTCAGTACGAACAGTTATGGGTGTCAATGTCGGGCAACCATACTGGCAAAGAAGGCCAAGAAAACCAGCATGCACAACAAGTACACAACCAATCAAAAACACGATGAACCCTTAGTTAAACCTAATGTAATCTAATGCCTTCTATAATGCCACTATCATAAAGCCATAACCACCCTCCCATGACACACCCACAAATACTTTATAATTATTGGCCATGATACACGTCCATGGGGTGGCCAGTCCCCTCCCTTCCTGTATGATCCCCAACAGGGCCAACAGTGCACACAGCGCAAAGCTAGCCAAGTATAAACCCTGGAAGATTTTCTGCTGTGGCATACAGTTCAACCTCTTTGGGCTTAGAGCCCAGTATGCTAACCAGTAGATTAGCTCGTGAATAAGCTGGTGACCTACGCTTGGCTTTTGAGTGGTGCCATAGAGGTTTGAAGATTATGAGTAAATGGAGATTATAAGTACAATTACGCTACAATTACACAATGGCAAACCCCAAATTATTAGCACTATACGAAGAACTAAATAAACCACAAGTTAATAGAACAAAGGGCCATCCATATATTACGTATGCAAATATTCTAATTTCATATCCACCGCTCCTGCTGCATCTAATACATTTTGTGGATTCCTCTCCATGTATATGGGGGAGGGGTCCACTTTTGAACAAAAGGTTAATGAGCTAAAGTCATAGGCTACAATTTACAGCACAGAATAACTGCATATGGCTTTTATGTAGTGTAATAAATGCCATCGGATGACTATATGATAATACAAAGTTATAAACAGACCAAATGTGGACGTCAAAAATCATAATTAGAGATTTATTTTGCATAGTACACATTCTGTCAACACCCTCCTCCGCCATATGCAACCACATGCAAAATCGCCTAATTCCAATCCTGTTCGTTCCCCTTCCTTGTGCATGTAATATATGGATGACCCTCTAAATACATTGCAAATGTTCTAGCAAGTGGTCAGCTTATTCAGGGTACATCAGCATAGGTTTAGTTTCCTCAAGATACTAATAGCTACTACATAGATACTAGAACGACACTAATACATGTAGCACGTAATAATATTACTTGCCAGCATTTCTGTTACACTCTTACTGGTATATAAATTGTTACAGATTACAGTTACGCAAGTTACCACAAAATAATACGGTTTACATATATTACAGTTAATTGATCGTTATGCTGCGTCTTTGCAAATTGCATTTCATAATTGTGTTTACAAAAGTAAAAACAGATCCTGCAAACACTTAAAAACATGCCATGGAACCAATGCGTATCACACAAACACTGGGTGTAGCAAAATAGATCTATCTCTCAAGTTATGTTTTATTCCACTTCGGAAACCTTTAAAGCCTATCTCCTTCACATTCATGGGATGTAAAATACATATTTCTCCATTAAATTCTTTTCCAGTTTCAACACTTTAATGCTAAGCTGTATTTGTTTCTCTTTCACTCTTATGACTCTCACCATTAAAGTCTATAGTATCTACACCCTGTGCAGATGATCTTAACCACAAACAGAGGATGTCAAAAATACATAATCTCTTTTAACTTCTTCCCTGCGTCACTGCACAAAAATAAGCAGCACTTCGGTGCTCCATGAAGTTGATTTCTAACACCATACGTATACGAGGTGCAGCAAACATATTTCTTCATTAAATTCCTTCCCCACTCCGGCCCTCATTGAAGTTGACACCCACCGCCAGATGATACAATATATATCTTTCTGTTAATTCTTTCCCACATCAGTACACGGTGAAGCTGATGTTCACCTCCATACTGCTGCAGAACTTGTCCGTGAACGGGATACAGTTGAAGTACTTGCAGTACTCGCAGCTGTAGATCGGACTTACGTAGAACATGATCACGAGTCCGATGAATAGACCGATGGAGGCAATGAGGCAGACTGCTATGCCGATTCTTTTTCCTCGTTCGTCGATGACGTTGAAAGTGACGTGCGGGAAAAGAGCGAACGCGAGCAGAAACCCGATTACGAAGCCGATGAGATGAGCGTAATTGTCGATCCACGGGAAGAGGCCGACGATGAAGAGGAAGACGAGGAGGATGAGGAGTTTTCCGATCGCCCACATCGCATGCTGAAGCATCGGCCAGCTCTGTATGACTTCGACGAAGAGACAAGCCAGAAGACCAAACTGTGAACCTGTTGGACCGGCCTACAGTGGAAATACAGGTGATTTGAAAGATACAGGCAAATGATAAAGGAGAAAGGATAAAGATTAGAAAATAAGTTAAAAGATAAGGTTAAAAAATAATGGTTAATAGATAAAGAACTGATGGTAAAAAATAAAGGTACAAAGATTAAGAAATAGAGGCAAGAAGATACAGATATGAAGATACACAATAAACAAGACACATATTTGATGATAAAAAGATAAAGAAATTAAGGTACAATATAAAGGCATAATATTATGAAGACAAAAAGATAAAGCAAAATGATACAGAAAGTAAAGAAAAAAGACAAAAGTTAAAATAGAAGAGAAAGTAATGAAGGTAAAAAGTTAAAGGAAAGAAACAAAGATAAAAATTAATGATAAAGATAACGAAATAAGGTAAGTGATACAGATAAAAAAATGAAGGTACACAATCACAATAAAGGTAAAAAGCTTAAGTACATACATGATACAGGCACATTGTGCACAAATACTACAGAAATTACGGCAACAATATTTTTTTACATTGCATGGATAAAAAGGTTAAAGGTAGTTTACATGGTGCACAACAAACTGAATGCAAGCATTAAACAATTAATAATATAATTACATTTGCAAGAGAAAAATTACAATTTTTATAGTAATGACAATAATAGCTAAAACAATGATTGCAAACACAACTCTAACCAGAGCGCTACCAAACAAGACAAAAGACAATTGGAACAAAAGACAACGGAAACAAAGACAATGGAAATACAAGACAATTGAAACAGAAGACAATTGAAACAAAAGACAATGGAAGCAGAAGACAATAATAGTCGACCTCGACATGATACGGTAGGAAGATGGCGCTGGCGAGACTTCCAGCGATTCCGCTCATCATGTAGATGATGGAGATTCGAATCCATCCGGCCAACTTCTCAAGATCGCGCATCACAACGACTTGAAAGGCAACCGTGATGAGGAGCTGGATTGCCCTGGAAATATCACATGTTCCAAAACACATAAAGTTAACATAAGATAAACAAACATAACATAACAAAACCTGATGCATCACCATCATTGTTAGTTCATGATTGGCAAAAATGAGTGTGGATACATGTATGATATCCACTGTCCTTAGTCATTTGTCAAATCCATTGCTACTCGTAATGTTAGTCCAACCAAGAGATGTGTTATATTCTCACATACTTATATGGGAAGGACTAAGTACTAAGTAAGTATGGCACTGAAACACTGTTACCCTGCGTGCAGAAAAAGTGACGTCCAAAGTCGATAGAACTGATCGGGAGAAGATGAGTTGTAGAACGGAATCATTCCACAGACTTCATTCAGACACGGAACCTAAACAGAAATGAAAAGAAACATAGAGCAAAACAGCTGAGACATGATACATTAAATACGTAAGTATGTTCTTCATTACACACAAGAAAACACTCTGCATTTACAAAAACGATGAAAATAATTGCGATGTAAGGAAACAATACTTCGGAGAACGAAACAACATCAACTTGAAGATGGAAGTCTTACTGTTTAGCATCCAAGCCAAGAAACTCTTGCCTTCTAGAACAAGGTACCTTACTAAAAATGGTTTCCCAATCTTTTCCAGACCAAGACACCCTCTTGCTAAGTCATTCAGTCAACTGCTCCAGGCCTCAGTTTCACTTTGGTCAGTTCTTTCTTAGTGAGGTCCCTTGCATTCATTCCCATCTCTACACCACTTTTAGTTTGAGAAAAAATACTCATAGACCAATTTCCGGAGTACTTAATAGTCAGTAGCTTTTGACATTTTATGACCCATGCTGCCACCCCTAGAGCAGGATCATGTTGACCCTGGGTTGGAACCCCCCCCCCATGCCTTGATGTAACGCTGACCTGTGAGCAAAGCGCTGCCTCTGGATGGAAGAAACCGTTGACGAAGTCACAGTGTTGACGAGTCGTGATGATGCATTGACCGTGGATTCCAACGCAACATGGCCGACCGATGATGTCACAGGTCATGTGACGATCCTTCTTCGTGCCGTTCCCAGGCTCGGTACAGATCTGCAACAGAAAATAAAAGCAATATCAGCATAAATTTTCATGGCTGAATAATGAACAAAGACTGATGTATTTAGAACACAGACTATAGGACATACATATAGACACATTTAGAACAGAGAAGCTACATTTGAATACATTAGAACACAGAACATGCAGCAGAAACGTAGAACATATTCAAGATAAATTCACATTGCAGAACATACATTTCGATACATTTAGAACATCGAATAACATTTAGAGGCATTTGAAGCACTTAGAACATAGTTAGGAGAAGCGACAGAATCAGATGTAATAAGAAGTTGACTTAATTTCTTTAGTTCAACGATTACATCCAAAGTTGAATTAAAGTCACGAAACAAGGTCTTAGTATTGTCACACACAACTCAATCAGAAATAATAAATAATGACTCTGCAAGCATTGATTTAAGCACGACGACGATGTACCATGGAACAGACAGAAAAAGCCAACATTTGACGATATCTAAAATTTCACTTTAGCAATAGAAATCAGCTGCATGTAGCTAAAAAGTTGCAGGCGTATTCGTTCACTTTTTCTTGTAAATAAAGAAAACACCCAAGAAACTTGTTATAATGATTATATCTAGAAGGTAAAAGGTAAAACACATTAAGAACCACATCATAACAATGTCATTTTATACTGACTCTTTTCTACATACATGTAGGTGAATTAACTTATGCTGAGGTTTTAGTCTACCAACCGGCCATTTTGTGAAGTCGTCCTCAGGCCAAACATTTGGAAAAAATGACTTTGGACTGTTACAATATCTGTGAAAAGACAACACCATGCATGCATTATGCAAAATCATCAAAGTGAAAAGCTACAAAACGCATTGCAAAAATTCATTTATCAAAGTTCACCTTAATCACGAAAAGAGCAAAATTCACTGTCAATGAGAATGCAGCAAAATTCATTATAAACAGCAAAATAACAAATTCCTTGAAACACCGGCAACACAATTTTTCTGCACTTGCCATCCAACAGCGAGAAAAGAAGAAAGGCAAAAGTTCAAATATATAACAACTAGAATTTTCTGAATAGTCTGCACATGTATAGAACACAATTTGACGGCCTCAAGAAGGCTCTTACCTTGGATCCTGACCACAGACCCGTCCCGTAGCGTTGGGCTTATCGAACAATGACAACGTTCTCTGCAGAAACAATACCATATAATACAATACCATACAACACGATAATAATATTTTCCTTTCTTTATTAAAACCGTTAAGAACGCAGTAAGTCACATAATATAATGGCTAAGCATATTCTAACCATGAATAAGCTAGGAAGCATATTCTAACCATGAATAAGCTAGGAAGCATATTCTAACCATGAATAAGCTAGGAAGCATATTCTAACCATGAATAAGCTAGGAAGCATATTCTAACCATGAATAAGCTAGGAAGCATATTCTAACCATGAATAAGCTAGGAAGCATATTCTAACCATGAATAAGCTATGCAGCATATTCTAACCTCAAATAATTATCTAGAAGGCATAAGTACTAATCCTCAGTCAAGCTATACCTCATAAATATCCATTATGCAAAGTAATATGAGAGCTACCATATCTCATGAGGAAACGTCCAATTCCTTCACTCTGCATTCCGCCTAATGTCCTGAATTGAAAATAGTGACCCTGATGTTAAAAAATATGGCTTACCGAACATTCTCTCTCTGACGCCTGAAAACACCCAGATCCATCATTCATGATGCAGCACGCAGTTTGCATTTCCTTCAGCCGTTCATTCTCCAATTCCAATTCCACGTTGACATCTTTGCGCATGCATGGCGAATACTTCGCACCAAGATGTATCAGATCGGCCTACAAAATGCATCGTAAACAACAAAGCAAAAAAATCAGTTACTTGCATGTATAGGTTATAAGTTTAACATGGTCACAGGTGTTGTGTTTAAAATTTCAGACAAATCTTAAATGTTTTGACCAAGTTACTTTTTTGTGTGTTCTACTTTTTATCTGGACACAGTGTAGATGCTTGTATTCTCAGACACTTCTCCTTTGCTCCTGGTTACATTTTCTTTAAATCCTGATAGCTGAGGCAAGAGCATATCACCATGTCCAACAACACCTCGCCACCATAACCACATTATTACCAATCCACTACATTATATGATAAAATCATAAAATTGAGTTTTGAGTGGCACCTGACGTGGTCCGAACCACATGTTCTGCGGCTCATCATAACTACACTGCTCCTTCGCTAGACTTGTCCTCAGAACCTAAACATAACGAACAGAAAGTTAATATACGAATGCAAAGCACACAAAGCGATTACAACCAATACAATATTACGTATTAAAATGCAAAGGCAAAACCGTTGATGTAAATAGTGCCATCACCATTGACTCCACCATAACGAATACCATTTCAAGAATGTTATATGAGAACATGTACTAACAAACTCAACCATAAGTACTAAGTAGCCATACTGTCAATTTTTTCCTGCGGCTTTTTGGGAATGAATATATAAATACAAATACATACAAAATTACAAATCTATTACCATCATCCACCAAGTCAAGTGATCCCAGCTGATATTAATCCACCAAACTTAAAATGATTTATTAATAGTTAATGACACCATGACGTAAGTAAACACCACGTAATGTAACACAGGTTCGTTTAATTCAATTAATTGCAATCTGCAACGAAACTATTTCTGCCACATACCTCCTCGGTCACCTCTTGTATCTCGAAGCCAAAGTACGTGGGACGATAGACACATAGCGTGAAAATGAAGATAACGACTTGTACAAACGTCACCCAATATGTAAAGTACGGCCTAAAACACCAATAGAACAATTAACCATAATGTTCATATATAAATAAGGTTAGTGCTCAAACAAATTAATCAACCATCCGAAATAATGCTGGAGACAATACACTGAGTCCTCTGTTGCTCCATGGTATCCCGGACCAACTCACCTAAGCTCTGACCCTTAAAGTTGTCAGGCCCCCTGGGTATTTGCTCCTCTTGGCAGCCTGACAATAGCAGTAAAATAATCACAATGGACACAATAGAATTTACTGATAATAGTTAATTCTCGGCTATTTTATATTTAAAAGATATAAATCATAAAAAAATTATATATAAAGTCTACCAGGTACTACCTATCCCGGGCCTCTAAAAGTCGACCTGCCACCTTCTCAACGGCCCTGACAATAACAATAGAATAATAACAATAGACACAATAGATGGAAGTCCCTGCTTACAACTACATTTTCACCATACAATCACAATAATCCTATCTCACCTATGATCGTCCATTTCTTCGATCTGTCTCATCACTCGACTGTCCATTCGCGACTTTCTGTAGTCGCGGTCGAGCCAGACTCCAACGACACCGACTCCATACTGACGTCGATCGGCGTTGTCAAAAGTCGCATCAACGACTCTATTAGCCATTCGCACCATACCGGAAAATACCTTCGGCTCATCTTCCCGCTTCTTGTCCCCCGCTTTCGGTATATCCAGCGAAAGTGGAACTGCTTCTGGGGATAGTGCCATGTGTTTCGTTATGTAACTCATCACACACATGCCATCCATCGAATCGATACTGTTAAACACGCCGTCACTGAAACAGAGAACACCACATTTATTTATTTATTAGGTGCACTTATAAAATGCCCCTTCAGGCCTATCTACTTGGAAGCGCTCCCAATTCAACATCTGTTAAATAGGACAGTCTTAAGGCTACAGAAGAACATGTGGAATGATCCCAGGGCAATAGGCGAAGTGCCACAAGAAGCCCATTCCAGGTGAATATCACGCACATTAGAGTTGGAGATGTGGCTGAATCTGGGTATGCGGCAAACAAAGGTGGGTTACAGAGAGCAGGATTCTATTTAGGCAGCTCAGTCAGGCATCTGATAGGCCAGCTAAGATAGCAGCAGAAGTAAAATCTGCTGTGGTTACATGCATACATAACAGATACATACATACTTCATACAAGAACATAATACACACAAGAGAAGAGTCAGTGTCATCTACCTGGTAGGGGTTGGTGGTTCTAGTGGTGGCTCAGATTCACTATTTTCATGTATGTTGGGTAGAAATTGGGGACCAGGGACAACACCCCCTGGTGCGAAGAAGGGTCTCTGTCGGACGACTGCGCTGGTTGGAGCCGGGGTGTTGAAGAAAACGTCGTCCAAATACGGCTCCTCTACAACTCCAGCCGACTGCTGACAAAAACACAAACCAACACAAAGGTCAAGTGAATGCTGGAAATACTCCGAACTGTTAATTAAGTGGCATTGTATGTTACAGAGTATGTTTCAACCCCTACATAAGCCAGTAAGCATACGCCTACCATATATAAGTCAGAATGTGATGACTAACTCTAAACAAACTAGTGTGTTCTAATCAAAAATTAACTATAGTGCATCTTAAAACCCAGTATAAGCCAAGAAGAATATTCTAATCCCCAAAAGGCATGAGGCATACTGTAACTGTAAATAAGCCAGTAAGTATATTCTAATCCCAAGGGAGGAAGCACATTCCAACCCAAAATAAGCCAGGGAGCATATTAAAATCACAAATAAAACATGAAACACATTCTAACCCTAAGTAAAGTCACTGTAAACATTCTAACCTTGACTGATGGAGCAAATGAACGACTTCTAACAAACGTCTTATCTGCAGTCCCTGAGATTCCACGCTACAAGAAAATGCAAAGTAATTAAATTAATGCTCATTTATTAAAAACAAAATAGATGCGACATGTGCTAATGCAACATAATCGAGCATGATTCAGCATGATTAAGATAATTTAATTAAATGCGTGATTTAGCACATATGCAGATAATTTAACACCCCAATGCATAATTTAATATAAACAAATATAACTTTCTAATCCTGTCACTTATAGTACAGTGATGTGTGATCAACAGAATAAAGCATTGCATGGCACACCAGCAGACTTTAACATTATCTGGCATAATTTAACATAAATCAGCATAACTTAGCACATATTCAAAAGGAGAGGAACACCAGGGCCGTTTTAAGAAGTTTGGGGGCCCTAGGCACAAATCCTAACGCTATTTATAAAAGTGGCCCGATTTCCGACTCAATCTCTCAGGCTCAGCTAATTATAGAGTATTGCTCTAATGCATTCCTAGTGCATATCTGGCATTTTGCTACAGTTATTAGGCCTAATATAGTTATAAACTGCTAACTCAGCTGACACAGCAATTTTTTCCACAAGTGCAAAATAAGGTTAAGTTTAACATACCAGTACGTTAAAGTACTTACAACTGCTGATAATTTGCTATAATATACAAATTCAAAGTAAGAATAATAATGAGTAAATGTCTGTTTCACAGCTTAAAATTCCCTGACTGTCGGAACCATCTAATTATTAGAAACCTCGCTTTCGTGTTTTGCTCTCGGCAAAGTCTTTTAGCCTATAATGTTATCAAAATTCAATGACTCTAGTACATCTGATTCTATGCTCATTACAGACAGACAGTTTAATCGCTCTTGCAACATGCTGCTGCGAATTTAATTCTTTATTAATTTTAGCTTTGAGAAAGAACGTTCTCCGGTGCAGTTGGTCACCATCATCGATAGAAAAATTCTTATCACAATTTCAACGTTCGGAAATGTTGATTCCAATTTGTCATTCTTAATCATGGCATAGGCCCTATATTAATGACATAGATGGCACCAAGGTTTTTGCAGGTGATACTGACATATATGTAGTATTTAAGGTTTTCACATTCGGAAATTAGTTCGTCCTTGTCAAGATCTTTGGGATAGAAATTTGAAAGCTTTTCACTGCATTCTTTCATTTGTTCAGCATTCAACTCGTCCAGTTTAATCAAGTATGTAAATCTGCTGCTGATTTCCTCATAAGCTTTTCCACGTCTGTTTAGTTCAGTGATCAATGAGTCGATGATTGGTAAGTAGGTCTGAATTCTAAACTTTGTGCTCCCATCCATGATAGTGTCATTTGCAGGACCTTCGAGATATGTAATTCGCATATTTCTTTTAGTCGTTCGTCTCTGGCTGTCGTGGTAGGCCTACTCTTCGTTGTGAGTTTGTAGTTTGGCTTTACGTTCATATTCTTCGAAGCAGTTATTATCTCTAAGTCTATCTGCATACAGCTTGAGTGACTGAATCAGATTGACAGCTACTGATAGTTCCATGTCTGTCTTTTGCATAGTCTTGCTTGTTTCATTGACGTAGTGTTATTTTCTTGGGTCACCGCGGGGCCCCCCTTTAGCGCGGGGCCCTAGGCCCGTGCCTCGCGTGCCTCGGCCTTAAAACGGCTCTGAGGAACACATGAATCATGAGGCCGCCACATAATTCGAAATGTGACAACAACCCCAGTGTGATAACTTTTGAATAGCATGACACAATGCACTGCAATAGATTACAGCATAAAGCCACACGACAACAGAATGCGAAACGATACAACATAATGTCACATAGAGCAAAATACACAAAGCAACATAATGTAACATGACCAAAGAAAACATACAACATGTCACCAAACAGTAAGGTAATGTGTCACCACTGAACAAGGTAAGACAATATGCCATTAGATAGGTAATGTGTCACCTACAGATAACGTAAGACATTTGTTACCAACTACCAGGTAAGACAGTTAAGTATCACATACAGCCAGGTGAGTCAATTAACTATCACCTACAGCCAGGTGAGTCAATTAAGTATCACCTACAGCCAGGTAAGTCAATTAAGTATCACCTACAGCCAGGTAAATCAATTAAGTATCACCTACAGCCAGGTAAGTCAATTAAGTATCACCTACAGCCAGGTAAGATAATTAAGTATATCACCTACAGCCAGGTAAGATAATTAAGTATATCACCTACAGCCAGGTAAGATAATTAAGTATATCACCTACAGCCAGGTAAGATAATTAAGTATATCACCTACAGCCAGGTAAGATAATTAAGTATATCACCTACAGCGAGGTTTTTGACGCCATCCATCGTCATCTTGAGCACAGAATCCTTCTGACCAAGAGCGCGTCGGCTCATTTGAGTTCTGACGGTCCGTCGGCCAGAACTGGCCGTTGAGATTCGTGACGCCTGTCGGCTGACAAAAGCAGATGAGATATCAACCATCGGATTATGCATAACATAAACAAAGAGTTCTACCTTAAATTTATGCACCTGACGAGTTTCTATGATGCATACTAACAAGTGTTGCCATACCTTTGTCAGGTGAGATGCCTCCACAAAGGCCACTGAGCAAGTGAATGAGCTCATTTGACCTACATGTATATTGGATTAGAATATATGCTTTCTGGCTTACTTAGGATTAGAGTACGCTTTCTTGTTTATTTCCTTCAAGAATTTGCTTCCTGGCTTATTCAGGGTAAAAATATGCTTCTCAGCTTACCCATTAAAATTTTTAAAAGATATAAAACCCATTAAAGTTTTAAACAGATACACGTACAAGTATCTTACCTTTACATAAGACTAACAATTAAATGTAACCTAAAGAAATCATGATCATATAATTTATCCCTTTCAGACTTTCAACAGTGATATATAAACAATTGCGTTACACCTTCACTCCTTCACCCTTTCCAACCTTCCGACCTCTAAACGACCTTCACCTGTGCATCATCGACAAGGGGTCAACAGGTCGAGGTATCTTCCGGTTCCACCTCATGCTCGGGGTTTCCGGCTGTTCATCGGAAATTCCCAGATACGACAAATGTGGTGACGTGACTTGGCTGCTGTCACCACTCTCCGCATCTTTCTTGTTTCCTCCGATGAGCGTGTTGTGGTGGAGACGCCGCGACCTTGCCTTCCATTTCTCCTTCACCTTGTCCGTGTCCGTCGCTCCTCCACTCACACCGAAGAACTCGTGAACGCCGGTGCTCATGCTCCTGTCGCAACATCATCCACATCGTCATCATCATAACCATCGTATGAAAACTGTTATCACCAACACCATTATCACCATCACTATCACCACCATCACACCACTATCATCACCAGAACCACCAGCACCACCAACATCATCATCGCGTGTCTACATGCATGCACACATAAACAGAGGCATAAAGAGACACACACACATATATATATATATATATATATATAAACATATATATATATATATATATATAAACATAAACAAGACACAAATCAATGCACACAAATACAAACCATGCACATACACAATTACACAGGCATACATAACTCAAGACATAAACAGTTTAAACACACACATACATACATAGACATACATACAAACATACATACACAAATGCACATGTGAAAGGTGGACATGCACACAAATACATAGACATACTTACACGTGTACAAAATATAATACATGTACCTCATACCTTAACTTCTACTTCAAGTCTTCCAGCCTCTAGACACAATAACTGCTTTTCATTAGCAAGTTATAATTAATGTGGCCTAAAGAACTTCTTCCATCCAATCAAAATCTTCATCACTCTTTGATTCTTCTCAACATCATCTCAACAAAACAAGTTTCCCACTGTGCACCCACGCATTGAGCCAAGCAATTAGCATAAATTAGCATAAATCAGCATAATATCTGATTCCCGCTAAGCATCTCTAGATCATTAGCTAAGAATGGTATAGAATGTTTCTTACATATGGTAATTACCCAGCTGCATTATAAAACAAATTCTGACCTCAGACCATGAGCAACCAACACATCAAGATTGTTCAGTGCAAGAGAGTAATGCTGCACTGGCCAAATTGTTGCAATGGGTGAACAGGGATAATAGAGATACATTGGTTGATTTAAACATCCACGGGTGCTCACATACATGGGCAAGAGGGGCATATCATATGACCCCCTAAAGATTTACCAAATATTTACAATGACTCTTGGTTTTGTTTTTAAAAAAATATCTTTGCACCTTTTGAAGCGCTAACGATGCCAATGACACATGCAGTGAAAATGAGAAATTTGCATTTTTGATCTTCAAAGACATGCTAAGAGATTTAAGCGTGACCACTGACCAGTGTGTCCACCTACTATTGAATCAAAGACTTAGTTTCATCAATCGAACTTACATTTAATTAAAAAATTATTGGCGTCAATCCAGCTTCTAGTTAAACAAAGGATTAGTTTCATCGATCCGATGAATTGCATTGCCATGGGTGAACAGATATTTTTGCAGGTGGGGCAGACACACAGATCACGGTTAAATCTCTTAGCATGTCTTGGAAAATGAAAGCAGGAAATTAAGAAGATGGGTATTTGTCATAGAGGATTCTCAATGCAATGATGGTCAAGTTGACACTATAAAATAGTTTAGCACCGGAAACTAGGGTTTCACCACTGACAGATAATTATAATTAAGGCATGAATCGTGGGAATATCAGATGACAAGGGGATGAATAAATCGCCCACCCAAGCGCTGAAAGATTTCGTAATCTCGAGATTTCTACAGCGCCCACAAAAATCGAAACAAAATCGATAGGCAGCGGGTCAAGTGCGGGGAGTCAGGCAGGCAGACAGACTGATGGACGGATGATGTTTAGACTTGGGATGTGAGGAGAAGAGGATGAATGTTATAACTAAGATTTCACCACTGACAGATAATATAATTATAATTAAGGCACGAATCGTGGGAATATCAGACAAAAAGAGACAGAATAAATGGCCCACCCAGGTGCTGAAAACTAGTCAATTAAAACTTAATCTTGTTGGCAGATCAGTGACCTCAATCAGTGGATGGGAGGGGGGTTGTTTGGAGAACGATCTCCCCGGGTTGCCAGAATAGGGGAGGGCAGGGCTTAAAGTGTGCCAGGACGGTCATGGACGGCGTCCAGGCACTTATCTTCGAGGCTGGACGCCGTCCTGCCACTTATTTGGCCAGCACTGCCTGGACGGTCGTCCACGACTGCATGGACGGCGTCCATGCAGTTACGGACGACCGGCCATGACTGCCTAAAAATGGCTCCATTTGAGGTCGACACAGCCAAAAATGCGATGGTCGCTGGGGCTCCGCCCCAGACCCCGCTGCGGGAGCTTACGGTAAAGACAAAAACCTTTCTCTTTTACACTAACATTTTGATTCCTATTGTTATCCTGGTAGCTTGCGACACTAAAAAAACCACTTATTTTTTGAAGTTTTCGCGACAAATAGCTGGCAAAAAGAGCCTAAAATGGCTCCATTTCAGGTCGACACAGCCAAAAATGCGCTGGTCGCTGGGGCTCCGCCCCAGACCCCGCTGCGGGAGCTTACGGTGAAGACAAAACCTTTCTCTTTTACACTAACATTTTGATTTCTATTGTTTCTAATCTCCCCTCCAAATTCAACCTCTCCTCCGCTTGCACTCACCTCTGCTGCTTTCCATTCACGACTGAAAACCGAACTCTACAAGCTATCCTATCCAGATTCCAATCAGTTTCCATCACCCAACTACCACCATCACCGACAACCACCCTAGCACCATGCTGTCTCCTCGGCTTGACCTCCCCCGGATTTTGACATAGCTTTTTGGGAATCAGCTATGAGTGTACATGTACATTCACTTCCAGTGTGCTGAGATAATCCAAGTGGTATTGCTAATTGGGGGATTTCCCTTCATCATTGAGGTTTTACAACTTATTATTAATCACATTGCAAGGGGCTTGCTGCATTAAACACCAATATATAAATCGCCTAGCATCTATTATAAATTTTCTACCCTGAGCCGTGAGCATCTGTGAGCCAGGGACTGCTAGATTGGAAGTGTTTCAGAGGAAGTTGGAGGGGAAGGGCTAGCAACCGAACTTTCCGAGTTATACAGAGACCAACAGACCATAACCATGTATTACACAGTAATTGCATTGATGATCAAAGAGTGAACGCCATGACAACAATCATCATCACGACATCAAAACCATCTTCATGATCACTTAAAACCAGCGGATAAAACCACCAACATCACCATCACATAAAACCACATCCAACAGCAGCATTCATCATCAGCGCATAAAAACCATCAACAACTTCATCATCAACTTCATCACCATCATCAGCATCACTAACACCATCATCATCAGCGGGCAGTAGCTCATAAAAATCACACACTACTGAGATCACTACCACTACGTCGGAAGTACTTCCCCATATTCCACAAAGTATGAGAATGGTAGGAAAAAACGGGCGGGGGGGTTCAGACGTTGGTTTATGTGGCCTTGGGATGTGCAATAAGAACCTTACTATGGGGTACTAAAAAAGACTAAGGGGATTTAAATCCCTGAGACCCCCTAGCCATTCTCACCCGGCTTCTACATTCACTACCCCCAACACACTGATAATCATCACCACCACCACCACCACCACCACCATCCCATCCCAAGTCACCATAATTTATGGATTGATGAGATGTGCAAACAGTGGACACTGGATACTTTCAAGGCATATGAATCCCATAGGATGTTATTCGTGCACAAACAATGTTCAGACTCATCAAGCCAACTTCCTCATTTCCCATTGCCACAGAAATTGAGCTGGCCAATTGGTCGACCTCTGACTTTGTAACCCGGAGGTATTCATGGTGGGTTTGAGTTCCCTCCCATTAGATTGTTAACATGTTTAGGCAACTGGAGTAACATCTTTCACTTGCTATTGCTCAGTGACATCAATTGATAATAAAAATAATAATAATAAATAACAACAATAATAACAACAATAATAATAATAAATAACAACAATAATGAAACTGGCAGTCGCGTCTCTTCTAATAGTGACAGACGTGAATCAATCAAACTTGGTCACTTCTGCATCGCACCCTAAAGATGACACCTGACCAACCAGACGTTTATTGCAGAAATAATAATAATAATAATAATAATAATAATAATAATAATAATAATAATAATAATAATCTCCAAGTCCATGGAGGGATGCATAAACAAGAAAAACACTAATAATAACAATATAAATAATATTAATAATCATCATCATCAACATCACCATCACACCACCACCGCCAGTCCACCACCAATCATCATCTTCTGCATGTGATTCGCGATTCACCCGCCGATGATAAAACAATCCACCTGGGTCTCATTCACCTCATTGTGTAATAGATCATCAACAGGAACACCAAGTGATGCCTGGTCATTAGATAGAGCCACCTAATAAATACTTAATAATAGCAAATATAATAATAACATCAGCCTCCTGACAATGATTCATCATCTGACAAAACTATCTGCAATTATTCAGCTCACTGAAAACATGTACAGTACACCATAAACACCAAACAGTCAGTGCCATGAAAACCAAACAACCATTGCAATACACACCAAACAACGTTAAAACACACCGTACCAACAGTCGAATTAACACGCAATTCAAGATATTCAAATAAGCAAAACCATTTTAACCCAGTTAATATCAACACATTTAAAGAGGTGCTATAAAAATACTTGAATGAATGAATGAATGAACAACAAAAATTGCTGAAAAGGAAGTAAATCCAGTTCATAACCATAATTATAAAATTTAAAATCATATGATCAGCAAGTATTATCACACGCACTCGTTTCAACTGCCAGGCACATCTTTGACATCAGATATATATTAATTTTTTACGTATCTGCTTCCACAGTTGATTCAGTGAGCACGACGCTAGATCCTCATCACTGATGTTTAAATTAAGTAGTTAATCATTATAGCTTCAATGCTTCATGTTTCTGACCGGGTAACATTGTCAATTTTAAGTTTGTTCTTGAATCATTAGCAACATGTCTCTAACATTTGTGCCTTATTTAATTATTGTTTCTTTTGTACATATTTTCAAACAATTGCATCAATATATTATCATTAATAATAAGTGTAATAAATAACAAATATTAATGATAATTTAGGGTAAATATAAATAACTATTAATTAGATTTATTATTTATCTTTAGAAGATGATGATGAAAATGGTGATCATATAATATCATTATGAATATTGTTATCATAATTAACCACCACTGTAAACATATGATTAACAATAATAATAATAATAATAACATTGTTAACATTACTATAATATTTCAATCTGTTTTATTTTATTTTTTTAAAGAAAAATTTAGCGCCTGAGGTATATATGATCCCGCAGGCTTTAAAAACATATTACTAAATATTTTATTATTATTGTTGTCATTGTTAGTCATTGTCGTCGTCATCATCATCATTATTACTATCACAATTATCATCATTAATATAAGTACGACTACTAATGTTATTATTATTACTACTACTACTAATGTTATTATTATTGCCACTACTACAATCATCATCATCGTTGTTGTCATCACCTTCATATATTTCATAAAGTTCTACTCTTCTAATGCCATTATGTACATGCATTTATATGGTTATCTATTCAGCAGTGTATACAGTATACATTGATCTGCATGACCTATAACCTGACCTTGTAAGGTTGACCCATTTCTCCGTGACCTCCTTCTTCGTCTGCGTTTTATCATCAATCGCTCTGAAACAGAAACAACAACAAAACATCAGAGCGTCGAAAATTAATTTTCAACTTTCACATAACCCGAGTACCGGCAATTAACGTTCGCTAACAGACAACTCAAAAAGTTCCCACATCATAAAAAAACAAACCCAAAATCACCAGAAAAACCACCACCACTGCCCATGTCGACATCACCCCTACCCAAGTCAACAACACCGCTGCCCATGTCAACATCACCCCTACCCAAGTCAACAACACCGCTGCCCATGTCAACATCACCCCTACCCAAGTCAACAACACCGCTGCCCATGTCAACATCACCCCTACCCAAGTCAACACCACCACTGCCCATGTCAGCACCACTGCTATCCAAGAGAGGACGGCTGGGAGGATTGAAGTGTATTGTATGTGAGTGATAATAGAATTAAAATTGCTTTGTTAGGTATTTACATTTTACAAGCTGAGTTTGCATCTAAGCACATGATTCACACATTAAATTTTCACAGACATGAAGCAGTCAGCGGTTAACACCAGCAGCTGATGTCAGCTAATCAACACCTTTATTGTAATGACAAAATTCAGAACAGCAGCCAAACAATAGAAAAAACGTGAAAATGAAACAGAAAACAGTAATCTTAGTCCTGCTCAACGTACACAAATCATCAACAGTTTACAAACGAAACGCCCATAGTTTCCTTTTATCGAATTATGTGGATTATTACGATGCGGTTTTTATTATGAGTGTGAACAAGTTGATGTTAATGTACACCAACATACAGCAAAATAACATATATTATGCGTACCATACAGCCTCAGACGGAATAGGATTTCCTTGATTGTGGGTCCCTCTGTTTCGAATAGCCTCTTCATTGGCCTGCATTCCCTTCCAAGGGACTTGTCCAACTCTTTTTATACACTACCGGCACTCAGGACTTTTATCTATGGCTGTTCCTGAGTTGGGAGCACCTCTGAATAGTTATCTTAAAGGGCCCTATATAAATTCCATAGATGATTTAGATGATAGTTATAAGACATAACATATGGTCACACCTTGCTGAGATCTGAACCCATATCATCTCCACTAACAATCCAGCCCACTAACCACTATACAGTTTATGAGATCTATTCCAGCAAAGTCAGTCAAGCTACAGCTTACACTGACTTAGTTTGGCTGACTTGACCTAAATCTTCTGACCAATCCCATTACTTACTTTTTGACCTGACCCCATCTCTGTTTTGCCCTGCCAAGTGAGTGCTGGCGAAAGGTGGATGGTTTGGGCTTCTTGAATTCAGGGTCGTCAAGGGCCATACATGGTTCATCTTCCTCATCCTCTGCCACCTCCACCTCCACTTTCTCCATCTCCATATTATCCATTGCTGATCTAGAAACAACCAATCAAAACAATCACACATGAATCAAATTCAATCAAGATATCAATAAAACAATCACAAACCAATCAAACTCAATCAAGATCAGTCCATTTACTACACGTTGTATATGGGTAACATAACATAACATAACATGGGTTTTAAGTGGTTCAGAAGACGCTGGACCTGTGTTAGAACCACTGCAAAGTTGACCAGGAACATCTAGTAGCCCAATTTTCCAAGTTTCCTTTTAAACGCTGCAACTGTGTCCACCGACACAGTGCTGTCGTCCAAGCCGTTCCAAATGTCTGAAGAATTTCTGCCCCAATGTTCCCATCGGCTTCTTAAACAATTTGTACCTATGACCCCGAGTTGCTTTGTTTGGTGCTAATTCAAAGAACTTCTCCCAACATAGTGCTTCCTTTCCAGTAATGATCTTGTATGCTTTAATTAGGTCTCCTCTGCTCCTCCGTCTCTCCAGAGTTGTTAGCCCACACCTTTCCAACCTCTCCTCATAGCTCAAATCTTTGTAACCCCAAATCATCTTCGTAGCTCTTCTCTGTACTCTCTCCAGTTTCTCAATGTCCTGCTTCAGGTATGGATTCCATGCCTGAATGCAATATTCCAGCTGTGGCCTAACCATTGATTTATAAAGCCTCAGTATTGTATCCTTATCTCTAGTAACTATTGTCCTTTTTATCATGCCTAATGTTGAATTTGCCTTTTTTGCTGCTTCAGTGCATTGCCTTGAAGGCTTTGCACTCTTGTGCATGATCACTCCTAAGTCCCTTTCTTCATCACTCACCCTCAGTGCCTTACCCCCCCCCATTTCATATGCAAACTCCTGGTTCCTCCTTCCCATATGCATCACTGAGCACTTTTCCAAATTAAAGAGCATTTGCCAGTCCTGTGACCATCTAAACATTTTTCCTAGATCTTCCTGTAGTATATCTGCTTCTTCTTTGTTACTCACTGCTCTACATAATTTTGTGTCATCCGCAAACTTAGAAATTTTTGATAGAATCCCATCATCTATATCAATAATAAAAAAAGCACAAACAACAGTGGCCTCAACACTGATCCTAGTAGCGATGAACAATGGACATGTAGAAACGATTCAAACGAATTCCTTTTCAATCAAATTCAATCAATTCAAGCACAAATCAATCACAGCAGCAAAAGTCCTGAAATACGAAAATGTTGGTGACTTCAATTCTAAATCAAATCAAACAAAATGAATCACTAATCAAAAAAGAAAATAAATCTAAAGTGCCATCCCTGAAGCTGGTCCAGTTTAAAATCACATGCATGCAAAGTTGTGGCACTTGGAACACCTATCTGCATGGCCAGAAACTGAATGGTTTTGTCTGCATTTATAGCAGAGAGAACTAGAGGGTAAGGACAAAGACAGACAAACACACAAACAGACTTACAGACAGATAAACAAATAGACAGACAGACTTACAGACTTACAGACAGACAGACGCATAGCAATCAGGATATGAAGGTCTATAATATTGCAATATCCTAAGTGACCCAAGCACAACTAGACACAACCCAAGCCCTCCAATATTTCATAAACAGGATGATGATGGTAGCGGAACAAGAACGTCCTGCTGGCACTGCGCCAAATACGGAACTCGTCCAGCGAAGACTAATTAACCAGCCACCAGCTCTGACCTCCAACTCAACAACCCATACAGAGAGTCAGGCCACAGCCGCCTCACTTCCAAGCACCTTTTACCAACCTTTAAATAAAAAGCTTACGTTGGCCCTATTTATAAAAGTAAAAGAAGAGACTAACAATATTATTATTGAAATGTCACCACTGCTAGCACTCTGCAGTGTGGGTCCCAAGATTGTGTAAAGGAGGAGGGCTGCGCTAATGATCTACAGATGTTATCACACAGCGTCATTAAACTGAAACTACAACTACCACTAAGAAATGACCAGTGCAATTTAACTCAAGCCGAGGTTGGGTCCGTAGCGCTCACGAATGGTAATCTTGAAGGGGTGCTATATAAATCCTTGCAATGAATTAATGAATGAAGCGTTGTATATCTTCGTAAGGTCTAAAAAAATGTTG
Organism: Lumbricus rubellus; assembly: GCA_945859605.1. Lineage (NCBI taxonomy): Eukaryota > Metazoa > Annelida > Clitellata > Crassiclitellata > Lumbricidae > Lumbricus > Lumbricus rubellus. The sequence goes on from OX243817.1 coordinate 39,857,318, forward strand.
TGTTTCCGGTAACAGAGCTAAAAAAAATTTGGGCAGGTAGGTCGGAAAATATTTTTATTTTGGTAAAATATTTTTATGCAGTGACTATCCGAAAAAGTATACCCCACTAGTCTTTTTTGCACGCTGAAACAAAGTACGTGTTCTAAGCAAGTATAAACTGCCTATTTCCCGACTGTCTGCACCTAAAACTGCTCTAGAAACAGTCCTATTAATTTCATTTTGTTGACGTCTCTTATGTTATGTCAATACAAATGTTAAAAAAAAATTTTTTTTTAATTTAAATTTTTTATTTTTTTTATTTTAAATTTTAATGAAAAATATTTACAAAAATATTTGAGTCGCGGCCGTAAAAATGGGTCGGTCGGGTTACCGGAAACACAAAATTTTTGTTTATGCCTTATCTCACAGTGTCATTAAACTGAAACCACAACTACAATTAAGAAATGGTGCAATTTAAACTCAAGCAGAGGTTGGGTCGGTAGTGCTCCCAAGTAACAACCTTGAAGGGGTGCTATATAAATCCTTGTAATGAATTAATGAATGAAGCTTTGTATATTAATGAATGAAGCTTTGTGTATCTTCTTCAAGACTGCAAACAAACGCTCTGGATGAGTGGGTTCATAGTATACTGTTTTATATATGGTTCAGTATTCTCATAATAAGGCCCCAAAAAATGTTGTGTTTCCGGTAACAGAGCTAAAAAAATTTGGGCAGGTAGGTCAGAAAATATTTTTATTTTGTAAAATATTTTTATGCAGTGACTATCCGAAAAAGTATACCCCACTAGTCTTTTTTGCACGCTGAAACAAAGTACGTGTTCTAAGCAAGTATAAACTGCCTATTTCCCGACTGTCTGCACCTAAAACTGCTCTAGAAACAGTCCTATTAATTTCATTTTGTTGACGTCTCTTATGTTATGTCAATACAAATGTTACAACAAAAAATTTTGAAAAAAAATTTAAATTAAAAAAAAAAATTTAATAATTTTTTTACAAAAATATTTGGGTCGCGGCCGTAAAAATGGGTCGGTCGGGTTACCGGAAACACAACAATTTTTTTACGCCTAATGAATGTATGGGTCCAGAGTTTAATAACATCTTATAAAATGGTAGCACTGTCCAAACCTTCTGACATAGCGAAAGAGAAATTATTCTTTTAGCTGAGGGCCGCATCAATAAATTCAAAAGCAACGACTAAAATTTATTTAAGGTTACTAACTGTATATATTTGAATTTACTATACTATGAAATAATGATAAAATAATGTGCTGTGGAAACTGGATTTTGTTGAAGTTCTCAAATAGTAGGCCACTTGAGACAAAAACTAATCTGTTACAGTAGATGCAAGTATAGGTCCCTGCTTTTCCATTGTCATGGATTTATAAAGCACCCATAACAGTACAACCTTAAATCAGAGGTGCTCCAGTCACAGTGCCCCTTGAAAAAAGAAAAGTCTTAAGACAACTTACTTTATTTTATTATTTTTAAATTGATGAGCTTGGACAGCACTTATGGTATCAAAGGCCACTGAGTTGGACAAAAAATAATTTTAGCTTAATAATTTAATTTAAATGCAGCTAATGTGACATAAAGTCATAAATCCTAAATTTAATGTGTTAAATTTGACACAATTTCAATTTAATGCAGCAAATTCCAGTTGATGTGAAAAATGTGATGAGACAACATCGTTTAACATATCAAACAAATTTAACATAATTAAATTCATCACAATTGTAAACTTCCATCTTCTGAAGTACCACTTAAATGCCAAGCACAGGACACCAGCTTATTCATGATGAGTGCTGCATCAAGTCAGAGGGTTTTCCGAGGGGTAGTCTAAAGAGGCCAGAGTCCAAAGTCAACAGGACATCTAAGTCAACATAACTATAATGAATCAAGTGACAACAAATTGCCAAGCTTCCAAGTATCTATGTAACTTCATCCGTAATCGTAAATCCGTCTGCCGACCTCGGTCACCTCTGTTCGTGAGCTCAGCTCCTTTGTCTGACATGATCTCCTCCACCTGCGAGATAGGATCACCATGACTTAAATGGGAGCCTCTGCTTTCATCAGACACACACTGTGGAACCAGGTTCCTAATTCAATGTGTCTTCCTAATCAACTGGTGGGCCAAGTGCTTCTTTTTGCTGTCTCAAGACCACTTTTTTTCTCTCATAGTCTCTTGCACAGATTAACCTCTGAGTAGCGTGCTGCCAAAGGTGCAATTTCAATCAATCAAGGCAATCAATCAAGGTTTTGTGTGTGTAGCCAACAGCATGCAAAGAAAAACTTTATGACAATGTTCATAGTTTCTGTGGTTACAAAAGGAAACCTATCACAGACAGGATCAAAGCTTTGAATTCAAAGATACAATGTATTGTATACAATACAATACAACATGATGCAATTGCACTGTAGGTCTGTTGGTAATATGACAACATGTGACATTGTATTGTGATGTTACACGAAGTCAACATTTTAAAAAAATGTCAGCTTGTAACGGAGTTATTATACAACTAAACAGTTTGAAAGACAGGCTGAATTAACAAAACACGAGGTTGTACGTATGGATGTATGCAATGGCATCACCTTTGGCGATGGCCATGACTCTACCACTGTTAGAATGGAGGTACCAAACCCAACGTTTCATACCACATGAAAACACAACGCCCATTGTTTTCCTACACAGAGGAAGGCCATTCAAGACTCGAAACAATCACCCAGCAAACACATCGTCATGGTTACCATCATCATCGTCACCATCAACGCAATTATTATAATTGGCAGTGCTATTATTAGACATGGCACAAATTGCACCATTTATAATTATTTCAGTCATGATGCGACATTTCGTACCCACACATTCTACACACAGTAACGCCCCTGTATGTATGCAACTTATTAAGACACCAAATTTAGATGCCATGAGTAAATCACATAAGCATTGGGACTGTCCTTAAATTACGTCATGAACATATGGGGGGATCACATATTTTTGACGATGTGTGATGGTCCCTTACTAGATATCAAATGACTTTTGTGTTGATGTGTGACGATGAAGGGGCGGGGGTTAAAAAAATCCTCCAAAATTGCGTGATGTCATTTATGGACGGTCCCTTCCGCCAGCATGGGTGCCCACAGAGAATTTTTGCAGGATAGGGCAAAAAACACAATGGGACACAGAAAAATATTCTGACAAGAGCCTGAAAGATGCACCGCAAGAAATAAAGAACATGGATTTTTCATAGATGTTATTTTATGTCAATTTCTCAGTTTCACTTTATGCATCGTAGAAAGTAACGTTGTGAGCAGGTAAAGAAACAATACACCCTTGGAACATTCATGAAAGGTAACCTAGCCAGCATGCCAATATGTAGGCTCCATAGCAGCCATATTACCGGTGCCTCAAGACACCCCTATATGGAGTCTACTTGGGTGCCAACTATTGCCAATTAAAATTTTGGCTGGGAAAATGTTATTCACAGACAAAATCGGTTTTGTAAATAGTCTTGTTTACAATTTATCTGAGCATTTTGTGCTTAACAATCAGGTTTCTTCTTGAAAGTGAACTTTGACATTGCTTAGCTAGCACTCAGAACACCTCTGAGTAAGTGTATCATAAACAGTGCTATACAGACTTCCTATTACAGTAATTACCCTTATACAATATACATAACATCCAAACTATGCAAAAACTACCCTCATACACAGCATCCAAACTGTGCTATACAAACTTCTCATTACATTTACCCCCATACATAACATCCAAACTGTGCTACAAACTTCTAACAATTGCCGTCATGCCAAACTTCTACGATACGCTCAGAATGAAAGTGCTTATTGAATTGAATACAAAGAACATAAAAATTATGTTAAAATTTGAACACAAAAGCTTAAAAATTTCGATTTATGCAAAATCGGTTTGCCATGAATGATGCAGGTAGCAAAGTAATGCAATCTGAGAGGCCTAAACCGGATCACACAACGCTTTGAAACATGATAAATAATACACAAAATAAACCAATTAAAGTCTAATTAAACCGTAAAAACTTAGTGCTCTGCTACTCACCTCGGTAAATATAAAATCAAATAAACGATAAGTCCATGAAAAAGAGTTTACAGTCGACTGCTACTATTACATTTGGCTCGTGCTATTCAACGAACGGACCGGGTAGAGACTGTGACGCATAGCAAGGGTTTAGTCGGCTTTGGGGAATTGAAAATGCCACCGATGCTGAAGCTGCTTTCCCCACCCTGCATCCCCCATCAACCCTCCTCCACATTAGGACCCAATTAAATAAATTAGGGTATTTTTCTGTCTGTCAACAGCAACACTACAGTAACATCCGCCAACTAAACGTCCCTCCCATAAACCAATCACTGGCGTGTTACAGTAATGCCTACGAACAACTAAATCGCACTACGTGGGATAAGCCGATTTAGAAAGTTTAATTACTTATTGTTTTTTAAACAACAGTATATAATATTATTGTATAATTATTAATTATTTGATTCATGCATTCATAGTATTTGAATAGATGCGATTATTCTCTGTGCACCGAACAGACACCATCAGCCAGCATCACTTTTAGGCCTATTGCAATTAACCTACTTTGGAGCATCCATCCTAAATTCTGTAAACTTTTTACTACGTGAGAAAGTAAGTAGGCTATGGACTTTATTGACCCATTTGCAAACGCACTGCGAGCATCATGAACAATAACAAAAATCAAAATATGCAATTAAATAATAATTGCATGGCCTATACAACAACGAAACATAACAGACATCCTTGGAAAACTATAAATTTGTTAGCGATAAATCATTATTGTTGACTATTTCTACAGTTTGTCTATTGAATAATTTTATAGGTCATACAGTACTGTTCAGAAATAAATGTATTGTTCTGTTTGGACCGATCCATTATAACATGCTGCACGTAGGCCTGCGTACATAGATTTGTGAGATTGCAAAATGCAAACTGCTACTCTGCTTTTTGAGTTTGTAGCCTAACAATTACGCACGTACCGGTAGCCTATTGCACAGTAATTGTTATATGAAACTCTGATTGAGTACAATATTATTAGTCTATGCACATGGGATGTCATGTCATGTCAATCACCGACGTCGCTGCGCGACGGTTGGTCGCATGCATGGACTACAGCTCTCCACTGCCTCCTATCGCGTGCAGCGGCGAGAAGATTGGATCCGGAAAGACGGGACCAAGCAAGAATGTTGTCAATCCAGCTAATACGCGGTCTACCCTTGCGTCGACAACCTTCCACGTGACCCAGCATAATGGCTTTTTCCACGCAATCCTGGGGAATCCTGATGGTATGACCGAAATAGGAGAGTTTGCGAGCCTTGATGGAACCCAAGAGCTCTGGTGAAGTTCCGGCAAGCCGATAAACGTGCTCTGTGGTAAGTTTGAGCGTCCAAGAAATGCGCAAAAGCTTACGGGTACATTTGTTCTCGAAACTCTGTATCTGCTTTTCCTCCGCCTTTTTAAGCACCCATGATTCGCAACCATAGGTTGCAACTGACCAGACCAAGGATTTCATCAAACGAAGCTTGGTTTGAGTACTAATGGACTTATTTTTCCAGACCTTCGTAAGCTTCACCATGACCGCCATACCCATGGCCAGCCTGGACTTAATATCGACTGAGCACTTTGCATCGCTTGAGATTTTGCTGCCTAGATATGTGAAGTTATCCACTTGTTTTAGTTCACTGTCCGCGACAAAAATCCTGAGGATCCTATCGGTATTGGTCATAACCTTCGTCTTTGAAACATTTATCTTTAAACCGTACTCCTTGGCAGCGGATTCGACACGATTGACGAGCTCCTGGAGTTCCTCTGGTGATGTAGCGATCAAGAGTATGTCATCCGCGTATCTAAGATTACTGATGGTCCTACCTCCAATTCTGAAGCCCCCTCTGAACCCGTCAAGCGCCTTGCGCATTACATGTTCCGCCATGATGTTAAATAGGCAAGGCGAGATGTTACAACCTTGCCGAACGCCTTTCTTAACGCGAAACCAGTTAGAGGTGATATTATCTGTCCTAACCGCTGCTCGTTGCTGTTTGTATAGGTTCATCAATAGTTGGACAAGTTGTGGGGGAAACCCCATGTCCAGCATAGACAACCACAGCTGACCGTGTTGCACCATGTCGAACGCTTTCGTAAAATCTATGAAGCAAAAGTAGAGATTCTGACTTCTCTCATTTGCCTTTTCTATGATGATCCGGAGGTTCGTAATCTGATCGCGAGTGCCTCGATTGGGTCTGAAACCGGCCTGCTCAGGAGCCAGTTCATTGTCAAGTTTAGTTTGAATGCGCTCCAGGATGACCCTTAGGAGAATTTTGCTGGCGTGCGAAACTAGCGCTATGGTCCTGTAGTTCTCGCAACAGAGCGGATCCCCCTTTTTCGGTAAAGGGATAAAAACTGATTGCGTCCAATCGTCGGGCCAGACTCCCGATATCCATACATCAGTACAAATCTTATGTAGCATGGTAAGAGTCATATCACCACCAAATCTGAGAAGCTCGGTGGCGACTCCGTCCGGTCCCGAGGCTTTGTGCAAAGAGGCTTTAAGCAAAGCGCGTTTGATTTCTTCTCGCAGTGGAGGCGGTTCTCTTTCCGTAATTTCGAACGTTATCTCGTCTTCATTGCCTGTGTAAAGTCCTTCACAATATTCCTTCCAACGTTCATTAACCTTCACCGGATCAACTAACTTCTTTCCAGAGACGTCCTTGATAGCTATTTTACGCGCCTGAAACGGTCTAGTGAGATTTTTGACTGTCTTGTAAACCGGTCTGCAGTTTCCACGCTTTGCATTTTCTTCCAGTTCGCAGCAGAGCGCATCAAGTTCGGCTTGTTTGTCTTCCCTCAGTCTTCTTTGCACTTCTCCTCTCAAAGTCTTATATTCCACCGGTGATTTCGTCTTGGCTTCGCGCTTCCTCTTGATAAGCGCGAAAGTGTCATCCGAGATCCAGTTTTTACGCTTCTCAGAGTCTTTGGGAACAATCTTTTGCGCCGATTCTATGATGATATTTTTGAGCTGAGACCACAAGTCAGTGGGAGGACTGGATTCTGTGACGCAGCTTAAAGCAGCGAAGTGGTTGGTAACTTCGACTGCATAGTCATGTTCTACCTGTGGGTCTCGCAGTTTGTCCAAGTCCAAAAAAGGGAGCTGACGAGGTTTAGTTTTTCTGAAACGGAGTTTGAATTTCAGAAAGACAAGATTGTGATCAGTGTCACAATCCGCGTCAAGTCGGGTTTTGCACTTATAAACCGATAATGCTATGGGATAATTTGGATTAATCGTGCTGTCTATTTGCCAACAAGAAACATATTTTATTTAGGCCGTGAAATCATCATTTCAGAAAAGTCGTATCCATATAATGCAGGCGCATAAGAAATCATGTTCTCGTGTATTTGCAATATCTTTGGTTTTTAAGCAAGTTGTTATGGCGGGTGAAATGACCAATTCTGAACATATCGTTTGCTTTTGTCGTAATATTTTCACACTGACAGTGAAAAATGACACGAAGAAAAGTGAATCTGCTCTCGATATTAGGCAACACAAATTTAGTTCAAGAACTAACGCTTTTTCCGTAGCAAACCAGCAAACATGTTTTATCGCCCAGGATTGTTTACGAATTGCATCGCTCGAAATGTGTTTAGATAGACGTCTCGGTCTGTACAAACTAAACACCCTGTTGATATCGCACCGAAATTTCACGATCTGCAACATCGATGCGACGTCCAAGTTCAAAACTGTAGCAAAATACGACCTATCAAACATTGCAGATGACTTCAAGAGCGTTCGGAAGTTCTTTCTCTTAGAAAGTAAAACAGTTTGCTTCAATATCGGGGCTGGTAAGGTCGTTCTTCTCCACAACGGCTCGGTACGAACATATTCAGCCGAGTTTAATTTTACCGTTCTTGACTGTTGGACTGTCGAGGACTTTTTAGTACTAATCGGCACGACCAGTGAAAACGGCGTTTCGCTAGTAACTTTATACACATCGCTTAGCGCTCACGAAAAATCACTTAGATGTGGCAGTCGACTAATTCCAGATTTTTACGCAAGCGTAGTAACCTATGTTAAGATTGTTGATCTGGATCTTGGTGTTGATGCTGATTCGCTCGATCCGCAATTCAGTGGCAGTGCTCTGGCTTGCACTTCATTCGGCCAGCTGATTGAGTGCAGAAGTGGACAGTTGGGCGGCTGTACTACATTACCGTTTTCTGACGGATGTGATATGCGTCTTGTAAATTCACCTTCCAAACAGTTTGATCGAGCGTTGGTTGTTGTTCGATCATCGGCAAGATCCTGTTGCGTTGTGGATCTTAAAACATCACAGGTGCATTCCACTCTTCTCTCAAATATTTACTGCTTGAGAATTTACTTTGGGGAATCTATTTGTTATTCTGGTTAATAATTTTAATAATGAGTATAAAATTGAATAATAATGAATAATAATAATAATAATAATAACAAAGCTAAGCACCAATATCGGGGGAACCACGAGAAACAACATTTTTGTTCCAGCGTATCTCGCTGATGATACAACGCTACAATGCAGTTGCGTTTAGGGGCACTTTCGCCGATCAGGATACGGAATATGAATAGGGCCGTTCCAGACTGTGATTTTATATTAGGCGATAGATAAGTCCCTGAGGGATCCTGTATACCTCGGGGCAAAAAATTAAAAAATAACAATATTAAGCATTGTAATATTGACAGTCAAGTTGTGTTTTTCTTTGGTCTTCTTCTTCTGGTTCTCTGCCTCCTGGTTCAGATGTCTGACATTGCCATTCCTCTTCATATTTGGCCTCTTCATTGAGCTTCTCATGTATCCATTCGTCAACTTATCTTATCTTTGGTGGATGTGATATTTCAGTTGTTGACCAAGGATGAGACAAATAAGTCATAAATTTTAAAACAAATTTCTAGTAAAATTATGTAAATATGCCTAAGTATGTTAGTATCTATCTGAAAATATGCATTGGAACATAACTAAATACCTACACTGAATGCTAATATGCTAAAGAAATGCATGCAAAAGACATGTAATTTGTATGGTTTTTAGGTTGTTTTCACCTTAGAAGATGTTGAATCAGTTCTTGTTGGCGACTTGGTGGGCAGAGGAGCAGATCAGATTTTATTTCTTCCTCGGGAGGCGCGACACCAGTCTAACATAGATGTTGTATCGATGGTAGATGAGACAAACGACAGCGATCTTAACTACTCTGCATTTCTTTTGACTGATCTTGCCGGCCTGCATATCGATAAATGGACCTCTGCCCAGGTACAAAGGAAAAGTGCTTTTATTTCATTAAGGATTTTATTAGTACGGTAGTATTTTTGTGTATGCAGAGGCAAGAATAATCGCTTAGGAATTGCTTCAAAAACCAATTTTGAAGATTATTCAATGGTGTTCAATTCTTGTGTTATTATTGAGAGCTGTTGGATTAGACGACTAGTTTTTTTAAATAATTTTTTTCTAGATTTATTATTATTATACTTTTATTTCTGGAGCATCTAACATGGATTAGCATTCAGAGGTACAATAAACAATGGAAGCAGTAGCTAACGTCATAAATGAACATGAAGTACCAATAGCATTAAGACTCCCAAAAGTCTGACTCGGCTAAAGTGCTTCGAAAGACAATTATGGCTCAGAAAATGATGTAGCTAATACTTCAATACTCCATACCCATTGCTACCCCAAAGGTAATTTGTTTGTTTTGTATTTGTATGTGCACTTGCTATAGCGCCCCTTCAAGCTCTCACTACTCAGAGGCGCTCCCGAATGCAGAGCGTACACTGCATCAGAGTTTCACGCCGAAGCGCTGAGCAATTGTGAGTGAAAGACTTGCCCAAGGTCCTAACGCGGCGAGGTGGATTCGAACCTCGAACCTTCCGGCTTCATGGCAACAATGCCACCACTAGTCAATCTTAAGGGACTGCTCTTATTCTGTATTTGAAAGATTCTAATTTCTTCATTAATTTGTGTTTTCAGGACTGCGAGGAACCGTTGAAGAATAAGTCGACCGTCAGTCGCCAGAGAGCGATTGAAGCGCTGGATTCGCGCTTGTTGGCTGGTAGGGCGATGGTCAATGAAGCGCGTCGGTCATGCTTGAGAAAGTTGACGGTTGTTGAAGAGACAGCGGAAGCATTGAGGAAGATGATGCTTGGAGAAACGATGATGGTTCCCCGCTCAAGGAATAAACTGGTACGCTTGCGATGGTTTGGGAGCTCGTCTTGTTTTAAAAGCAAACTCAGAAATTATTTTTATTATTATTGTCATTCATCATCATCGTTGTTGTCATCATCAATCTTCAACTGCATCATTGTGATTATTATCTAAGTTATGATTATTGTTATTTGTTATTATCCTTATTATTAATATTATTATTATTATTATTATTATTGCTGATGTTATCATTAAGTCTATTTAAGTCAATCGATGGCGCTGTAAAATAGCGAGTGATTGAGAGGCGCTATTTAAATTCCTGGAATGAGGGAATGAATCACCTGCATCCGCTAGTTAACACATTGTTATTTGTGAGTTTCTGTAAATGTACTGTACATATGAATAGCTAGATGGAATATGGATAGATGCATGCACACTATTTCTGACTGTGTTGTGCAAGCATTTATAGTTGAAGCAGCATCTGAAGACATTGATTTTTGAATGTGAGTGGATGGATTGTATAGGTGAGTAGGTGGATGTGTTGGATATAAGTGGGTGGGTGGTTGGTTTGGTGGATTGGTTTTTGGGTAGATTGCTGGATAGATTTCGCATTTTGACAGATGGGTTTAGATCGGTAGATGGAATACTTGGTGGCTAAATAAAATGGGTGCATAGCTGAATAAGTGGATGGACTGGTTTTTGGTTGTTTGGAGATTGTGTGGATGGGTGGATAGTGAGACTGGTTTTTGTGTTGGGTAGGATGCGCATTTGATGAACTTATCTTTTGTTGAAGGTTGTTCCCAGTCAAGTTTTAAAACTGCCTTTGACTTAGCTTAACTTCTTTACTTAAGTAACCTAACATGGACTCAACAGCTTGTCAAACTTTAGACATCTCGAATTTCATTAACAGTTCAAAAATTTCGGAACGTCTGTTCTTTTGCTGAACTTTTTATTATCTGCTAACTTAGCAGTGCCAAGTTCAATCTTTGTCAACCAGCTTTCTATTACTAAAATAAGTACGGTAATATGGGCGTCTGCACTCTTCAGTTATTTTTTACAAGAGTGGCAAAATGCAACGGTCAAGGTTGAATTTTTTGCAAGAGCTTGAAAAATGTAAAGCATTACATTCATATCTTTGATATTTTTCATAGACGTTCCTAAATTTATGTAAATTTCTCAGTTTCACTTTGTGTATCATTAGTGACATCAGTGCTTTAGCATGAGTAAGTTTTTAAACCAAGAACTAGTTTGAGATATGGGTGTCAATTTTCTTGGGGCCGGTGTAAAGGTTTCAAATTACCCCCTCCTAAACATTACCCCCCGGTAACTTGAAACCGGTCTCAGATTACCCCCCGGAAACTAGATTTGCATCAATCATCGCATTTATTGCACTAATAAAATCAGAAAAATCATCCCGCTTCTTGTTTTGGTCTGCAGATTTTCATCCGTCATCCTACTTCGTGTTTTGTTATCAATATTTTGATCCGAAAAAATAATAGCCTCGACGCCATTTTCTCCATGTAAACTTCAGCGGCGATTAGTATTTTAGTTGCAGATGAAAATATTGATAACAAATCACGAAGTGGGATGACGGATGAAAATCTTCAGACCAAAACAAGAAGCGGGATGATTTTTCTGATTTTTTAGTGCAATAAATGCGATGATTGGTCCAATTTACAGTTTTCAGGGGGGTAATGTTTAGGAGGGGGTAATCTGAAACCTTTACACCGGCAAGACTAGTGACAACTATAATCGGGATAGCCGGTAAAGGGGTTAATTTTCATTGTAATTTAGTTGGTTGTTATTTGTGTGGCAACTGATTCATTAGTGATGTTAGTTTCTTCATGCTCTATTTACCCTACTATTTACAATTCACACCAATCAGTCGCATAGCCAATAACCTTGAAGTCCAGTTACAGTAGTATGCCGAGTATGTACTATGTATACTCCGCTTTGCATGGCTCATAGTAATATTAGAACTTGGAGACAACTGGTGATATGAGTTCAATCACTGTCAAACCCTCATTTTTTGTGGTTTTCGACTGACTATAATAATACTCCCGCAGGTCTATTATTTCTGATGCTACAAAGGCTGCGGGCAATATTGTCAGTACTAGCACTTTGAGGTCAATTAGATACTTTATCATTTTGGAAATGTTCGTGTTGTAAAAAATACAAAATATATCATGTGATAAATCATTGCTACCCTGGGCAGGCCTTTTCAAATTGAGCCGCTCTTGCTCTAATTATCAAAGGTGAAAGTACATGGTGCATGTTTTGTAGTTCTCTGTCTGTCTCCACTCCCTCTGTATGTGTAATTGTGTATCTGAGTTTGTATTTGTGTGTATGTGTATCTGAGTGTGTATGTGTGTGTATGTGTGTGTATGTGTGTGAGGTGTTGGGTTGATGCTTTTGTGGATGTAAGCATTCTTGCAGCACCATTTAGGGATGGTAGGCAGGCCTACCTAGACAGGGTGGTTATAGGTGAAACATAAAGACCAGGGATTCAAATCCATGATACAGGGTCAGTTGTAAGTCATGGGTGGTATATCTTCTACTCTTGTGCCCTTTTAGTTCTCAATCTAGGCAAAGGTGTTGAGAGATTTAAAAGATTTACAATTCATGCTGTGGACAAGGTTTAACATCGTCGTCTTCGTATGACATCAAAGGCCGTTGACAACAACTTAAATTTTAAATCATGAATAAATGAATAATCTACAGTGCAAGTGTGCAGCATTGGAAATGAATTCATGTAGACATTGTAGAGTGGATGGTTCGAGTGTTTAACGACACCTTGTGGCAACAAAATGCCGTTGACATTGACAGCTTGTATTATTGACTTAGAAGGTGTTGAAGAGACCACTTGTATTTATAGGCGAATGGTGGTGTTAAAATAGGTAGGTTAGTAAGTAAGTTAGTGAGTATATTCTTTAGTAATGAGAAGCACCATTACATGGCCAAAGGAAAGAGTCATAATGAGTGTGTATATGTGTGAGGTACTGGGTTAGATGTATTTATGGCTGTAAGCACTCTTGCAGCACCATTTAGGGATGGTAGGCAGACCTACCTAGACAGGGTGCTTATATGGTGAACAATGAACATGAAAACCAGGGATTCGAATCCATGATACAGGGGCAGAAGCCATGGGGGTATATTATTGTTTTTGTTGTTGTTATTATTATTATTATTATTGTTGTTGTTTTTGCTATTATTATTAGTTGTAGTGTTGCTAGCATTAGAACCTATTATTATTAGGCTATTATTATTATTATTAATTACTATTATTATTATTATTCATTGGGTTTGTTGTGATTGGTGTAGGTGCCTCTGATAGGAAACCAGATACATGGAAATCAGTCAAGCGAATCACAAATCACCAAAGTCACTGAAGCAGAAATTGTGACGACTGGCGCCCTCTGGCAGCGAATCATAGACCGGAAGTTGGTGATTGGTGTTCAAGTGCACAATGCAATGGAAAGGTTGGTTTAGATATGATTAGCAGATAAGATATATTGCTGAGATGGATTACTAAATGATTAGATTCTATGACTGTTATTATGAAAATTACTCTAGTAAATAATAGCAATTTTAAAATTATCAAACAACAGTATTATAAAAAAGCTAATATAATAAAGGCTTTCATAATATTAATGTGCTAGTCCTAATCAACTGACAATTATAGCATGGAAGGATGTTGTACATAATTCAACCTCCAATTGCTTATATTGATTTCCAGTTCAATCCATTCCGTTGAACTATTGCTCTTCAACTCTTCATCAATCACGAAAGAACTCAGCACAAGCTCACGATGTCTTCGAGTCGAGTCATCACCACTCATCACAGATGCTCGTCACGCAAAACGACCGCGGAACGAGCCCAGTGATCTTCACCAATACATCTCGTCTACGATAGTTGAAGAAATGGAAAGCATTCGAGCAAAAGGAAATGGATGCGTACTTGTCTCTTGCGATTTACCTGCGTTCCACGCGGAGAATTCAGTGACGTTCAAGGTCATGCTTGCCTGGAGAAAAGCGGAAGGAAGTATTGGTATTGACAGTCACCCGAGGATGATCCGGATTTCCAAGGTGGTTGGGGAAGTGTCTGTGGATGTGGAAAATGTTGTTAAGGGCACGTGGAATGCGACTTTTGGAGGGCACTGTGCGGACGGAAAGTCCATGGACGTGGAAAAGGGTATGGCTTTCATTTTGGTGTATTTATAGGTATATAATGAGAAATAAAGAGAATAAGAGCCTCTCTTGATCAGTCTCTTAATCTAAGCCAGGCAACTTTTTTAGACACACGGCCAAGAGACTGATCAAGACAGGGCCTTCCTTTTTCTCTTTATTTTTCATTGCACTCTTCCACTTTATTGTTGTTTACAATGATTTACATGTTCTGCAAAGTTTGTTCCCTTCCGTAGTTCAGTGTCCCTACGACCTGCATCTCATGCTGCTCTATTTTTAAACTGCGTGATAAGGAGGACATTGAATATATTCATAGATTACCATTAAGACGGTAACTTCTGGCTGACCCTAATTTTTGTGTTTGTTATTCTTCTCTGTTGTCACTGATTGCGATTTGTCATCCAAGTTTTTAACAAACAAAGATATATAATTACTGGAGATTGCAGTAGTGATGACGTTTTTGTTTCTGCTGCAGATGCAGTTGCCATGGAGACCGCATCCACTGACCTCCTATCGCTGCACAGCATCCAGTTGGGTCTTCGTCTGAAGATGTCGTCAGCCGACGTCGCGTTTCCTCGTCGTCTTCTGATGTTGCTGCGGGGCGCTCATTTGGGATTTTCATTCGTCGATCACCATGAGTCTTTCATCTGTACAGTCGACAATCATCCTCTCTTCCTCGCTCGTCTCCATATCCTCAGGATTTGCTATGATGAGGTTGTTGTGGAAGTCTTTGTTAGGTAAGACGTTGCAAAGACTGAACTTAAATGACTCTGTCTGGAAGAGACATTAAATAAATTATATTGGAAAAAATTTAGTGCGATGGATGTGATCTGTTTTTTTTCCATTTCCTGGTTGTTGTTGATGGTGGCGATAATTTATGTGGATGGATGGATGGGTGGATGGATGGGTGGGTGGGTGGATGGATGGATGGATAAATGGTTTGGAAGATGGCCGGAAGGTGTTTAGACATATTTTGTGTAGGTGGATAGATTGGTGGATTAATGGATCGATGTCAGGATGTGTGTATAGATGGATGGATGGTTGAGTGGATTGATTGATGGATGGATGAATGATGGAAAGATTCGTGGATGTTTGGATGCACAGCTCTAGAGACAATTTGGTGGATGGATTGATGAATTGATTGATGAATTGATTGATGAATTGAAGGATGAATTGATTGATGAATTGAAGGATGAATTGATTGATGGATTGATTGATGAATTGATTGATGAATTGATTGATTGATAATTTTAGGATGGATAGATAGTCGTTGAGCCAAAGAGATTATTGTTATACTGAGGGATGGCATAATTTTCATACGAAACACCTTTTTTTATCGAGGATCCTGTTAGCTTTTTATTCAGACAGCTTATAAATATAATGCAATCATCAGCACAGTACTGCCGTCATAAGGAAGAACCACGTAACTCAAAATTTAGCCGTTTTGAGTTAGATGCAGATTCTGCATCTATTAATGGTCCTACACCTTGGAAAAAATTGAGAAACTCCTATCTCAATTCCATCACAGGGAACCAGCGTGTGTAAAAAACACGTATCTCCAGAAACCGCATGTCATCATAAGGAAGAACCACGTATCTTGAGTTACGTTGTTTTTCCTTAGTATGACAGTATGTATTCCCAGATACGTGCTAAGCAAAAACCACGCATCTGCAATTTGCGTTGTTTTTGAATAATCTTTTATTCATAATGGGATTGCTCACGTTAAAAGAGGTGTTGAAAAGACACCTCAGCAAATATCGTCTGTTTGAAATAATAATGCCTGATAGATGTACAAACTGGTTTCGCTGCTGTGAAAACTGGTCTCATACTTTGTGAACTTGTTTCGTATATCTTAAAATGTTACCTGAGTACCGTATAAGTTGGTTTTACAACTGTACAAACTGGTTTCATATCGTTTGTAGTAATGTTTGATAACTAGATAGACTGGCTTCACAGCTGTTCAAACTGGTTTCAGATCTTTAGAATGATGCCTGATAGCTGTAAACCTGGTTTTACAGTTATACAAACTGGTTTCACATGTTTGCAAGCTGGTTTAGTCTCTTTAAATGTATCTGTCAGCTGTACAAGCTGGTTTCCAGCTATACAAAAGTTTTTGTATCTTTTAACATAGTGTATGATGGCTGTACAAACTGATTTCGCAGTGTACAAACTGGTTTATAGTTGTCTAAACTGGTTTTGTAATTTTTAAAAGGTTGCATGAGAGCTGTGCAAACTCGTTTCACAGCAGTACAAACTGGTTTTGCATCCTTGAAAAAAAAGATTCCTGATTGCTGTGCAAACTGATTTTACAGCTGTACAAACTGGTTTATTATCTTTAGTATAATGGTTTCTTATCCTTAGAATAATGCCTGATACCTGTACAAACTGGTTTTACAACCGTTCAAACTTGTTTCATACAAAGTGCAAACTGGACTCCATATATATCTTTTAAAATAATGTCTTATATCTGTACAAACTGGTTTCACAAACTGGTTTCGCATCTCTAAAAATAATGCCTGACAGTTGCACAAACTGGTTTCGCTGCTGTAAAACTGGTTTTATAGTTGTGCAAACTGGTTTCATATCTTCGAAAATGTTGTATGAGAGATGTTCAAACTGGTTTTACAGAAATACAACTGGTTTATTTTATTTAGAATACGGCCTGATCGCTGCACAAACTGGTTTCATACTGTACAAACTGGTTTCATATCTTTCAAAATGATGCATGATAGCTGTGCAATTCGATTTTTGCAGCTGTACAAATCGGTTTGGTCTTTTAAATCTATCTCTAATAGCGGTGAAACTGATTTCACCATTGTTCAAACTTGTCCCACGGATGCACAAACTGGTTTCATAAAATTTAAAATGCTTGCATAACTGAACAAACTGGCTTCACATCTACATAATCTGGTTTCTTATCTTTTAATATTATGTTCGGTGACTGTACAAACTGGTTAACACCGTTGTACAGACTGGTTTTTGTATATTTAAAATAGTGCCTGAAAGCTGTACAAACTGGTTTCACAACTGTACAAACTGGTCTTACAGTTGCAAAAACTGGTGTAGACTCTATTAGAATAATACCGGATTTATGTTGAGTAAATTTCTGTATCTTTTAACATAGTGAAATTATACACGATTTTACGCAGATACGTTGTTTTTGCCATTTATGGGTCACAATCGCCGGTCTGTAATGCTAAGCAAGAACACATTAACTGACATTTTTCACATTTACGAGCAAAAATATTTAAATTTCTTTTTTCCATAAAAATGGTTGATTTTTTCTACATTTATTAGTTTATAGCGGAAAAGAAAAGAAATATTTTTTCCACTTGGCAGAAAAGAATTTAATCTTTTGCGTTTATCTCAAAACTAGGTTTTTTGAGATACGTGGTTCTTCCTTATGACGGCAGAGTAGCCACGCCACCATACTCTGCTCTGCAGGTAAATTGACATACTGCCTATTTTACTCTTGACCTGTTTTAATGACCTGCCAAATATCTTTGGAGTTTTTTATATTCTCTTTACATTAACATTTTTCAACCTACTGAATAACTGCTCTATGACGCTGATGTGACCGCCTATAATTATACAGCTGGACCACCACAATTATCCTGTGACCATCCATCGCTCCTTCGCGCATACATGATAATTGTATGAATAGTCTCTTACATGTAGAAATCTACTACTCTTCTAGCTGTGTGTTCTTCCTATATTTTCAGAGATGCTACTCAGTGGTCCATTCTGCTTCAGTCTCTCTTCAAACTCCTCCCAAGTGACGTCACTGTTGCCATAGATACGACAAGCGGATCCGCTCTCCCTCTTGCTGAATCGGTCGTCCTTGCTCTGCGACAGGAACTTCTCGTCACAGATCGCAGGGAACCAGCGTCATCGTTCGCGGATAGCAGGGAGACAGATGAATCGAGAAGAGACGTTGCTGACGTCAGACAGGATTTCGAGTTGAGACGAAGGAAATTTTTGGATAGGACTTTGACGGGGATGGATGCGAGTCATGATGAAGGATATCCCTTGAAAGTCATTGAACTGAAACAGGCGACTGATAGACTGATGATGTCTTTGGCTCAAGTGATCCATGGGAATGGTTGAGTGTCAGACTTTGTAAACCAATTCATTTTTACTGTATAGAAAACTAATGTTTCGGATATCCAATATAACTTATTTTAGTCCTCATGATGAAATGTTATTTTACGTTGATGTAAAAATTAAAGTTGTTTACAGTGTCAATTTGAAATGATGGTTGGATTGATGAAAGTAATTGTTTGCTTAAATGAAAGTTGAACTGATGCAGCATAAATAGAAGCTGAATTGATGGAAGTTATTGCTGTTATGTGACATAATCAGTATAACCGAATCGGTGAATTCTATAACTAATCAATCTAATTCGACACCTTCAAAACGCTTTTTTGTACTTATATAATAAGATTCGATGATGTAGTCAGTAAATATATGCTTCAAATTGGAGTAATCATCCTCAGTAAAAACCAATACTTCTCTTCAATTCTACAGAGAAAACAGAGGTGTATGAACAACAGTTTAATAATTTAACACTATCAGGCAATGATGCTTCGAAAGTTCAAAATACTTTGTATAAATAATTTACCAAATATTTAACATACTATAATATAGTACTGACAATAACACCAAATAATATAATCCGAATTAGAATAACTACATATATATGCGATAGTTCGTTTATTCAAATGGCTTCAGTCATATAAAATTTTGCAAATAATAACAAGATTACAATAATAATAAAAAATATAATAGTTGTAGTTGTTGTAATAATAATAATAATAAATAATTCAAACAGCAAAAAATGTGATTACATTGATTGTAACATTGTTCAAATAATTTTATTGTTGCAAATATGATAATAATAATAATAATAATTTATAATAATAATAACCGGTGACGATGATCGTTAACTCTAGAACACAGCTTTTAGCATGAATTGTTTCTAAAGCCTGAGGGATCATGTATACCTTGGGCATTAAAAATAATAATATTAACAATAATAATAATAATGTCCTAGAATAATTTTGTAGACTCCTGAAAGATTATAAATTACCATGTACCTTGGAACACAAGAAACTAAATAATACTACTAATAATAAAAATAATACTACTACTAATAAATTACATTACAATTTTTTGCAAATATCATGTCCATCAACAAATAAAATGATTGCAAGTCAGAATACATCGCTCTGGACAAAAGACTTGCGAAAAAATTCCATTAGACTCCGATAAACGCAAATAACTAAAATTAAAGAAATTTCATTTTTGCTTCCACCTTATTTTTCCGAACAGAGTTTGATTCATTATCAATGGCACAGTAACCATAGCGATCATGATAACCATAGCAACATCAGTCCAAGGTTTGCAGTACAGTAACATCCATTTTAACATTACTTACTCTAACCATAATCAGCATTGTAGCTTTACGTGCAGTATTGTAACAGTGTAGCATTAAATACTCCCCAGCCACCTTAGCAACATCAGCGAAACAACTGCTGCAATTAGTTCCCAGAGTTAGATTACTTATTGTAACCATAGCAACATCAATGCTGTGAAGCAACGTCCATTGTTACATTAAAAACTGTAACCATAGCAACATTGCAAATGCTGCTTTAATGTATAGTAATAATGGTGGCAATATCAATGTTACACCTACTGCAATGTAAAAGTACTGTGTAATAATCATGTACCATCTGTGTAACATTATTACGGTAATGCAATGCAATGGGCATTGTAACGTCCAATGTACGGTAACATTTCAGTTCTGATGCAATATTATGTGATGTAGCACATATTATAATTTAACACTGTAAATTAATGTCGCTTTAATTCTTATGTAAATTCGAAGATAATATTAAATAGTGTAATAGTTGACGTAATGTCCAACATGACATTATCAAATGCAAAATATTGAAATGTATCCAATGCCTAATATCTAACACTGCTAAGCTATGCGATAATGTAACTACCGGTATGCAACAATGTAACATTATTCATTTACTAAATTGACTAAATGAATTTGTATAGCGCCTCTTACGGTACTCATCTCTGGGCGCAGTCAACCCTAGAATGGCCAAATAAATCTGTCTTACGATCAGAGAGGAATGCCTGAGAAAGAGTTCTAGAAAGTGAGGGGAGTGTCATGGGAAGGCCATTACAGGTCAAGGGAATTATGCAATATAAGTTCTCTTGCAACATCATTATATTCAGCAATACACAATGTCACTTTAGATAATGGAAACTTATGTGATGTAACATCTAATGCAAAGTATGCAGTGCAATTTTACACACACAAAAGCAACATAATTTAACGTTACACAATTAAACATCATAACTATGTGTCATAACATATAATCAAGAGTATAATGTAACATATACTGTAATTTTAGGTAATGTATGTGCTCAATGCTATTTAACCTAACATTGTATTAAGTAGTACATAATAATGTAATACATTACATAACGTAACACTTTATAATGAAATGTCAGAGGAAGGCGTCACGCAAAGAATCACTTTCGGCAAACATTTAAACCCCAAATGGAACATTACATCCTTTTAAATATTCCAAAATACAAAAAGTAGTCACAGACACACGAAAAGCTCAGAATTATTGCATTTTATCTCCATCATTTCTTAAGAATTTTAGAAAAATTCATCAATAAATTTCACCTGAGAAATATAGCTTAGGCATAGAATAGTTAAGCCGACAGAAAAGCCAAGAACAGTTAACAAATAGCCAAGATATTTTTTATATGAAAAGTAACCAAATAGCCACGAATATCTAACAGAAAGATCTTTATCATGGTGCGAACATGAATGGTTGGTCTGGCCCCAGAGCACATCAGGGAGCTCTCTGTGTTCCCATCTCCACCCAACCAGGTCGTTGGTCTCTGCGCTCTTCAACTCGTTGGGGACTTGATAGTCCCACGCTCTCAAAAATCAATGTGGGCCCACCATTCTTTCTCATGCATTGGACCTTCATACTGGAACAGTCTTCTCTTAATAAGCTTCACAATACTGCACTGCATGTATTTCATTAAACGTTCTCAAAATGACTTAAGTCGCACTTGTTTAGAAATGTCGGGTAGCTATGTTAAGCGCCTTTGTGAGGTTGGCATAAGGCGCTATATAAATGTCAATTTACACGCACAAATACAAAACCAAGATATTTGTCTTAAAAGTTGAGGCATTTTTCATAACTTCAACGACGAGAGTGAACTAAAAGTAACTGGCCAACCAACGAAGCTAAACTGTAAAGCTAGCATTGAGGCAACCATGTGCAATTGTGTATGTGTTAGCAACTTCATTTCGATAGCCTCAGCATATGAGGACAAGTTGCCTGTCAGTCCTCTCCTTCACCAACCCATCTTCTCATCAACAGAGACCTGAACCCCCAACCTCTTGATCAACATTCCAGCATGCTAACCACTACACTATTGAACGCCCCACCTTAGAAGCAATCAACCGAAAGTTACCTAGTTGAGAACACTATTAGTGTGAAAAATAACTTAAGCAAGGAGCAGTTGACAAGAAAAAATATCTGCATAACAATACCAAAGCAATGATCTACGACATTTTAACATACTTTATCTGCTACAAAGTAACACCATTATATACCGTATAACATAATGTCATGTTATATAACACGACACTATAATAATAATAATAAGATTAACGAATTTACATCACACAGTATAGTACAATGTTTTGTATGTAACGTTGGCTAGGCGTGACATTTTAATCACAAAACATAGAACAGGGATAAATCTTTACAATGTTTTAATTAAACAATTACAACTGGAACATTTACAACTGGAGCATGAACAGCTGGAATAGCTGGATTGTCTACGAAATTGTTCTACCGGTTTTGCATGAAGATCAAAACAGAAAACTTATGTCATGTTGCAAGGGACAAGAAAATTAACAAAACAAAGAGACATAAAATATTACAAAGCATGTTTTAAGATGCAACCATTTCGAAACCATTTCAAAACTGGTAAACATTACTGCACCAATCATTGTGAATAAATTCATTAATCAATAAAGTAATTAATTCACTACAAGAATTTATATACCGCCCCTTTAAGGTGACTACTCAGAAGCGCTCCCAACCTCAGCACAGCTAAAGGGTACAGATTAGGGATAAACATAGAAAGAGACAGAGTGGACAATAGGAGACAAGCGCAGGAACAAAGAGACCATTCACAGAGAAGGCACGATTATAAGTTGGTGTTTCATGTTTAGATTTTAAATGGCACTTATAGAATTCAATTATGCAAATTTTACGTGAAAGTGCATAAAATGCGATTCCCGTTGAGTTTCAACACCATTTTAAAAAGCCTAAGAAACTCTCAAGTGCAAAAGATGCTATCCTGTGGAATGGTTTTCATTCATTAATTCACTGTATCATATGGCAACAAAGGTTGTAGACGCAGAATGTGAATGATAAACGCAATTATTACACTGGACAGATGGATGGATCCAGTTATTATGCTGATACCAAAGGCTGAAGAGACTAATTATAGAGTCTCACTTTTGATTCATTTATGAGCCTTCTGTCTGTCTATCTCCATCAGTCTGTATGTCTGCTTGCATGTTTCTTTTAATGTTTGTCTCCCTACCTCTGTCAATCTTTATTATCACCAGAATGATGTCCTTGCATCAAAATACCTCATGGACAACCAACAGCCTACTGTTGAAGCCTAAAACGTGACACACATACCCGTAACGCAACTGAAAACATAACAGTGCAAACCAAACAATTAAGATAAGATTTTGAATGTTCTTTGAATACACAAAGCAGTTCTTTTGAGTAGAGAATGTCCCTCTAAGACTAACCCACAAAAGACTTTCCATCACACAGAAATCTAACAAAATCACTTCGAAACAAATACATTCCTAAGCAAGCACATTCAAATCAATCACTTGCCTCTCAATCAAACGATATCTATACCAGTATCTGTGGCAATGATACTCTTTAAAGGTCTAATGATATATACATACAAATGCACATAATTACAAAAAACTTACAAACATACTACATACATACAAATGCACATAAATACATACATAAATACAGTCATACATACAAACATACGTAAATACATTCACACACACACACCACCACACACAATGACATACATACATGCAATTGCACATAAATACATACATATAAATGCATGTAACACATTCACAACGAATGCACACAAAGACACAAAATTACATACAAACATACATACACACAAATGAACAATTGAACATGAAATACATACATTCAAAGTGCATAAATACATTTATACATAACAAATGCACACAATACATTCACACATACAAACGTACATAAAACAATAATACAAATAGGCTACACCAACACATAATTGCATACATAAATACATAAAACGTATATAAACACATATTTATATAACGTATCGTATCTACAACTTTATATAGCGCTTCAAAGACTATTCAGAAGTGAATATACATATATGTGTATACATGTATACGTACATACATAAATAAATACACCAAACATGTTACATGCACAGTTGCACACTCATATACCAGATAAATTCATAATTATGCACAAACATAATGCACATGCATACATATATATATACCCTACAAGGATATTGCAAACATACATACAAATGTACAAAAATACACAACCATACAAACATACAAATAAACACACAAACATACCTGCAAGCATGAATGTCTACACACAAGTATACGAAACGTGTTCATACACCAGACTGTCAATGCATTTCAGCGCTCACAATACAAAATCACCTGCAACCAACACAAATGTCTGGTGTCCAACAAACATTAATTCTACAAGAGTCAGCTCAATCGTCCTGGCAACCATCGGCCAATGAGACGACTCCGCGACTGTCATGGCAACCATCAGCCAATGAGATGACTCCGCGACTGTCATGGTAACCATCGGCCAATGAGACGACTCTGCGACTGTCATGGCAACCATCGGCCAATGAGACGACTCTGCGACTGTCATTCCGTTTCACGCGATTCAAGATATCGACAGATTCGTCCGAGTTGTTTCTCCACTCCATCTTTATCTGAAAATTCAATCAGTCACATAATAAATTATAATTATACATATATTTTTGGTCACCCTGATCAACAACATAAATGGCCCTAGTAATATGGTAGTATACATATATATGTATGCATGTATGTATAAAGAATATACCTACTTACTTACTTACTTACTTATACCAGAGGTTAATGTTTGTCCCAAGGAAAGGGTATAATATTCAAATTCAAATGCTCTTCTCATCTTCATTTTCAAAGCTATTGTTTGCCGACTCAACTGCTGTGTATATAAAGACTACTTACTTACTCACTTATTTAGAAATGACCGCATCTCAAAATTCACATAATTATCAAGACAGAGAATCAATAGGGAACGAGATTGCTTACATTTACTGAGAATGGCTCGATCCTCGCTGTCACATGACTGCTGGACAAGACTATGGAACAAGATGAGGGCGTTGTGGTAATTCAGAAGACACTGAAAATAAAAGACAAACAAAGAACAGGTAAGAAGAGTAAAGACAGACAAATAAGCATTCGGTGTATTAAGAGTGGTACCAATTTCCTAATTTCAAAAGGATACCGAGTCTTGGAAGATGACTCTCAGTTCTCTTATACCAAACATATTATACCTAACAATCATATTTAACTGTAAACACTATTCTTTATTATACTCCATGATTAGCCTTAATAAAATTCTTAATAAATTTTTTAAATTGTAATCAAAATTTAGGTATAATTATAGTCAAAGCCTACATTAATTCATATTCATTAATTTGATGGGACATTTTTAATTAAACAGAAATAACGAGTTCAAAAGTTGTTTCTAAAGGCATTAGATAAAAAATTGGATATATTGGTTGACTTACTGCATTTGTCTGACCTGACAGTTCATCATTTGCAGCCTCTTGGCACTAAAACAGATGAACATCATCAACATCATCAACATCATCAATGTTCATCATTATCAATGTTCATCATCATCATCGTCATCATCATCATCAACAACAACAACAACTACATGATTATGATGATGATGATCATTTTCATTCTCCTCTTCCTCCTCCTCCTACCCCTACCCCACCCCACCCTCACCATCACCATCATCACGACCACCACCTCTACCACTTTTAAATCATTGTCACAAATAATCAGTCCAATGAGGGAAATAAATAAAAGAATGAATTATTCAAATAATTTATTGATGAAACAGCAATTTAGTTTAAAAAAACAAAAACTTTCTGATTAAAATCAGACCAGGTCAATGGCACAGGCGTAGAGAAGTCGGTTGGCATTCATCGTTGACAGGACTTCGTTGACCATCAGACCGGTTGCCTCGTTGACCTCTGCTTCAGTTGACTCGTTGGCTACAGAAGCGGAATGTGAAGCGACGGTTAGGTTCGTCAAGAGATGCTTACAGTCCGATAGACAATGGCGGAACATGGCGTTCATCTTTTGCAGTACTACGAAAAACAATAGAATGAACAATTAATTTTAATCAACACAGTGAATGATTTAACTAATGATGAGTAACAAATTAATTAGAAACCAATTAATTAGCTAATTATATATCTTGGTAGATAATTCTAAAAAATTAGTAGCCAGAATTTTGCTAATTCCAATACTAATCAAAAGTTGCATAATTCTACTTTAGTTTCAGAAGCTGTAGAAGAAGCACACACTAAAGATTCAGCACAGACCAGTAGGATGAAGCATAGCAAAGTTTCTGTGTTTCATTTAAGACATGACATTCATCTCCTAAATCTTGTTATACCATTCACATTCACTATAGCATTCATTATTCGATAGCCCTGTGATGCTGAGAGTACAGGTTTCAGCTTCTATCCCTCATATGGCTACTGCAATCACCAGGGCCGTGTTTAAGGTTCTTCGAGTGTCGGTGCAAAATGTTGCAGCAGAGGCAAAGTGCCGTTCGGCAGTCTTACAAAATTAGTTCGCTGTTCAATAGTTTCAATGGTTTGTCGGCTGTGGCTGGTCAGTAGTCTAAGCAAGCCCGCAACATCGGCGAACTTAGTGAAATTAATGTTTTAGTACACTTAAAGATTTTACAAAAGGTTTAAGTAACACCAAGACTCGCAAATTAAAACATTTGGCCAATGGCGACACAACTCTCGGCTCAGAGGCATTCGGTGCACCGCACCGAATGGACCTATGTTAAACATGGCCCTGGCAATCACAATATTGCTTGTTGCTTGATCATTACAAAGTGGAGCTAGATAACTGCACAAAAATACTTATCAGCATAGGATGGTAAAATAAGATAAGCAAAAGATTCTGGCATACTGACTGTTTCGAACGGGAGGCGATGGGATCAATCTCGCAGTTTTAATCTCGCCCTGAGCCATCTCAATGCTCGTCGATAGCAGCTCAAGCACTTTCATCTCAAGGACAATCTTGACAAGGCAACTTTCAAGACCGCCTGGCGATGATGCATTGCGACTGACAGAGGATGTTCTGAAGACGGGCGGTGTGGAACCAGCATTGCCAAGCGGAGAATGGTGTGACTGTGCAATACCCAGGATGCAGTTCACCAACTCTATTACGAACTCGAGTTTGGCGAGGATTTCCTTGTGCTCGCTCTGAAACGACAATTTGCAAACATCGATGAAACTGCAAGATAATTATTTAAAACATTATTCTATTAACATTATTAACATGCCGCTGTATGCAGTGGATTCTTTTGCATTGTTACGTGTACAGCTGCTATCATTATTATGACACCGGTAATCATAACTACCATCATCATCGTCATTGTCGTCTTTGCCACCACCACCACCATTTATTCATTCATTCATTCATTTATTCCTAGAATTTATATAGCGACTATACAGAGCTACTCAGAGGCACTCCCAGCCCAGCCACATCATCTTGATGTTGTCACTGTTCTCGCCATCACTGCACCTATGTAATCTTACAAACTGAAATCCTACCGTCATTAAAGCTTCCTCTGGCAGCAGTGGCACTTCGAAGAGCATGGGACACCCAGCGTCACCCATGACAGTCGACGGGGGAGAGTACGACCCAACCTGCAGACACGAGTCCGCAGTACTGGTTCTCTGCCTCGATAGCGACACTGGTTCCGTGTTAGATCGATATAACGGCTGTCGTCGTACGAAAGCTGAAATATTCAAATCATATGAAATATTAATTAAATAACTTAAGTATTTAATATAATTTTTTTTGTTACATTACAAGCTTGTAGTCAATAATTGGTAAATAAGTCAGTTAGCTGGGAGGTAGCATAATAGATTAGCAGTTACAACCCATTAATCATTAACTAAAATCAACACTCTAGATGAAATTCTTTATAGTTACAATACCAGTACACGGAAAAAATTTACATGTATTAATGGTGCAACAAGATAGCAAACGAAATTACCAGAGATAGAGGATGGGACAAGAAGACATGGACAACAAGATCAGAAATAGAAGATTGAAGTGGATGCGGCATGTGTGTGTGACGAATGGATGAGAACTGAAGAGCCAAACAATCAGCGCCTATGAACAGTCATTCAGCGAGTGGTGCTATATAAATTCATAGATACAACACAATACCATACATTAACAATGTCTTTGAAACTGCACTGTAACCTTCAAATTTCAGCTAACCTGGTTGGACAGGTGGAGGTGGTGATGAGAGACGTGGACATGAAGCATCGTCATCAGTTGAGAACTTCACGTCTTCAGCATCTCTCTACAGCATCCAAGCATACGATCAAGTTAGGGAAATTTATATCAGTTCATTAAAATTAAATATTTTAATTCATTAATTTAATTTAAAGCACTCACTCATCAATTCACGAATATATTTCATGGAAGTATTAGTGCATAAAAGAATCATTAAATAATTAATTCAAACTGATCAATCAGAGGATTTAAGATGCACAGATACAAGTAACTTTATACTCACATCCAAAGTCATCGCGACATAGTCCTGCTCCTGGTTCTTTCCCACGTCAGCTGCGACCATGACGCCATTCTCAGGTACAGGCAGCAGTGAGGCAGAGGCGGTGGACGATGCCGACGATCCTTCCGTCTTTCGAGATGACAACGGTGAAGACGAGAGTCGAGCGGGAAGACTCAACCGGTTCTGTCTCAACTGTTTGTTGGCACCCATTGCTCGTGTGATGCTGTCGGCGCTAACATTTCGTGTGACACAGTCCAGACTGTTTCCAGACCTCCTGCCTGACAATGGTCGACTGCAGGCAGTCTTTTCGCTGCACAAGTTTTTAATTCTCATAACATCATTATCGTTACTAATTACTATTACTATTATTATTACTATAAAAGTTAACTCTATTTTTAGCATTAGTAGTAGTTTCGGTCAAAGCAGTTGTGTTAGGCTATTAGGCTAATTATTTACTTGGTTCAAAAGTGTTGCTTACTGTTCTTGATGTTCAATAATTATGTGTCTATACTATTAAACACTTGTACGCTATCTGGGATCAATAAATAGATTAAGTTTATCATAAAACGCCTGACTGAAAATTATCGCATTAATCTGGTGTGGTTTCATCACACAAATGCCAATCCATTGTCTACATATAAAGTGCATGCTTACTCACTTACTCTCCTAATTAAATGATATTAAGGAATTTTGTTAGGAATTGGCGTGAGCAACACTTTGTTCATACCTGAAGATGGCAATCAAATCAATTCTCGATTTAGCACCACCTGTTAAAGTTAAAATTGGAACAATCACTGAAATGATGCTTGCGTAGAACAACCACAAATTATGGGTCAATTGATAGATCAAAAGATGTACGAAATTATCAAAATCATAGTAATCCCCAAATCTCTAAATCGCCACTCGAAAGCCAAGTGCAGGGCACCAGCCTGTTCACAAGTGCTGTGCATAGTCAGAAGGGTTTCCAAATAAGGTCGTAGTTTGGCTAAAAAAGGATCAGAGTTGGCAGAGCAGCTGTTAGGTGAGAGGTGTTTAGGTTGAGAAGTGGAAAGTGAAAGATCAGATGAGCTGGTGTAAGAGATCATAAAGAGGACTTTTGTTTCGAATTGAATTGATGATTACCTTCTTGTTCTTTATCCAATTGGTCGTTTGACACAATCACATAATCGTCCAAGTTTGGTGATAGCGGACGCGATCGTATCGCTCGAATCTCCGTTCCTCTTACAACTGGTTTTGTAACACCCTAGAAAACAACGATATAACAATGATCATTCATTATTCATTCATTCAATCATCTTAAAAATTACATGCACCCCCGAATAAAAATCTTGAAGGGGCACTACGACAAGTGCTCATACATACATAATAATATGATTTAAAATTAAAGTGATGCTGAAAATGAGTGTAAAAGAATCAATATCAGTCACATTACTGTTAAACAGATAAGCTTGAACAATGAGTTTAGGCTAATGTCTTTAGAAATGGTGTAATTGTGCAAATGGTCTCGAAGACGTTTCTTCCACACACGGCTCTATCAATCAATCTATCAATCGCAATTTATACAGCACCCCTTCAAGATATCTACACAGAGGTGATCCTGACCCAAGTCAAGCGAAAAAAGCAGTTTTCAACAGTTGGTGAAGCTGAGAACAGTTTGGAAGGTGTTGCATAGTCAAGGGAAGCCCATTCCAGGTTGTTCGACGAACCACAGAGAAGAAATGGGTCTGCATTGTCGCAGAGTGTGGGCGAAAGAGACAATTAAGCAACCGCGGACGGTGGAGTGCAATGCACGGTAGACTGTGCAAGTGGAAAGGGAGAGGCAACACACAACAGCAACAGATTTAAGATGAGACAAAAACAATTCCAATATCGCTCTTATTTGGTTTGGAGACTTCCATTTTATATTAAAATTTTTCACCTGAGTTGGAGACATTGTAGGAACATTGGCAGTCTTTGGTAGATGTTGTCTGACACCTGAAATCACAAAACAATATTTAAGGCTAAATAATATTATTTCACACTTTTATGCAAAATAAACACTCGATAACAATCATTTGTCTCAATAAATGCTCGAAGCCAGAAAGCCTGAAGCTCTTAAAAGTTCTGTATTCAGGGGACTTCAAAACCGTGAATAGTTCAAAGATACTGATAGCAACTAACAAGAAATACATGATATAAAATAAAATGTGTGATTGCTTACTTGGAACTGTACGAAGAAACGAATGATTGAAGAAGTCATCTGAAATTTCAATTTTAAAAATTGTTTAAGAACAACAGAAACCACAAAAAATAACTTGTGAAATGTGCATGCAATAATATGCTTGATAATAAATTATTCACTAAAATAGTTAACATCGTGGCTAATATAGTCGCTAGTATAATAGTCATTAATACAGTCATTAATATAGTCAGTAAAATAGCTGTCAATATAATTGCTAACATAGTCATTAATATTGTCACAAATATAGTCGTTAATACAGTCGCTAATATAATTATTCGCTAATATAGTCGTTAATATATATGGTGTCGTAACACAGCCAGAGTGCACAAATCAAATTTAAACATGTATATATAAATCTACAGTACATTAATTTTATCAGAGAGAAGGTTTTGTTGTGAATCTTACCAAAGTCCAACCGATCCCTCGCATCTCGTCGTAGCAATCCAACCAGAAGATTCTGTAAATCTGGGCTGGTACCAAAAGGAATCCTGTGTTCAAGACAGACGTAATATAAGGCAGGGAAATTGGAAAGTATAAGAACATAAAGTCAGAGTTAACAAAAGATAAACATGACGGCTAACTATGAGTTTTCAGCCCATACACAAAGAAAATGCATATTTTCAGTTGCCTTCTTTATATACATGATATTATTATATTATGTCCTACTGATCTAAGGTGGGTGTAACACTGTGTTATGATGGTAGCCTAGTCACCAATTTTATCAACAGCGTTCATAACAGTCACTGTTGTCAACAATTTTTTACATAGCACTGAACAGAGAAGGGTAACTGTTGGAATAATCAATTAGCTAACTGTGCTAACATATTAGACAAACAGCTAGTTCTAATAGATTGGCGACAGAATTCTGCAAATTCCAATCCATTGCTGCTTTCTCTGTTGCTGGCACTATGATCTGGAATGGGCTACGTCAATACCTGCACCTGCCGCAAAGGCGTTCTAGGACATCTTAAAATTGTCCTCTTTAGCCGCTATATAAATCCTCGCAATGAATGAATGAATACAATGTCATGCAGTTCAAGTTATGCAGTATGGTAATACCAGGGCTGAAAGTGAGCCGGGTCGGTCCGGGTCTGAGACCCGGCATCGATTTTCGAGACCTGCTGTTGCCGGGTCTCAGCCGGGTCGCAAAACAGGCCGTCAGATGCCAAAAGTAGGTAAAAATGGTAGGATTTTCGGTAATTTTGGACAAATGGCTATAGGAAAAACATCGTCGGGAAAATTTATGGGCCAAAGGCGTGCTCGTCCGCCAAAGTGAGACCCGGCAACTTTTCCAAACCACTTTCAGCCCTGGGTAATACTTGAATTTATATAGCACCCTTACGACCTACTCCGGCTGAAGATTAATCGTGCGCTCGTAGAACTGCTTCAGCCGCTGTGGGGTGTCAGCACGGAATGGCGCCTTACCCGTCAGGCACTGATAGATAATGGTGCCAACGCTCCACAAATCGGCCTTGGCACCATACTGAATCGACATGATTACCTCTGGCGCCTAGATAAAATTTATGTACACACAAGATAATTTTTAACATCACTGTTATTATTACTGCGACTATTATTATTAATAACCACCACTTAATTGTTATCATAATGTCAAAAAACTAATAAACAGGCTGATTCACTGTTTTGTCAAAACCTGTTCCAATTTACCTATAAACAGTCTTTAAGAAAATTAGCATTAATTATTTAAATCTATTAGCATTACAATTATTAGTTATTATTATTATTTATTGCTACAAAAATCATAATTATTACTATATTATCCTCATTATCATATCACTATTATTACAGATGTTGAATATATTATACCTAAAACTTAAGTAAATTTGACTCTGAAGTGCAAATAGATTGTGAGTGAAGGACTTGTTGAAAGTGTTGAATCTCTGGTTCATGGTTTTCCAAACTGCCTTAGAAAAATCCTAAAAGGCATTGCAAGACTAATCACCTCAAAGCGTGTCTCAAAGATCAGACCCTACCATGTAAAGCGGGGAACCACACAGCGTGGCGGCCATGACACCGTCTTCGAGAAATCGTGCAAATCCAAAATCGGCTGCAAAAATAAAAGAAAAAGAATTAAAACTTTTTCTCTTTCACAAAAAAATCAATAGTAAGTAGCTTGCTGAAAGTCCCTCAAGTAAGGCCCACGTGGCATCAATGAGCATGAAGTATTAATGATTTAATTTCCTTAGCTTCGTCACATGGGTGCTGCCTGGAAGATAATTCCATCTGTCCTCCTGGTTTCTAGACCGACAGTATGGTAACCATATATGAGTTGGCAAGGGACGTAAGCAGAGTCAAGCCTTAACCCTTTGAACCCGAAGCCCCAGTAACTCTATAGATAACGGGTTAAAGGGGTTAAATATCTCAGGTGGTGTAAAAAGCCAAAGCTCAGTTACAGTAAATAAATGCAAAATTTAATTATCAAGGTTTTAGTTTAAATTCATTTTCCAGCTGATCTGGAAAGCGACAAGTTGCTTTATATGAGAACAGCGACACATGAAGTATGAGATGAAAATCAAACCGATTTTTAGCGTGATCTCATTGATTGGTGGATCGGGATTTCCTGAGTGGCAGAGAAGAATGTTTTGCGGTTTAAGGTCACGGTGAACAATTCCCTTGTCGTAGAGAGCCTTCAGTGCAGACGCTAAACACAGAAAAGTTATTGAAGAAATGTTTAAAAAGTAGACAATCGTTAAGTATCGATAGTTTAATCGATATTACTGTTTATTAGTAATATGCATCGGGTACACCTTTAATTATTGTATTTTACAATTTTTTTTGTATTGCATCTATATCTACATTTGTGATACATCACGCAAGGCACATTAGTACATTTGAAATGTTCGATCGACTACATACCATGAGATAAAATGTTAAAACAATAAGAAATTAAAATATCAAACCGCATCTAATCTCAGAGCAAAAAAAAATTCTAGGAGGAGCAACAATCAACAGTGCTTACCTGTCTGTTTGAGAAACCATCGAATTGTGCTTTCCGATAGCGTTCCCTTCACTACAACACAAAAGAGAAACTTGTAATAAAACATGCTTCTTCTTTCCCCTCATCCTTGGATGATCCCTTTATGGCAAGGGATCAGCCAATTATACTACTGTGCTCTAACCTACCATAACAATTTGTCACCTTTGTTATATCAGAATAAACGTCAAGTAATGAAGCACGTTATAACACACAATTCTCCAACAATTTGCTTTGATGATTCGAGTAACTTCAGCAACGAAGTGCCAGTCCTAAGCTTGAATAAAGGAGGGCAATGTTAATTATAATTACTTTTCTTACAACATAACAAAGTGTCACTGACTTGTAATTGACAAAACTAAAGAACTGAGCATTATCTTTTGATGAGGTCACTAATTGCAATTGGTTACAATGGAACCTCACAGAACTCCAAACTAGATGTGCTCTTGTTGTGTTTATCATTACCCACTATTCAAGCGCAAGCTTACCTTGAAGGTAGTCGGCCAAATCTCCGCCATTGCAGTACTGAAAAGAAAGGCGGTCTTTCAGCAACTTAATTAGTATTTAAAAATGACAGGATTTTTCATGCACTTTAGAACATACCTGAAGTCCTGAACATTGTTAAATTGTTAAAAGGTCCAACTAGATGTTGTTCCATGCAGTTATATAGTGAATTTTAAGAAGCAATTCAGTAAATAAATTTCACATGGAGGACATTTATTCTTATATGAATTGGAGCTGAAAAATTAAGTCTTATTAAAATGCAATAGACATTAATAAATGAAATCAATGTTAATTTATTAGTGCAACATCACTTTTTATTATAATTAAAAGCAAAATTGATCACATGATGCATTAATTACATTAATCAATTAAGAGGGACGCAAACAAATTAAAAGGTAAATTAAATTAATTAACGTAACTCTCATGATGACGCGTGTTTTCTAAATGGTATCAATTACTGAAAGGTAATATTAATTAATTAAACGTCCTTACCTCCATTACAAGATGAACTTGTGTTGGCATAACCTACAACAGAAACAAAAACGAAACAATGGAAGCAGTAGAAATAACAAAAAAGAAGCCAAAAATTTGTCAAAGTACTCCAATATTAAAGTAATACAATGGTTGAAAAGATTTTTAAAAGATCATACAGACCTGAACAAAGAGAAGAGCCACAACATTCGGATGATAATGTCCTGGGTTGGACAGTTCCTACAAAGCATCAAGTTTTTTTATTACAATCTATGTATGGTACATTTGCCTCTGGCCATCCATATTGCCACTGATAGGACACTCAACAAAGCATAGATAAAAACTAATAACATTTCAGGGACAGGCTATAATTGTTTCCTAGCCACATTTCTGAATGCATGAGCACTGTTGAAGCACCCCTTCAAGATTTCGACTCAGAGGCGCTCCCAACTACAGTGCGAACATTGAATCAAAGTTTCACCCCAAAGCGCATGAGCAATTGCGAGTGAAGGACTTGCTCAGGGTCCCTTCACAGCGGTTTGAGGTGGATTCAAACCAGCTACCTTCCCGCATCAAGCATATTTCTACACCACCGCGTCCCACACATTTAGCACAAGGTCGTCATTTAAGCATTAAATATCACTAGTGTAACTGTCATCACACATTCCACAGTCATTGCTATCCATTCATTCATTAAGTGCTCATATACAGCACTTCTTCAAAGAAACTATTCATAGAATAGAATAGCTCCAGAATCCAGCATGGCCAAAAAGAAGTTTTCAAGTGCTAAAGAATGTGACAGAGTGACCTAGGGAATAAGCGCAGTTCACGAGGGAGGCCATTCAAAACAACCGGGTCGAACACAGGAAAAGCACGAAGGAAAGAGTTTCAATGTCTTCAGTTTCACTTACCTGGAGAATCTTAATCTCCTTGCTGAGAAGATTCTGCGACTTGGAAAGATCTCTCTTTGTGATGCATTTTATCGCAACCGTGTCGTCGGTGTTCTGTAAATTAAACAGTGAATTCATAAGTGCAAGTCTAAGCTTACACTGTCACCGCAACAGCAAGTTATCTATGTATGTATGTATGTATGTATATAAACATTTATATAGCGCCTTATAATAACCTCACGAAGGCGCTTAACGTAGCTACCAGACAGTTCTAAACAAGTGCGTCTTAATTGTCCTTGAGAATGTTTCATGAGATAAAAGCAATGCAGTATCGCGAATTTTTAATGGAAGACTGTTCCAGTATGAAGGTCCAATGCATGAGAAGGCGCGGCTGGCCCGCATCACTGTACGGGAGCGTGGGACTATCAAGTCCCCACGAGTCGCAGAGCGCAGAGACCGACGACCTGGTTGGTTGGAGACGGGGATACAGAGCTCCCTAATATACTCCAGAGCCCGGCCAACCATTGACACTCGTCCCATGACGAGCTTGACCAAGTGCTACTCAGATCCTGACTTCGAACCATACCCAACAGCACAACCAGGCCTTATGAAATCTATATTTGGCATAGCACCAGTGAAAACTGGTCTCTCTGCAGATAGTTTCTGAACCTTTATGGCAATTGTATTTCCATGCAAGTTGATGCAACACATTAGACGGAGAAACTAGCAGCATTCGCGTGCTACATTTCCGCTTTTTAGCTAAATTTCGCTTCACCGTTATCAATCATATAAATTTATATAGCGCCCTTCAAGATGCCTACTCAGAGGTGTTATAAATGAGTGTCAGACAAAGCCATAGCTAGTATCGATGCATTCAGATAACAAGGCCAACACTCCAACCTCTTTGCGATGGCCTTTGAAGACGACAGCAAAAGCGCCGTGCCCAATAAGATCTTTCTTGAAGTAGACATAATCTCCAACGTTCACGGACTCCATACCGATTCAAAACTCGGTCCCGAACGACGCGAGTGGGGGACGGAGGTGAGTGGTTGTTCCAACGGAGACAAAGGCTGCACGGTTTCAAGCGCAAAATCTGCTAAAATGCCCAACCATATTGCTAGAAAAACCTTTGGTGCCATTGGTTGTCACAAAATCTCGACATTTTCATTTTCTTAAAGAGATCTTAGACGCATTTTTATTCGTATTTTATCGACGCAGATCAGCTGTATTCAATCTTAACCATAGATTACATATTGTAAAGGCGATGCTCTACATAACTCTAGAGGTTGCTCTCCAATAGCGACACCAGACGATTAGTCTTCATCATTGAATAATAATAATAATAATATTATTATTATTAAAAAAGAATCATTAATTTTTTATGTGGAATTCGAATTGAGAATATTCCAAACTGAGTGAGTGGCGAGAGCGGACACTAATCATTTCTTTAGATCTGGGACGGTTTGAGGTTGGATTGTAAACAAAGCCCAGGTTGAGATTTCGAAGTCGGTTCCGATGTAGGCCTACATTATTATGTGACATTATTATAGGCCTAATTCTTACCTGAAGAATTTGCTGTACGGAAACCAAGTAATCAACAGTCTCATTTTTAATACTTTGCTCTTTTCTTTGGTGAGTAAATTTAGGGCCTACACGCAAAATTTCCTCGAGCAGACCATTGTAGACGGGCTCTACATAAAATCAGAAAGTTTACACATAGCAAATGTGTAGATTAGAAGCACCAGCACTGATTTATTGAATAAAGAATTGCGTACTTGGTGTAAGTTTTGTTTAAAAAGTATCTTTGCAAAAAGAATAAAGCTGGTTTTAAGGCATAGTTCAGGAATAAATTTTACTCTCAAGAGGGCCTCGTTTCATCAACACTTATTTCATCATCGAGCCAGCAGCCTCTACAAGATTTTGTCGTCTATTATGAGGTCGTTGCTTCAGTGTTTGTTTATTTTCTGCACCGATGTATGATTACACGGTCTGCGAAATTCTTTAGACCGCGTCATTCCGGATGATTGTATCAGTGCACGTAGGTGTAAGTAGATCGCGATTAGATCATCCATGATTCACTTGAAATAATTCAATTAAAAAAATAACAATGCTCTAAGTAATTCTTGTTGGCTTAAACAAAGGTTGCATTTAAAACGACATTAGTCTGACTGTTAGAGGAATAGGAACTATGTAGGGTTGCCAACCGTCCAGATTTTTTCTGGATCGTACAGAAATGGCATCCGGTGTACAGAAAACATAGGAAGGTCATTCTGGACAATGCAGTGTCCAGAAAAAATAAGAATACGGAAAATATGGAAAGTTGCACCTCTAACAAAGACAAAAGTCGTCCTGAAAATAATAATTTATTATAAATTGTAAGAGTCTAAGATTTGCAAATTATGAAAAAAAACTAAAATACACTGTGACTTTTAAAAGGAGCATCTCTCTATAGCTAGGCCTACATCTAAATTGATAACACACCTTTTATTTTGTTATCGGACATTTATTTGGGTATCTTTTATGTTTATGTGCTGTCTGATATAAAAAAGTTTTAATAATTGAGTCAGTGATTTAGTTTTCGAAAATTATGTTATAGAAAAAATAAAAAATATAGTTTTGAATCTTGTTGTATTAATTGATGAACCATTATTCCTCTTCCTACTTCCTGTGCGTGTTCCATTATAACTTCCATAGTATCCATACAATGACCCAGATCCTGTATATTTAGGCTTACTTACTGTCCTATTTTATAAGTAGGGCCTATACTATAGGTCTAAGTTCTAAATGTACCAGGTATGCTAACATATTTTGCGAGATACTATGGGTTGATTGTTTGAGTTTCAGTCTTGTAGACCTTGCTGCCACTGGAGCCTCTGGCGGGGATAGCTTGCGGTGCTCCAGGGCTTGTTTAAAAAAAATTTGTAGGCTATAACTGCAGAACCAGAAATGTTTTGTGCGGCTTTTTGGCGAAAATTTCTCGCCGTTTTCTGAAAATTTTCTCACGAAATGTCACAAATCGGCGAAAAGAAATAACCGATGACATCTTTAAAGCCTTTCTTCAGAAATTTGCAAGTCAGCGACGACAAAACTGATGAGCTTTTTAGTCATCAAATTCAAATTTTTTTTATCTCACCTTCCTGCTTATTTTTACTGCACATGTCCTCCTTCTTTAACCCTTAAACACCGTCGGTGCAGTAAAAGGTAGTGGATTTTGACTAGGCCTTGACGCCGAGAGTGCAGTAAAGTGTACAACGGCACTCCATACATAATGACGTATTTTGACCAATGAAATGTACTATATTTTTTGACTTTACGTCATGTTGGCCTAGATACTATATTTAGGCATATATATAAGTGGAGGATCCCATTTAAATTTGCATTTTATTACGTAAATCGACGAATCAAATCGGACATTTATCTCGATTATTTACTTGGGAAAAAATGGCGACGAAGCGAGCGCGTGGTCTGTCCGATGCTGAAATAAGGCGAATTCTCGATGATTAGATTCGAATCCTGGCAGTATTTTGACGAATATGAGAATGAAAACTTGTCACACGGTTCAAGTGATGACTGTAAAGTGGCTTTGGCTGAGGAAAATTCCGACATTGACACCGACTTTACCAATATAAATCGGTACACACGCTGTGAGGGTGAAAGTGGGTCGCTTTTATCGGATGATTATGACTTCGGGGCAATAGAGCGGACTGAACAGGTATCGGAATTTCATGTTTCTTCCCTAACTATACCATTTACCGGTGTCTGTGGTGGTCTAGCCTATGATGCACCATTTTTGGATTTTTTCCCTCTATTTTCTTAGATGATCAATTTTACGACTTGGGTCTAAATACTAACAAAAATTATAACTCCATCATTTATAAAGATATATTCAAAATTGTTTTTGTATTTTGACCGGTATTAATTTCTGCACATCCTGCATGCTCAAACTAAATATATTGTCAATGAGAATATTTTCATATTTGTGCTTGAACATGAAAAAGTAAAAAAATTGGGGAGGGGTCTAATTTTGGGCAACTTAGGGTACCCCAATTTTTTTCTGATAAAACTGGAAGGAAAGAAAGGAAGAAGAGATAAAATGCTAAAGAACAGTGGTTACATTATGTCTATAGGCCAAGAAATAACTGAGATATCACAAATTCACAATTTTTCAATTTCCTTATTATTTTCCTCACTTTTACGACTTGGGTCTAAATACTGAAAAAAATTATAACTTCCTCATTTATAAAGATATATTCAAAATTGTTTGTGTGTTTTCACTGGCATTCATTTCTGCACATCTTTCATGCTCAAACTAAATATGTTGTCACTGAAATATTTTTGATATAGGTGCTTGAACATGAAAAAGTTTTAAAAAATGAGGAGGGGTCTAATTTTGGGCAACTTAGGGTACCCCCAAAATTTTTGGGGCTAAAACTGAACGGATAGATGGGAAGAGGAAATAAAATGCTAAAGAACAGTGGTTACATTATGTCTCTAGTCCAAGAAATAACTGATATAGCACAAGTTTTCAAAAAAATTGTTTATAGGCTGTTTTATGGTAAAATAGCTAGGCGTCAGGGGGTATGCGACAAGACTATGCTACTCGGCTGTTAAGGGTTAATGGTAAATACCGGCCTGCAATTACCAATGATTTCCACTGCACATAACTGCTTTTACAACAGCGAAAATGCATTTACAACTGCACATTTTGTGTAGAACTGCACGCTAAAAAGTCCTGCAGTGCGCCGCGAAAGTGACCGGATCCTATAATGGCTAAAATTTCCGCAAATCGTGGGGGCTCGCGCCACGTCCAGAAATTTCATAATCCAAAGTTGGCAACCCTAGAACTATGTATAGATAGTTATGCAAGAAATATTCTAAATAATATTATGTTTCTTTCTTTGGCTGTTCCAGTGAGTCGGTGACTTCCTTCCGCTGAAGCTGCGAGTAGTCCAATGGAGATGACCTTTTAGAGCGTACACGTGTATCAATCAATCAATCAATCAATCAACCAATCATCAATCAATCATCAATCAGTCCAGTCAATCAATCATCAATCAATCAATTAATCAATCAATCAATCAATTGTCAATCAATCATCAATCATCAATCAATCGATCAATTGTCAATCAATCAATCAATCAATTGTCAATCAGTCAATCAATCATCAATCAATCATTGATCAATCAATCATCAGTCAATCGATCAATCAGGATATTTTATTTTTGCAGCCAAAAAAAAAAATCATACCATCCCTGTCATTCAATATAAAATTGTAGATCGAACTGTGAGTCCGGTCTCGATGCCGATGGTGACTAAAAATTGACTTAATTCGGATAGCTAGATCCGGGGTTAGCACAGGTGCAACAGTTCGTAGGCGGAAGTTAATCCAAGAGCGTGACACCCATAATTGTGAGTTTGTGACAAGAGCTCCATATTATTATAGGCCTAGAAGATCGCACACGATAGATTTATTGACAGATTTATTGACAGAAAGAGCACATGATCAATGAGTCCCCGACCCAGACGACACCCGCCTTACGACACCAGCAGCAGCTGTTCCGCTCCTCTGATTCTATGGTAACTCGACCCAGACGACCTTTTGACTACTCTTGAGGACAATCCTTTTAACGCAGCGCTCGTGAATAAGCTGGTGCCCCGGGCTTGGCTTTCGAGTAGCGCTTTAGAAGTGTGGAGATTACGTTTACGATTACGAGTGAGTCGATCTATCCATCTTTGAGCGACAAACGTCTCCTTCACTTGATCTTGTACCCTAAGTATGTTGGTTCTGGTAAAGGGCAAAGTCTTCTCTCTTTTCAATATTAATTTGAGCAGCAGGGCACCAGACTAAACCAGGAACTCATGGTCATAATTTATAGGACTATAATAATTATAATTATGCATGGGCAGCTCCGCGAATTTCTCTGTGAGCACAACGGGCGTATGTGCGCTTATATCTAGGCCTACATGGAATTAATTTCACGGTGCCAATACGAAGGAAACATAATCGCAGACATTCGCAGTGAATAGGGATTTAATAATTAAATTTTATACTTAGAGAAATGTGACAGATCCGACTAAATTGTTATTGTTTATAACAACATGAGACAATAATATTCGAGGAGCGAATCTAAAATTGTTCCATGTAGCCGTACATGTCATCAGCCGTATTGATTGCCATGATATGCCGCTGAGAGAATTCAAGAGTTAGGCTAGTTTCGAAAGCGAAAGCGAAGAAGACACCATTTTAAAACATTCGATGAATACAGAGAATAGCCAAGCTCTGGAATAACACCTATTTTGTAAAACTTTGATGGCTAATCAAATCAGTTAATTTTTTATAATGACAATCAGACTATTTTCTAGTAGGCTAATAAAATGCAAGCCCATGTGTTTCAGTTATTCTCAGCACATCGTCCTGCGGTAGAAAATGGCGGGTGACAACAACAGCAGCTCTATGACACAACAGTTACTGACTGACATGATGAAATGTTGCATCTGTCTAAAGACGTTCACTGATCCAAGAATGTTGCCATGCATTCACACGTTTTGTTTCCAGTGTTTGCAAGACATGGTCGACAAGTCTGACAAGAAACCTGGAGATGCTGTACCATGTCCAGTTTGTAGGAAGGAATTTGCTATTCCAAACGATGGAGTCCAAGGCTTGCAGAAAAATTTCTTTGTTGTTGGGATGATAGAAGTGAAAAACGATTTAACTCCTTCAAAGATGACGCCTCTTTGTGCATCCTGCAAATTAGACAGTGAAAATGATGCAATGAAAATACCTGAAGCCAAGAATGAATGTCTAGTTTGTCAGGAGAACCTTTGTGAGAGTTGCCGAATGATGCATAAAATGCTTACACTGTCAATAGATCATGACATCTCGAGGAGTGGAATTGATGTTGGAGAAGAAGAGACATTAAGGTCGGTGCAGACGGTGAATTGTGATGCTCATCGTGGAAAGGTTTTGGACTACTACTGCGCTGAATGTGAGAAAGTAGTTTGTGTTTCGTGCTTTGTTGAAAGTCACAGAACACACGATTGCAAGGACGTAGGCAGTGTGGAAGAGGAATTTCGACAAACAATAAGGAGCAGCGCCAGCGTGATATCAATGTTTGCTGCAGAACTATTGGCCAAGAAAAAGAAATCACAAATTAAAGAGGATTTCCTGAAGAAAGTGGCAGAAAGAGAGAAAGAAATTTTGCAAAGAAGTGAGGAACTGAAGAAATTAGTAGAAGGGCATACAATATCTTTGTTGAGTTCGTTGGATGAAATAAAGAATCGACAGTTGAAAGAAATTCAGACCGAAGATTATGAACTGGAATGGCGTCTTACAATTCTGGAAAGCTTTTCGAAATATTGCGATGAGCTCAGGTTAAAAGGATCAGCAAGCGATGTCTGTCGAAGTAAAGAAGAATTACTTCGAAGAGCAGAGGAGTTAGAGGAAGATCATGAAGCGTATATTATGCGTCCGAGGATATCAGTTGATGTAACATTTCAGGAGACGGATATAGACAGCGTTCAGGATGCAAGAAATGCAAACATCCTCGGAAGTCTTAAAGGTAAAACTGAGAAATTTGTTCTTGCATTGTTATTCTCAAGATTTCATCATATGCAAATGCAAAAAATACTACTACAATCTTGTAAGCTGATAGTCAGCTAATAAGTCAAAATAGGATAATTTTTGCAGATGCACTATTATTGCTAATTATCAACTGAGACTATGTTGAACAAAATAATCACAAAACAAGTAATACATCATTGGGTTCATGACCTATGTTGCATGCTATCTCTCGTTCATCCAGTTGCGGCGATAGGG
>OX243817.1:39900824-39955824 GCA_945859605.1 Lumbricus rubellus
AGGAAAATATCTGACTTCGTTGTCCTCTTGTACTTGTGCCTCCGGTTCGACTGCGTCAGCTGCAGCTGCCTCA
The DNA here is from genome assembly GCA_945859605.1 of Lumbricus rubellus. Lineage (NCBI taxonomy): Eukaryota > Metazoa > Annelida > Clitellata > Crassiclitellata > Lumbricidae > Lumbricus > Lumbricus rubellus. Next base: position 39,900,898 of record OX243817.1, read on the forward strand.
AAGGTTATTTCTGAATTTCCATTCGACGATATTTTCCTATCTGCGTTTAGCAGAGGAGTGAAGACTGCAAACATAAATAAAGAAAAATAAATACAAATAAAACTTTCGTGAGTATTTCATTTTCGTTGACAGGTTTCTACGAACGTTAATGAAATGTGTGAATCATGCTCGGCATTTGGGAGAGCGACAGACCAACTGGTTGTCGAAGTATCCATAAAGACATTTTGACTGTAGTGATTTCGTCCATGTCAAGTAGACGTAGTCTAGCCTACTAGGCTACTATCATCATCATCATCATCATCATCATCATCATCATCATCATCATCATCATCATCATCATCATCATCATCATCATCATCATCATCATCATCATCATCATCATCATCATCATCATCATCATCATCATCATCATCATCATCATCATCATCATCATTATCATCATCATCATCATCATCATCATCATCATCATCATCATCATCATCATCATCATCGTCATCATCATCATGATCAGCAGCATCATCATTATCATCATCATCACAATAATCGTTATTTTCTTTTTTAGTCTTCGTTTTAATGTAATATCGTTGCTACTCAACATGACTGAGCCTATACCTGCAAGCATGACCAGCATGCCAAACACAAAGCAGATCTTTGGTGACATCTTGCAGACGATCCCTGAAAGCAGCTGAACGGATTTCAGACGATGTAGGAGACAGTCGATGACAACGAACCAAAACGAACTGGATGACGATGCACAAGTTACTCGCTATTTAAAGCAAATTGGAGAGTCATCATCAACCAATCAGAGAGAGGACTTGAAATGACCGAAACATCTGTCAGCCGACATTCACGGACGATTGACTCTACAAATAGATCTATTTGAAATATAACTGACAAAGATTTTATTTCGGGGGATGCTTACTCGACCGCGAACAAGCCCACAAGCAACCGAGTCAACTGACTAATGGGTTTGGAGAAGCGATGTCCTTGTTTAATGACATGTCACTGAAATATGTTGAACAACTTTCCATTGACAATAAACGTTAGATCGTCGTATCCTATCGATTGATTTCACTCTGATCCAACTTGTAAGATATCCCAATATCCCATTGAAGCTAGGGGTCTCTTACCATTCACTCGATTCACAAATTGGTCGTTCACACTTTGAACGCTTATTTTCGTTTAGTTTTCCTGTCTGCAGTTGCAAAACGAACGATTTTTAAAGAACCGGAATTTGCTGGTGACACAGCCTGGTGTACGAAGATATGTAACATTAGGTCTATGTGTTTTTGGTAGACCCTTGCTATTATTTCGATATCAAATTTGAGTCGAGCCAGAAACAGCTGCTCAGATAATTGCAATTCAGTCAGCACTCGTGAATAGGATGATGCCCTGCCTATATCTTTGGGTAACGCTTTATAAATCTTACATAATTATATTTTCGTAAGCCTGTGTGTGCACGTATGTGTTCTTTAGATGAACACGGCCACAGTTTTAAAGCAATCGACCGCAATCCTTCGCAGAGGGAGGTTCGGGGTCGACCCAGACCAGGTTTTAGGGGGTCCGCGAATCGCAAAATCTAACCTTTTGTCAAATTTGGAACATTTTAAATGTCGAATCAGAATTTCAGCCGCAAATCTTTGAACGCAGCAATTTTTCAGAGAACTCAGATTTCTGACATCATCATTCATCATTTTCTTGACCTCGCAGATATTATGGCACGCGGTTAAATAGATAGGCCCTACCGCTAATTAATATACTATCGCGAAGTTATTATCAGTAGGCCTATTTAACACGCCATTTGCATTTGCAGTAATTCTTAACCTAATTTTTCGCCGAGGGCCGATCTAATAGCCCGCAATTTCGCAAAATAATTACTACAGATGCCGGTAATTAATACCCTACCGGTTTTTTAGTCATCTCCTACTTTCACCCTTGTCCGTTCCAATGATCTAAAACTTCTTGAAACCTGATGGGGGCACGTCCTACGGGAATTTGTGATGGGGGCATGGCCAGATTGGACCCCCTGGATCCGCACCTGATTATAATAATGGAAGCATGAATTCTACATGTTTGCATGTCAAAGTGAAATAACGCAGGCCAATATGACACAGAGTAGGTTGCAAGGTAAGATGACACACGTGAAGGTATACCTGTTCATATTCACACGCTTATTATACAACTCTAACCTCTTGGTTGAGATTCAAACATCCTAACCCGGGTAGCCTACCCCTGGATTGTACAGATGGACCTAAACGAATTACATCATCATCATCATCATCATCATCATCATCATCATCATCATCATCATCATCATCATCATCATCATCATCATCATCATCATCATCATCATCATCATCATCATCATCATCATCATCATCGTTATCCGTGGGTCAACAACCCGTAGATGTCCGACGCCACTCCCTGTCTGAGCCTGTCTCGCATCATGCTTCCCAGCTTCAACCGGTCCGGTCAGCAGGTCCGCTCCATACCATTAACATCTTGGAGCCGCCTGACCACCTTGTCCGATTGAAGAGAATATTGGGAGAGAGGTACGAAGGACAACCTGGGTCAATGCCCGTATGGATATTGAGTATTTCTTTATGCAGAAAATCTGATGTCTATCAATATTAGTGAAGGCTGACTTCACTGAGAGCTGTTACATCAGTTGTTGGATGACGTCATCCTTGAAGTCCATAAAGTAACATATGTTGGGTCTGTTAACGTCTCAGTCGTCGCTTCATTGAGCAGGAAAACGATTTAACAATAATAATTAATCACCAAAATATCGATCTCCGGACCATATTGCGTCTACAGCAATGAATCCTGATCGTAATAGGAAACCTTACGCAAGCTTATTCCTTGAAGTCAATAAAGTAACATTATGAGGGATTATGTTGGGTCCCTTTTATAACGTTTCAGTCGATGCTTCATTGAGCAGAAAAGCGAAAACATTATTATTCACCCTTTGAACCATATTGCGTCAACAGCTGCTATGGGTCCTACTCGCAATCGTAGATCTAATTCCCCAAAATTTCTAGAGCCCCACATCAAAGCATGGCGCAGGGCATCAGTTTATTCCCGAGCGCCGAATAAAATATTCGTTCATATATCCAAGTGAACGTGGCTAAGTTTGATCGCTACGCATGCGCATTGCTGTACGATATCCTTTAGTCTATTCTTGCCCCGTAGGCCGCTCTTGCCCCACCCTCCTCTATTTAGGAATTCGACCAATTAGCCGGAAACATGATTATTGAGTTCTGAACGTGATTGTGATTGTGTTGTGCGCAGTTGCATTGATTAAGATTAGATCACACCGAGTTAGAAATTGGTCATTTTAAATAAGGTTAATTTAATTTATACAACAAACAGGCCTGCAACCGGCAAATGAGCAGATCTAGCATTTTAATAATGATTAGTGATCAACTTTCGCCATCCAGCGATTATTTAATTGAGAGGTCGTCTCTCGCCATCTGTCGAATGAAATGGAAACTATGCTGTCACTGTATACTAGTGTATTATAGTGTATACACAGTGATGTAGGGATTGTAGGCTACATTGTGGTTATGGGATGTTTCGGGCGGTGCCCGAAGAGAGCGTGATGGTCATGGCACCACGTTTCCCTATAACAACAGGATAGATACGTTCGGTCTGCGATATTTGGATTGTGGTATGGACTATGGAAAGGTATATGGAGTATTTGTGGCATGCACGGTGTTTTGAGAAGCTGAAATGCATGTCGACGAGTGTCAGGACTTCTTATAATTGAGGGATATTTATAATTGCACAACCCTAATCTCTCCCTGCTGACCCTCCATGGTAAATTATTCCAAATCGGATACCAATGAACATATTTTAAACTGAAACAACAATGCTTTTAGAGCTGCACAAATTCATCTAATCTGTCATTTTTGTGTAGAACTGCACACCAAAATGTCCTGACCGTGCAGTATATGCCATATAGAATAGATAGGAATAGAATAGAATAGATATTATAGATAGGCCTACTGTACACGAATTTTATGTTCACTGACCGTTCAGAAAATCAGGCGAATAGGTGGATTAACATGTGCATGGTAGATGACTACGCGATTGAACTGAGTGCACAAAAATAAGTTAACATGAACAGAACACATAGGCCTAGTTGAACACGAACGAACGATTCGAACGAACGAACGAGGAACGAATGCTTTTTGTCTAAAATATCTTATATATATTTTATATATTTTGTGTAAGCTTACATCAAGGATTCAATGTATATCTACATACATGTACACCTGGATTGTACAGTGTATATTTGCAGTTGTCGTGTGAATATCGTTGGTTATTATAATGACAGTCGTAGCAGTGGAAACAAGATGGCACTGCCCATCATTCTGACAGTCTATTGAATAGCAGACAATAGAATGTAGATGGCAGATGTCGTAAATAGTTACAAACATAATGTTGTTGGAAACGTTTGAAAGCTCTTTTCTCTTCGTTTCGACCACTTAGTTGGTGTCACGCTCTGTGCTTGTCACAGATTTTAACGGCGCATTTACTAATTACATGAGAGAAGATGAAATCCGCACCCACACCATACGCCTATCAATCACTGAATATATTGTGACGTGCAGCATAAGCACTTGGTTGACCTTTTATCGTCATCAGTCGTTTCTATCGGTTGATTGATAGGCGGATTCTTTTATGAGAGCTTTCGTATTTCGTTTACAGATAGCGTGTATGTGATGAGCCGAGTGCAAGTTTTATTATGGGTCGTTTGGTCTGTTATTATGCATATTGCTCGTCATGGGTTATTGTGGCTCACTTAGGTTTACTAGGGTTATATCGTAGTAATTGTGGCTCTCTCTGGCTTATTATGCATCCGTTGTGGCTTATTTTGGCTTGCTATGGCTCATTATGGTTCGTTTTTGGTTAAATGTAATTCATTCTGGTTCTTTATGTTTTGATTTGGTTTCTTTATGGTAAATTTTATTGTGGTTTTATGAGTTTTAAACGGCGTCTGAATTGTTCTTAGTAACAATTTAACACTCTTGGAGACCAGATTTAGCTAACGACCTCTATTTAATATAATCCCCTCTGCTTTGGGAGCGTGTCCAGGTTTCTGGGGAGTGCGAACACAAACCACAAGCCACCGTTTATTGGACGTTTAGGTCAACCGCTAAGGCGCGTGGCACTGGCCAGCGGGAGATTGTTTACCCTTGTCATATCTATTTTTTCTTAGCCCTTTCCCCTCAGCTTGGCAAAAAATCTTGCCAAATGAAATTTTTGAGAAGTGATCAGCTTGGCAAACATTCTTGCTATATTCTTAGAAACTGTTTCTACTACTCCCCACGGCGAGAAAACCAACCATTATTGATTATTGTCTTATGCATGCATCGCTCATTCAGCAGCATATACATAGAGGGCTAGGTCAACGTTTTTGGGTCATGGCTCTGGCTGTGCCTAGCGCTCAAAGAGAGGGATATAGGTCAGGTTAGATATGGCTGTGGTTTACACCAATCATCTTCGTTATGAAGTATTTCTGGCCATTTTGAATGTCATATTGGTAGACAGTTGATTTATTCCATTATAAAAACACAACCTATGATAAAAATTAGCAAGAGGAGACCCAATACCATGCTTGAGACTTGACCTTCACTGGCAAGGTCATTGCAAGGTCAAGAGTCAAAGCCACGATGACGGCACTATTTTTCCCGCATTCCTTGACCAAAACTTAGTCGGAAACGACACCAACATCACTTCTTTCTGATGTGTGGTTCCTGAGATAGGTGGGCCATATCGTAGACACGACATGTAGTTCCAGAGATATGGACCCTTGACCATTTTGGTCATGTGACCTTGACCCACTACGTTCCATTCCGGTTACTTGACCTTGACGGAAATGGTCATGTTGATTTATTTCATTATAAAAACACAACCTATGATAAAAATTAGCAAGAGGAGACCCAATACCATGCTTGAGACTTGACCTTCATTTGCAAGGTCATTGCAAGGTCAAGGGTCAAAGTCACGACAACGGCACTATTTTTCCCGCATTCCTTGACCAAAACTTAGTCGGAAACGACACCAACATCACTTCTTTCTGATGTGTGGTTCCTGAGATAGGTTGACCAAATCGTAGACATGACATGTAGTTCCAGAGATATGGACCCTTGACCATTTTGGTCATGTGACCTTGACCCACTACGTGCCATTCCGGGTACTTGACCTTGACGGAAATGGTCATGTTGATTTATTTCATTATAAAAACAGAACCAAAAAAAAATTTAGCAAGAGGAGACCCAATACCATGCTTGAGACTTGACCTTCATTTGCAAGGTCATTGCAAGGTCAAGGGTCAAAGTCACGACGACGGCACTATTTTTCCCGCATTTCTTGACCAAAACTTAGTCGGAAACGACACCAACATCACTTCTTTCTGATGTGTGGTTCCTGAGATAGGTGGACTAAATCATTACAAATTCTCACATAGGTTACTGAAATTCCTAAAATTAAATATGATCTGACGAAAGTGACATGGTATATTTAATGTGATCGGAAAGGGTTTTTCTTAGGACTCTTTAGGTAGGCCTATATTATCTGGTTTTATCCTATATTTCTTAATTCTTCCACTGTAAATAACTCTTCACTTGTAAAAACTAAAAGACACTTCTTCAATATGGGGGAGGGGTGTCGTTCCTGGGAAGCTTCCCCAAGAGACGTAGGCCTATAGATTAAACATTGGCTAACGACGATATACATGGGCCCTAGACCTAGGGCCTTTATGAAACCAAAAAGCGATTGGATACGATTGGTTGTGATTATTAATGAGTCTCATTGCTGCTCATGATTATTTATTCTGTTATTCTTGATTTATCGCATAGTTGTAAAATGTCATTGAAGTTTATTCTTCACAGAAAAATTAGTTCTTCTTAATATTGAGTAACTATTGATGTAGGCCTACAATTTAGTCCGTGACACCTTTCATCAGTGTGTAAAATAATTAGGCCTACTCTTGCTTTAAAACTTTAAGCAATTGCATTCCAATCATGGCTGTAATTTATATAAATAAAATATCCTATATATGTATTTTTGGACAAACCTCCTGTCAAATAATAATTCACATAGTCTACTAGGCCTATGGTATATAAATTTGCTATGTAAATACGAATTATAATTATGCGTTTACATAGGCCTGGTATATCCTGAATGATTTTTAAATTTCTTTGAGGCAATCAAGTATGTACGTTGGAGTGTGTGGGCGGGTTGGTGGCTGGGTGAAGTGAAACCACATGAAGCGTTACAGGGTGGGTAGGCCTATGTAAAAAAACGATCATTTTTGGAGATACGCAATTATGCAATGACCCCTTGGGCTATGTGAATTAATTGTTTGATTTTTTGCTTTCCGTTCAGTGTTTCATCTTGTGCTTGTCATTCTTGGATCAATTAGCCTACTGAAAAGTTAGATGAATTGCTCTACTTGATTGATTGATTGATTGATTGATTGATTGGTTGAATGACTTAAAAACCTTTAACGTAGCGCTTTAGCAAATTTCGACATTGCGTTTGCAAGGCATCGATAGACGACATTCAAAACCATAGGCCTACAGTAACTGTTCTCCAGTTAATATAATATACAAGCAATCTTTTGAGACATAGCCTACCCCGAAGAAGAACTTAGCATGTCAAGTGTTACATGAACCATTCAACTTAAGTGTGAAATAATAAAACCTGACACAAACAAAATTTATATTAGCAACGTCACTGTAGGCCTAGTAGTAGGCCCAAGTAGTATATTAGTTTTACTGTTGATTTTAGATGTCACACTGCATCCACGCTTCCAGGTAGGCTACAGATTACATTAAAAATAAGATTGTTTGCTACGATAATTAATTATTATTGTTCTCATAAAGAAAGGTTTGCTTGCTGTTTCCTGTAGGCCTATAAAACTCCTACTAGCATAGTTTTTTATCATCTTTCGTTGGAAGCTTAAAATTATGCGACCTATATTATGGCGACAATTGCAATGATTTTGAACTTCTGCCAGAAATAAACTCCGGATCACATGTTTCTCGTGCCTGATCACTGACTACAAAAGTTCCTCCAATCATCTCCTCGATACCATTGGTCGTTGACTCGTTTGTAGAAGCGCAAATAAGATGATTCCACCAGAAACGTGTGCGTTATTTCTTCACAAGTTACCAAGCGTAATTATGGGTACTGATGAAGCGCTACTTTAAAGGACCTCAACTTATTTACGAGCGCTGTGTCGTGCCAGATGCATACTCCAGAGTTTAAGTTGCCTCTCTGACACCCGGACCCATAACCGGACTCTGAACTGCAATTACAGTTCTCGGCAACCCCTATGACCTGGCGTAGCACTTGTAACTAAACCAGTTTTCTGAGTTTAAGATTGCCATCATTGTATAATTTATTAGCAAAACAATTCTTCGTAGTATCTTGTAAAAAATCATAATAGAACTCGTGATCGATTTTGAAGTGTACGGGACTTTAAATCCTTTTGGCGAAGGGCGTACAATACATTGTACAATACATTGTACAATACATTGTACATGTACATGTATGCCATAAAACAAGTCCGATCAACATCCTCTTCATAAACGACGAGGCTTAAAGTGCAATAGGTAGTTAATCAAAAATCGCTAAGGCGGTGTCGATCGGTCGATCGGCCGAACCTTTGATGAGCGATTGTAGCTGTCGTCAAAGGTGCCCATAACAGGTATTAAGACAGAAAAACAAGTCTTAGTACACGCCGCCGACAATATATCGCCAAACAAAACAAAAGTCTTGTGTACGTAGGCTACACGCGGCAAGTAAATACCGCCGGACACTTACAGGTTTATTACAAGTCCTCGTCTCGGTGATATAGCAGACTTCAAAGCGAATGAAGGATCCGTTCGAAGAAAATGCAAACAATGCCGTAAAAACTCGGAATTTATTCGCTTGTTGTTTGTCGTTTGTGGTTAACTGGAAGAACAGATTAATGACCGTCGTTCCAGTGTATATGTCGTGGTAAGGACAACTTTTAGTGCCTTCTAATAGTGTTTTCTACTCTTAGGTGACAGGACATTGACACACACTCAATAGTCTCTCTCACAGATCCGCTAATCCAGGTTTGTGGTAGGTCTGACTGTGCGACAAATGTAGCCTATTATAGTAGGGCACTACTATTTTCGCCAGTTGTCTTGCGACTTTTAAAATTGGTTTGTTATTTTGTACTCTGCACTGTATGTTTTAGTAGGGACAACTTTCAGTGCCTTCTAATGGTTTGGTTGTAATGTTAGAGACGATCTATGTATCTGTAAATGAAGTAGAGCAGAAATAGAACAGATATTCACCATGAAACTGCACCACAATACATATTCCATAGCAGCCTTTAAACAGATTTTGGTTCCTCTGCTTCACTTCCACGGAATCTGACCGTCGGGAATCAGTAGGGCCAACGATTGACCAAACTTTAACAATTATAGCTTCATATCTAACGTCGGGCCACAGGACATCAGTGTTATTTTACTTCACAAAATAATTTCTATTTCAGTTTCAGTTCAGTTCGGCTGGAAGTAATTTCAGTTTCAGTTCAGTTTCAGTTCTCAAATAATTTCAGTTCAACTTCAACTTCGAGTTCTTAAATAATTTCAGTTCAAGTTTCAGTTCTCAAATAATTTCAGTTCAACTTCAACTTCGAGTTCTTAAATAATTTCAGTTCAAGTTACAGTTCTTAAATAATTTCAGTTCAGGTTACCATTCCCTGCCAAAAATACGCTACACTCATTTCCCGTTTTCTCATCGATCACAACGCACTTCGATTTGCCAGACTCTTCACAATACTCAAAATATTCCCAAACTGGACTCTCCCTTTTCCTACCGGACAACAAACGAGCTAAACTTGACGACATTCTCGAAAAGAACCGCTGAACGACAATACTGTGAACGATAATACCGTTATATACCGAGAAATCTCGCGAGATTAACGACTTTCTCTTAACATAGTCCAACGAAAGACTGGTTCACCGCTAATTTAAGTCAGTAAGTAAATTACTTATTTCTATAACATAGTCCAACGAAAGACTGGTTCACCGCTAATTTAAGTCAGTAAGTAAATTACTTCATTTCTATTTTTAGTCATAAATGTGTATAATTTCCGTTTGGATTTTAAATATCGTTACAGTTTTTATTCAGTTCGGCATCATTTATTTCCGTTTCCGTTCAGTTTTCGTTCTTAGAATATTTTCAGTTATCGTTATACTTATCGTTAACGGAATGGATTATTTTCAGTTCGACTTATCGTTTCCGTTAACGAATATAACACTGCAGGACATGTGTCACAAGATTTAGGCTGACTTCACATTATAAATTCAAAACTTCTCTGCAGGAAAAACGCGTCCAGGAAAAGCAAAAGTGGCAAAAATGAATCCGAGTAGCCTATACATGTAGCCTAAGATGCTTTGTGTGAAAACCACTCTAATGGTGAAATATATTACAGCAAATACCTTGCTATTAGGCTAATTAAAATAATTACAATAATTACAATAATTTAAAAAAGTATCAAAATAGTGACATTTCTCTGTCACAATGATAATTAATAATAAAAACGAGCTGCACAAGAGATTCTCGATCAATTATGGCCTACATTTTAATTTTCAATTGCCACTGTTGCTTAAAGCTTCAATGAATCTGTTTAGACTCTTATTTATAACATTTTAATTGCTTTGGACTAGTCACAGACAACGCCCATGCAGCAGTGCAGCAGTGCAAGATTATTATTTTCATGCTTGGGTGAAATTTGCTCAAGTGCAATATTTGTTGGTGAGAAGGTTGAGCAAGAAGCAGAGAAAGGTATTGGGTAGATGACAAGCAACGCCTTCTCAATAATTATTGTTCAAGGGATTTAAATATTGTGAAAGTGCTACATAACAAAATTAATCAGGTCCCTCGCCGACTTGCAATCTGTGGTCAATGGGTTTCATTTGAATGATTTGTGTTAATATTTTGTAAGCCTATGTAAGCACGAATGTAGGCTACTCGTGAATACTGTATATGTTGTTATGTATGTAAATGCGTCTGTAGGCCTATGTGATTGTGTATGTTTGTGCATGCATGTGTGTGAAACTACATAGGCCCTACGTACTGTGCGTACATACGGGCGTGTGTGCGTGGGTGCGTGTGTGTGTGTGTGTGTGTGTGTGTGTGTGTGTGTGTGGGCCTGTCTTATCTCGGAGCAGGTGTGAGTATTCGGTGATTGACATGTGACTGTGACACATGTCTAATACATGTACGTACTTTCTCAAAAGCCCTGACGCTTTATCTCACAGGTTGCATGCCATTCAGTGCACGGACCTATTCGTAAACTCTTAGACCCGTTTAGGCCGAAACGCCCATTATCAGCGGTAGGCCGATGCATCCTAGGAAAACACTGCAATTAATAAACCCTTCAACTTAGGCAGTTTATGGGCCGTATTTAGGCCTCTGAGCAATTAATTGTTGCAAATAAATGCCGAAGAAGCCATAATAAATCATGCCTTCATATTTGCACGCTGGCAGTTTCTTAATGGCAACTGTCCTAAGTGGGCCTGGCCTACATAGAGCGGATTTAGAAGAAAGAATTAACCAGAGGACCGATGAATGTTAATGATATTAATTTTAGGACTAGTTTTTTTGTGCATGTATTTTTTTCTTTATATGCCACAATTCTAGTTTAGTAGGCCTACCTTATTACAGTAATAATAATTTTTCAGTTTTGTCATATTATTATTATTATTTCATTTTTTGCCCTGACGTTCTTCATTCCCCCAGGGATTGGGATGATAATTATTAATATTAATAATTAATAATAAATAATAATAACAATAATATTATTATTCGTAATAATAATAATAATAATAATATTTTTTTTTACCCGAGGTATCTCAGATCGCTCGGGATTTCAAAAAATTATCCGGAGACTTAAAAAAATTGTATTCTGGAATATTTTTATTATTATCATTATTATTATGATTATTTTCATCATCATTTTATTCACTCACTCATTTAGTGAGTAATAATTTCCATTGCAGTTTTGAGCTGAATCAAACGCTTAAGTTACAGTACCTGGTAACTTAGTCATTTAGTCTTTTTAGGCGTGCGCCTATCAACCTACCTACCTACTTACTTACGTACTTAATACTTACATACTTACGTATACCTACCTACTTACTTACATAGGCTACTTACCTAATTCTACAAACTTTGATTGGTAACTTATAAACTCGCATACGGACCTACCAACCTCGATGCAAACTACAAGCCTACTTCCTCTGTCTCTTGCACATTCATTGCAGACTGATTTATGTTCGTGATTACAAACTTACTTACCTACACATTATACAGGTCCTATAAATCTAGATAATTATAGTAATGACTTTCGCGGTAACTTTCGTAGGCTAATCACCAAATTTCTGCAACAGTGTGGCTCCCAGAACCTTGCAATTTATCAATCCCGCTACTGTTTTCATTAGCCCGAAGCACGCCAATCCACAACAATATATCGAGGAAAATCACCTATGCATCAGTCTAGGCACCTTTTACCAGGAACCTTGGGTCCTTCGCTTGCTATAATAGGCTACCCGGTCCCTACAGCCTATAACAAGATGGCTGACTCAGTCGGTCAACATAGAACGCCTCCTGGCCGCTTCTCCGGCCAATTCGCTCGAATCGGCGGCATTACTTTGAAGACCGTTTGCCGACCGTCGTAAAATTGTCGCGGCCGTCAAGCCCAATAGACATTGGCTACGGTGGCTTCGATGTGACCTACTGCAGGAAATACGAGGCTCGTCCGCCATCAAATGTGGCGCTGTGTAATAGTGTGTATGTAAGGAATCACAATGTGTTGCTGCCGTCAAGTGTGCGTCATCGACAATACTGTAAGTAACAGGAGCATCTTATTTATTTCGTTTCCATCTCCTACTTTTCTATTCTTTACATTTTCTCTCTTCTGTCAACCTTCCCTCTCATCTTCTCTCCTCTCAGCTTCACTTTTTTGCTTCAGCACTCGACTGAAAATATTCATTCTACTCCCCTCTCATTCACCTTCCACCTCTTATCCTCCTCCTCCTTCTCTCTCTCACTCTCTCTGTCTGTCTCTGTCTCTGTCTCTCTGTGTCTCTGTCTCTGTCTGTCTCTCTCTATTTATCTATCTATCTCTCCTTCTCCTTCTCCTTCTCCTTCTCCATTTTTCACTTCTCTTTCTCATTCTTATTCTTCCATTACTCCATTTTCCTTTCCGTCTTTTCTCCTCCTCCTCCTCCTCCTCCTCCTCCTCCTCCTCTTCCTCCTCCTGCTCCTCCTCCTCTTCCTCCTCCTCCTCTTTCTTTTCTCTCTCTTACTCTTTCTCTCTTATCTTCCACTCTTTCTTTCAGCCTCTCTCATCTAGTCATCTTCCCTTTCTAGCACATTCAGACATTCGTAATATTTATCTCCCTACACCATCCGCCACAGGCCACCGTAGACTAGCGGCACAAAATAGACTCGGCTGACCCGACCCGTTCTGTGGATGACACGACCACATTATTTATGACGTCGGCTGTATCCTTTTATCGCACGGCGCCTATTAATGAATTATAGGCACCTGTTCGGCACAAGTGTCGTAAATTTTTTGCTGTATAAACAATCACTTGCCTCTCCAGCGCCTATAAAGCCAACCGTGTCCAACATGCGGTTTGTTTCTCGTCGTTTTGTAAGCGACAGAGCGTCATATCTATTGCTAAAGACCTCTGTCTATTGCTATAGCGCCATATCTGTCGCTAAAGCGTTATAATCATATTGCTAAAGTGCTATCTGTATTGCTAAAGCGATTTGTCTATTGGTGAAGCGCAACGTTTCTTTAGCGCTACATTACTGTATTTCAGAGTTACAAGTGGAAAAACATTGACGTGCAGCTACTGTCTTGCTGCAGTTGCGTGCGGACTTTACTGAACTGATGCTGGAATGAGTAAAGCATTACACGACTACAGATTTACGACTAAGAAAACTTGATCGATTGTAAAGTGTTACAGGACTTTACAGACTGTTACAGGACATTACGGAGTGTTACAGAGCGTCACTAAGGAAACGAAACGGTATCTCAGAGAGCGATGTCGGTATTGACGCAAGGAGCGGTGGGTCACGTGACTTCGACGACAACTTCCGGAAAATATCTCAATCCGGAAACGATCGATCTCAGCGAGGTAAATAATATTATTAAGCTCTTTGTATATAATATCTTGAATTGTATTTGTCCACGTCACTGTCTGTGTCATCGTACGTATAATAATGGAAGACGCTCATGACGACGATGATGATGTTGACGACGACGACGATGATGATTACAATAATAATAACGATAAAAAGTTTCATTTTTAGTTGTAGTTGTAGTAGTAGACCCTGTGGTGGTAGTGGTGGTGATGGTGATGGTTGTGGTGATCAGATCAAACATAATAATTATTAAAATAATTATTATTCTGTTTTCACGTGCGTTCAAAGTAAACTCAGCTTTAACTATTACATTAACCGTAGAGTGTCGGTAAAACAAAATACAAGTGAATTAATTTTAGTAGCATCCCTTTCATTATAGCCCACGGTGCGCCAGTTGTACCATGGGCTAGCCTCTTGATGCTGAATATCATTAAGGATTCATAGTACATGGCAGCGTGAGAGGGAGAGAGAGAGAGAAATAAGGAGAGAGGAATAGAGAGACAGAGAGGGAGAGAAAGAAAAAAGAGAGAAAGAGGCAAAGAGAAACAGGGAGACGGAAACACAGACAGAGGCTGAGACAGACAAACAAGCAAAGGCAGAAAGAACACTGAGACTGCTGACTGACTCCAGAGGCTAAGAAACGAAGTCGCCACTCTACATACCAAGAATTTTATACAGGAAATGGCATACACCCCTTTCTTATGAGAACAGACTATCAAAAATTACAAGTACAATATTGCTGCTGTTATCTCTTTTCTTCTTACTAACTAAATCGCATAGACAGAACTTGCCCAGGGTCGATGCATAGGTTCGAACCCAAACCGCACGACCATGCAGCCAAACATGATGATGATTATTATTATGTTGCATTTGTGGCTGTGAATGTAGTAGCATAAGGATAGGCCTATCTTTTTTTATTGACTATTTCAGATGTCACAAAGCACCCAGGTACAAGTTAGCCTACAACAAACAAGTTTGTTTGTTGCTGTAATAATTGTTCTAGTAGGCTAAGAAATGTTTGTTTGCTAGTTTGTATATAAAACTATATAATAGTTTCTATCATCTCTGGGTGTGAGTTTAAAATAGTTATGCGGTAGGCCTATATCATGCAACAATAATTATAACGATGTTGCGCTTCTTCCGAAAAATCTGCGGAGAACCTGGTTCTCATTCCTGATGACCGTCTGCAAAAGATGTACCCGTGTTTGTCTGTCTAACTGTCTTTTCGTCTATGTGTGTTCTATGTGTGTTCTATGCGTGTTCTATGTGTGTTCTATGCGTGTTCTATGTGTGTTCTATGTGTGTTCTATGTGTGTTCTGCCATCTCAGCGTTTGCAGTTAACACTGTCTATATCTTTGTGTTTCTGTGTTTTTTATGCATGCCAATGTCTTTCTGTTTGTACGTGCCTGTATGTCTCTGTGTCTGCCTGACTCTGTGTGCTTGTTCGTCTATGAAAACGCATTCCTTCCTCACCTTTCAGTCTGTCTCTTTGTAGGCCTATGTATGTCCGTTTGTCGTCCAATTTGTTTTGTCTCTGTTTCTGTTTTAATGATAATTATGTATTGTTGTACATCCACACTTCATTGTTTCACCATCTCTTTGTCTCTGTTCCACATTTCTGTAGCGCAATCATCTGTCACTGTCATAGTCCAACTCTTCCCCCAGCACTCCCCTTCTCCTCGTTCTTTCCAATTCAATATCCTCCCACCCTTTCCCTTACGTTACTTCCACTCCTCCCTTTTTCCTTGCCCTCCTCATCATTTTCCTGCTGCCCCTGTTTCTCTTCCTCCTCCTCCTCTTCCCCTCCTCTCTCCTTTCTCATCTCATTTCTTCACCCTTCACTCTCTCATGTTTTCCAATTCTTTTATTGGCTTCATCCTTTCACTGCCTCTTCAGCCTCGCACTGCCGTCTTTCTTCTCCTGATTTTCTTCCTGCTACTTCCCTCGTCCTAATCTTCTTCCTACTCTTCAACCACATTCATTTCTTACACTCTTCCTCCTCCTTATGCTTTTATTTATTTTCTTTTCCAGTTTATTTCCACCTTTCTTCTCCTTTTCCTCCTCCAGCTTTCCCTTCCTCTCCTACTCATTATTCTAAGCTGTTCCTGTTCTTTCTTCTGCCGTCCTCCTACTCCCATACCACGTCTTCTTCTTTCCTCTTTCTCTCCATTCTCCTCTTCCATTCCTCATCGTTCTTATCTCATTTTCCTCTCCCTTCTTCTCCCATCTTCTCTTTCTCCCTCTTCTGTTCCATCTCTCTGTTCCTCCTTGCTCATCCTCTTCTTTTCCCTCTTCTCCTCCTCATTCTTTTCCTTTTTATTCGTCCCATTCCTCTCTTCTCTTCCCTCCTCCTCCTCGTCCTCATTCCTCTCCTCTTCATTATTCTCTTCCTCCTCGTCCTCCTCCTCCTCGTCCTCCTCTTTCTCCACTCTTCCTCCCGTTCCCTTGAAATGTCAAGAGAAGGGCATCGGCTACTATATTTAATCTACAAAGTCATGTAGAGTAGACCTGCTGCACGAGAAGGGTCAGTCACAAAAACGTCGTCCAACAAACGACCATTAATAACAACGATCATCATAACAACCGCCTCTGCCGCCCTTCACTCCATCCCCCTCTGTGGCCATCTATAATCATATATATATATATATAATATGTATATACAATGTATATATATATAAATATATATATATAGCGTTCGGTCAGTACAGCTTTTATGGCTGTGACGTCGCCGCCGCTTTCAAAGCGCCGCTTTATTTACAACGATCCAATTAAAATACTACACAATGACCTCAATAATAATTCAGTGATAATTGTACGCGTATGTGTGCGCGTATAAATATGGGTGGATGTATTCTTGTGTGCGCTCGCATAGATGTGTAAAAATGAAATATCCAGAAAGCAAGGCAGAAAGGCATGCATATCTATACTCAGACGGACAGATAAGCAGACATTATGTACAGACACACGGACAGGCAAACAGACAAACGAACTATCAGACACACAAACAAGGACATACATAAAAATACACGTGAATACAAACAGACATAGAGACAGACGCCCGGTTTTACTCACATATAAACACATTGACTAGCATACCCATAGACAGATGCACACAGAGATACGCAGACAAATATGCAAGAATACGCACAGAGGTAGATCGACAAATAGGGAAAGATACATAGATTTCCCACTAGAGGACAAAGATAGATAGAGAGAGACAGGGAAAGCGAGAGGTAGAGGGAGACAGAGAGAGGAAGAAGGAAACGCAGAGAGAGATAGAGACACACAGACAGAGAGAGAGAGACAGACAGACATACAGAGAGAGACAGAAACAGAGAGACAGACAGAGACAGAGAGAGGGCAAGATGGAAACAGAGACACAGGGATACAGAGAGAGAGAGAGAGAGAGAGAGAGAGAGAGAGAGAGAGAGAGAGAGAGAGAGATAGAGAGAGAGAGAGAGAGAGAGGGAGAGAGAGATAGTCGTAGAGATATACAGAGAGAGGAGACAGAGTAAGAGACAGACAGACAGAGACAGAGAGAAAGAGAGACGTACAGAGATACAGAGAGGTAGAGGAGACAGCTAGGGACAGAGACAGAGAGAGAGAGAGACAGAGACAGGGAGAGACAGAGACAGAGGCAGATATAGAGAGAGGAACACAGAGGAGGGTGACGTGTTATGGTATCATAAATAGAGTGGACTGTCGAGGATTTCGGGCGAATTACTGGAATGCACCGGAAGCCCCTTTTATCGCCCAGTCGGTCAACATGGCCGACGCACTCAATAAAGAAGTTTATGACGGACGTTGCACTCGACAGGAATACAACGACGACAACGACGAAGACAACGACAACGACAACAACAGGTCGACCTCAATGACCCCCAACCATCACCCACCAGAGTCTCATTCATAGGCACCGCCTCATATCCACATGAATATTTACAATACACACATACACCATCATACCCATACGCACCGCCTCATATCCACATGCATATTTACAAGACGCACATACACACACACACACCATCATACCCATACGCAGTCAATTATGTATCACGATACATTTACACATTATTGTTGTGAATATAATTATATCGAGGCTATTCTGGTTCCATTTAGCGCCAATGACTGTTGGCACGATATAAATGCATATGCAAGCATGTACAATGTATGTATACCTATTTATTCTATGAGCATTGAGCATGGAAGTTTATACTTCTGTACATGTATGTATGCATGGTGTCCTACTAAAGGCTCTGAAACGGAACGCTCTAGCGTTGCAAATATTTTACAAAACTGTCTAATTTTGACGTCATTTCTTAGCGTCATTCCTCACAGAAATACAATGACACAGAATCCAGGCTTAGGCCTACTCAAGAGCACACATGTTTATTTACTTATTTTTAAAAGGCGCTGTATAATCGTTCAACTATCATTACAATTTTACAATATAGGACGAGATGAATAACTGACATGTACAATGTACATTGTAGTAACGTTCGTGTATCTGTTCTCTGGTTTTATAGATCTATTCCAAACGAACGCCATTGGATCTTCTCATCGAGACCTGCAATAACATCGGAAAGGACGCCGGTGCACAGCAAACGGGCGCTAAACAAAGAAGACCGAGAACCAGTCCTCGAGATCAGAGCGATCACTGGAACCAGTCTCCTTCGACCAAACAGCAGGGCACCAGACTGCGCGATGTTGAAAGCGGAAACGCCGTCGTCTCAGACTGGTGCCCCTCTTTCCGCGACAGCAAGGGAACCAGATCAAGCGGAGATAAAGAAATGATTCGTCGCATTCAATCGACAGGTGGAGACACCTTTGACCAAGACGGACCAGAGGATCTTCGACTTTGGAGCAATCGTCAATCACCAGATGGCTCCAGTATGTTGAATTCACCAGTGGACAGCAAAGGTCGAAAGAGTCCGTCACGTGACTCACTGTCCTCCCTCTCACCCTCTTCCCACCCGTCCCCCACTGCCACAGACGGAACCCCCTACCCCCGATTTTCCCACGACCCAGAGGAAGTGAAGCATCACATCAGGCACAACTCTTTAGCAGATAGTCTTCGCGAAAGAGATGCTATTCCATCAAACCCTCCACAAGGTCTCGATGCGGGGTTCTTGCTTCACCAGTACCTCGAGCTACAATCGATGATACAGCTTGCAGTGCTACAGGAGCGCGCAAACCAGGTTCGTTGCTTGACCTTGGACAAGCCTTTGACAGCGTTTACCAGTCCAGGTCTTACAGAGCTGTCGCCTGAATCTCGCACCATCTACGGCCTCTCCGACATCTCAGCGTGCCACCAGCTTCTCTCGAAGATCCAGCAGGAAGAAATCCTCCAAGGTCTCTCTTCAGGAGTGGCCCTAGACGGTCTCCTTCCCCTTGGCTTTCCGTATCTCGGCGAAGTCGCGCCTTTCCGAGGTCGGCTACCGTTGCCTCCCTTCTACCACCAGCATCTCGTGACCAAAGCCGGTCTGCTGGCGGACAGTTTCCTGCCTGGTCTGTTTAAGCTGAGACCCGAAGAAATGGTCTTCGGAAGCAGTCCCCTGCTCTTCGCAAAACACATCGAGCTTCTCAATCATCTTTCAGATTCACCCATTTCTCGTCCGTTGCAACGCTATGACGCCTCTCCGATCACTGGCGGTGACACCACAGATCGCTACGTGGAATCCTCTGAGCGATGCTCTCCAATGAAACCCAGAGTAATGCATTCTCCGAGTCGGAAGCAAAGTCCAAGTTCTCCAGTAGAGAGACCAGCCCATCGACGACATCACCCATACGGAAGATCCGAGTCACCGTCTGCCCACAGTCCAGTATCAGCGAAGTCGTCGCCAGCCTACAGTCGACACTCGGCCTTCCGAGAACCCGTTCTTCTTTCGGACAATATGTAACTCTGATTCTGAATATAATTATATCAAGTGGTCGAGTCTCAAACTTTAGTTTCGTATTTTTCGCACCCCTTAAGTCAGAGGACGCATGCAAGGCCTATGGAAAGACTGCAAGGACCTCACAGTTTCTGTGAGGCTCTTGCAGAAACCTAGCGGCACTTGCAGGGACTTGAGAACCTTGTAGACGACGCAAGACCCTTGCAGAAAATGTGAGGCCATTGCAGAGAATATTAAGTTCATTGTGTACAATGAATAGTTGTTGTAGACAATGTAAAGCTCTTTCGGAAGCTGTGAGCCCTTGCAGATAATGCAAGGACTTTACAGAGACTGTTTTGGCACTGTCACAAACCGCCAGGCTATCTTAGAGACTTAAAGTCCTTACAGAGACTGTAGAGAACCCAGCGGATTCGAGATCTGAAAACACTTTGAACCTGGCAGCGATTTAAAAAAAAACAGGAACGATAATTATTTACACGACGTTTTATCTGCTAATGTTTTTAGTTAAGCGATAATGTTTTAACCGTTTACGTAACTTATTTATACAGTAAGCGAAAATCCAACTATTTACTGATCGCTTTTGGTGTAACTTTTCAGGTCCAATATTTCGAGCTTCAACGATTCGAAGTTTCTTGTTTCCTTAAGTTTTCAATAAATGTTACAGAGTATGTTCACGCTTTGTTTCTATTGATTTGAGCGACTTTTCACCGACAAGGTGGAACTGTGGAAGTAATCTCACGATATTATAACTAATCATTTATTGACATAGGCGTACGGGAGGTTTCAGAAGTGGGGGGGGGGGGAGCAAAGATTGAACTTCTGCCCGAAAAATGTATCCGGCCAAAAAGTTGGTCGTCCGCGACTATTTTTGCCCAAAAAACCAGATTTTCCCGAAACTTGACGACCTTTTTTTTTTTTTAGTCGTCCGCGACTTTTTTGCCCGAAAAACCAGACTTGCCCGAAACTTGACGACCTTTTTTTTGTCTTCTTCTTTTTTTTAGTCGTCCGCGACTTTTTTGCCCGAAAAAACAACCCAACTTGCCCGAATTTGGGGGGCAATTGCCCCCCCTGCACCCCCGCCTCGTACGCCTATGTTTATTGAACACCTTTATCCGATGATCAAGTATCAAACGGTGGCGCTGATGAGTTGTCAGCTCAAGGTCCCTACACAGTGCACAGTAGCCGTCTGATTTCATTTTTTATTTTAAAAAATTGTGCCATCCTCAAGAATGTATCACTTCTTTTGCACAGACTCAGTGTTTTCTTTAGCAAAATGGTTGTCTCGCAGCTATTGTGAGCTTGCTAAATTAGCTAAATTAATTTATAAACAGTTACAAGGTCTTCATCGAGATTTACTTTGAGATAATAATAGGCCTATATACATTGTATCCCATAAGCAGTATGTTACATTTAAATCTCTTAAGTTATTCTTCTCATAATCTTACTCCTGCTCCTGCTCCTTTTCCTCCTTGTCCTCTTTCTAATCCTCTCGTCTTCCTTCTCCTGATCCTCCTCCCACTCCTTCTCTTGATCCTCCTCCTACTGCTCCTCATCCTCCCCTTCTCCCGCTTCCTTGAAATGTCAACAAGAGGTGGTTCAGTCACAAGAATGTCTCAGAACTAACGACCAATAAAAATGGCGATAATAATCACAACCATCGCAGCCGTCTCTTACTCCTAGCACTTGGTCAGTACAGTTTTATGACTATAAAGTACCTCTGCACCGCAGGTAAGACCCGTCAGGGAGAATTGCTGTACGGCCATCGATAGTTTAAAAACTTTAAATCAAGTCTTCAAGACCCATCTACGGCTGATAGACCTACGGAAGTTTTTGAATACCTTCTCGAGTCTCACTCTTGGTCATGGGTCCCTTATTATAGTTATATACTTTACTTTACAGTAGCCTAAATTAGTAATCTCTATAGCACGAAACAAATGATTAAGCCTTGCAGCAGCTCTGCAAACAACAGCGAAAAATAGCACAATGGCATGTTACTTAGAGAACAAAGAAGCAATGCAGTAGGCCTATTATAGCCTAAGCATTTTAAAGAATGGCTGATTATGTGCAGCTACAAGGCCTACATTCTCGCGTGGCCATGAAAGCCCAAACTACGTTCATCTCCTTCTGTCTGGTCTGCTTCAAACAGGAATGGGATGTTCACTCGGTATTTCTGGACAATTCCACTTCTTCCCCCATTCCATCCTCCGCCTAACAAGATTTCACGACGTAATCGAAACCCACCATAGCATCTTCACCGCCTCTATTTCGCTGGCCTCCTGGCCACTATAAAACTGTACTGTTTAGTCGAGACTTTGTCGGGAGCGATCATGAGTATGCCTTTAGTAACCTTGAATGGTGGCTACATAAATCCTCGTGATAAATGAATGATTCTTGAACCCCTCCGATACGTCGCAGCGCTCGTGAATAAACTGGTGCCCTTACCCTAACTTTGTAGTAACGCTTAACAAATTTGGAGATAGTGACTGTTGGTTGTTTCGGGCTGTACTATAAATGGAGCTCCTATAGGAAAGAGTTACGTGTCTTAACCTGTTGCCGTGACGGAAGGCTCTTACGTTGAGTGGCTGTTCTTTGTAATCAGACGACAGATTCGTGAAAATTGTTTTCATCACACGACCTCATAGGACGAACTAAGTGAACTAAGTCTTTGTTTCGATGAATAGTTATACTGAAGCCTCCGCGTGTCGCTATTTTACGACACTATGTCATATCAAGAATGAATAGTGTCGCCCTTCTCCTTTCTCCAGGTTTGAGACTGGCCTCCGAAAGCCGCCATAAACAAGCACTGTGGGCAAGAGTAGAAGCCAGCAAGTGCATGACAGTGCAGGTCTCTCGCATGTAGAAGGTTACAGTTGACATGACAGTAAGATAACGCCAAGATAGTGGCAAGACATCCAGAAAAATGGTGGCAAGATAACCTCCAAGATAACCGCGGAGAAGGTAGGCTATTTGCCACTAAGAGTAATTGGTGGACTAGTCAGAGTCAAAAAGAGCGAAGTAACGGAACGGGAACCATGCACATAATCAGAGGGGTTTAGTCAAAGCAGAGGCGATATAAATCCGGGGAGAATGGTTGCTAAAATCGGTTACAGGTCAACATCCAAGGGAACCAGGCAGGTAGATATTTCTAAGAGAAAAATCACTGGTGAAAAATCGACTGTTATGATTGCAAGCGGACTTAGATCCCGCGAAAGAAACATCTTGCTACGACTCTTTATTATTTTTGCAAACTGTGTGCGCTTGTCAAACATTAATAATAATAAAAGGCTGTTTATTTACTTACTTTCTTCTAGAATCGCAGAGCTTTCTAGAATCTAGACTACTTGGTTTTTCAGTCGTGATCTGGATGGGTAATCATATGGCTCTCTTGGTCCACAAAACGACCACGCACAGCTCATTAAATTAACACCTGTTTTGCTTGGTATTAATGGCGCAATTTCTCCAGCCTCGGCCGTTTCGAGCTGATCCATTGTTGAACTTCTACCATCACCTGATAGCGACCTGATTGACACTTAGAACGTGCGAGCAGACCACCCGTTGGTCACATCGATTGGATCTTTATGCTACACCGATCGTTTTCGTTTGTCTAAGAAAAACGCAATGCAGGCATTTTATGTGATGTGAAGACCCCCGGTTATTTGCGAAAGAGCTATCGGAAAAATTATAATGGAGTGTTAGAGATGGAGTTCACATAGAACCCATGAGCTCGCTCTGCCCCAGAGGCTCAGCGACCGCACTCCGTATCCTCCGACCAGAGGGGCCCCGCATGGTAGGGTATCCCTAAAAGTGGAAAAATGTAAGGTATAGGCCTACATGAAACTAGTTAAATGACATTATTTTATCGACGCCAATCCATGCACAATCCATGCATGTCGGTTTTACTTACAAAAACCGTAAAGTAAATAGGAATAGGGCCCACATAATTATACACTATAATAGGCCTATAGGGCCTATACACTGTAGGTTTAGGTACATGTATACATAATATGAACCCTGTGTATTGTATAAAATAAATACCGCATTCCAATTTCTGCATTGTAATGGGTCCTCCACCCCGGACATATTATTCGGAGAAGGCCGCGCTCTTCGTTGCTACGACCCTGCTTTCTCCTCCTCTAATTAATCCCACTTGAAGCAAAGGTCGCTGTCGCAGCATCAGTAGTTAGACAAGTATAACATCTGGTATCTTTAGTGGCGGTTGTGGTATAATTAGCAGTGGTAAACGTATAAAGTAGCATGTGCTACTTGTGCTAGGGAGGATCTATTAGCTCACACCAAAGCTCGAAAACTGAGATATTTTGTTTGTATGTGCACTTGTTATAGCGCTCCTTCAAGCTCTCTCTACTCAGAGGCGCGCCCGAATGCAGAGTGGACACTGCATCGGAGTTTCACACCGAAGCGCTGAGCAATTGTGAGTGAAGGACTTGCCCAGGGTCCTTTCGGCTCCAAGGCAACGACGTCACCACTACACCATGCACCGCGTCCCACATCCTTATCATTATGACAAGCCGCACGATTACACCGAAAGCAGTCTGATAACGGGACTCACAGATTCAAGGGATTCAAGTACGAGGAAGGTCCAGAATATCCTGGTTGAGGTGAGCTGGACTTGTGAACCTACTTATTGAAAGCGACTCTCGACATGAGACACTGGGACAGTTATGGTTCACGAAGAAGCGAGAAGGCGATCGGACATGACGCAACAAAATACGCAACAAAATAGCCGGCTTTAGTGTTACCATCCCTTTTATTTATGCTTTGGTCTGGCACTCCCAGAGTCGGAGCAGTGGCTGATAAAAATTTCAATTAAATTTATATTTCAAACATGTCTGTTCATGGAACTTATAGACTACTGGAAGCCTAGTACTGTTGCACACCGTGACCGCGTGGATGGATCCAGATTTCACGAGGGCCTATGACAACAGAAGCCGTTGCCCTCGACAAAAATTTGTTTGGCATAGGCCTAATACAGCATTTTTTTGCGTCTTGAGTTTTCAATAATTATAGGGTTGCGTATAACACTATAAGAGTTTAACAGTTCGTCAGTGTTTAACATTATAAGAGTTTAACAGTTTGTCAGTGTATAACACTATAACAATTTAACAGTTCGTCAGTGTTTAACACTAGGCTTATAACAGTTTAACAGTTCGTCAGTGTTTAACACTAGGCCTATAACAGTTTAACAGTTCGTCAGTGTATAAAATTTCCAAACTTAACCAGATTAGGCCTACTGACTACCAATCATGTGAATTTATGTACAAATCGCTGCTCAATATCTTGCCAAATGAATACACCAACCTGTTTAAGTCAAGCTTTGACTTTCATTCATATGAAACAAGAAGTTCTCTTTCATTAACCCTCGGGCTACCAAGGGGTGGTGGTGTTATCCACCCCTCCTAAGTTTTTTCGATTTAAAACTTGTTCCGTATGGTAAAAAAATTTGACATTTTTAGGTAGCTGTAGGGGGTTCATTGGCACACATTTTGAGGTAAAATGTGAGATGATATCTAACACCATTCAAAAGTTATACCCATTATACCCGAGGTACCAGAGGGGTGGATACCACCCCCTTAGATTTTTGACCATACCTTTTTTGTCACTTAATATTAAGAGAAATAAATTATACCACTCTATAGAGGGAATGTGGGGCTACATTTTGATGGTCACTGTGTTGTCTTTTGACAACCGGAAGTGCTCAAAATAAATTAAAATATATTTAACTTAAAGGTGTTTTATTTTCGTAAAATTTACATTTTTTCTATTATAACATATTCTTGATTTATTTCTTTAGAGACATAAATTATGTCATTCTATAGAGGGCATTTAGGGCTATTTTTGTATACCAATTGATTTGTATTTTGGTGACCGGAAGTGCTCAAAATAAATTAAAATGTGTGAAAGTGTTGGGTTTTTTTACAACGCACACAGACAATGGCATAATTTCTTGTTTCATGTTAGTTGTTGATGGATATTCGTGTTTTTTTCTTTTGATTGTACCTAAAAAGGACTTATTTATGGTTTATATAGTTGCAAATGTTACTTTATTATATAAAAAATAATCTTGTATACGTAAATCATGTTCTACACACACAGAATCCAACATTTTACTTATGCGAGAGTACACGTTTTGTGGAATCTACTGGTGCTCATGGAAAAAATTCATAATTTCAAGGTGCATTCATATATTATAATCCTAAATATATAATTTTGTGCAGAAATGAATGCTAAATCCATTGGTGTATTACAAATTATGATATCTCAAACCAAACCCAAAATCCAGGGGTGGTGCTAACCACCCCCTTGGTAGTTAGTGTTACAAAAAAGCTTGGTAGCCTGAGGGTTAAGAACGGAATTTGCTAGAACAAACTCCCGTAAATTCTCCATAAAATGTAAGGGTCCACTCTATAGAATAGTCTGCCACAAAACCTAAAGGTCTCTCCTAACATTGATTTATTTAAAATAAACCTACGAAAATGGCTAATAGTTAGTTAACCATAATTGATATTAAATTTAGTTATCAAATTAGTACAAAATAATGTACTTCTTTTTCAAGGCTCCCGAATTGTTTCATCTACTGTTGCTTTTGGTTCATTTTTTCACCTTCTGCATTGTGTGTTTGTTTCCTGTGCCTGCACATTGCTTTGATATCTTAGTTGTGTCCTGACGAACAATCTTCAGGTCTCCTTCTGCATTGTGTGTTGGTTTGTTTAGTGTGTCTTAATTGCATCATCTGCTGTTGCTTTTGGTTAATTTTATAATCAATTTGTGGTGTGTATTAATTAAAAGTCTTCATAGCTACTTGGGGCCCTACTTAGCGGGATTCCCTCCATTCTGGGTCTCCATTTGTGTCCTAATTCTGTACTTTAGAGTTTTCTTTACACACTGGTGTAACTCAATCCTATAACCAATGGGTCTAAATAATCTCTTCTTATATATTCCTGGGGTATTTCCAATCTAGGCCCAGGGTTCATATAATATTTGCATTATGTAATTATTTTTCACTTTGATTATTGCCTGATTAATTTGTGATACTTGTAATGCTTTATGTAACTTTTTCCTGCCTTATATCTTAGTGTGTTTGATACTTACGGACCAATAAAAAATTTGATTGATTGATTGATTGATTGAACACTATAACAGTTCGTCAGTGCATTTGCTTTACAGTTGCGTTCTCCTATTTCAATGTAAAAGATTATTTAGAAGCAAAGCACAAACATTAAAAATATCCACAATCAATGTGATCAAGTAGGCTACAAGTCTTTAGGCTAAAAGTTGCCACTAAAGCACTTTTCAATGACCATTGAGACTTTTTCAAAGACCACTAAGGCGCTTTTCAATGACCATTAAGGCGCTTTTCAATTACCATTAAGGCGCTTTTCAATGACCATTAAGTCTCTTTTCAATGGTCATTGAGGCTCTTTTGCGGTCATTACGACTCTTTTTCTTTTCACCATCAAGGCTCTTTTAGTGGCCATTAGGCCTATTACTAAACTCGGAAAAGAAATGTGCATAAATGTCCAACGCAAACATCAAATTTATTACAGTGTCACAGGAGAGCATACAAGGTTACAACTGAGCGAAGAGACAAGTTCATGAATAAGCAAATCAATTTGTTTCAACCGCCACGAAATTCGTCAATCATGGTGTGATGATAAGTTTATGCATTGTAGAACCCAGTCACAGGAGATAGGCCTACATACAAGGTCACAACTATGCAGTGCTAAAAGTGTAAAAAAAAAGAAGTGCCAGGACGCCCCTTATCTTTCCAAAATAAGTGCCAGGACGCCTCGTACATTTTCAGGTGTGCTGGCCAAATAAGTGGCAGAACGGCATAAAGATTTGGAAATAAGCGTCAGGATGCCGTCCATGACCGTCCTGCCACACTTTAAGCCCTGGTTACAACTTAAGCTATGTTCTAACTATTTTCGTAACTCGTTTCGTTATAAACGTTGTTTGTATAATGTATATATCGGCTACTTCGTAACTAATAATGCAATTGAAGCAATTGTGGTTTAGCCTAATTTGATTGCTTTACTGAAGAAAGATGAGCGCTTGCTATCACGGCAAGTGGCTGAGGTAGCTGACCGTAATGTTTCCAATTCGGCTCTTTATCACTCACGATGCTTGCGATTCGTATGTACCTAACGTTGGTTTCATTTTTAAATCCCGCATAATCAATGATAAAGAGCCTTTCATTGTGATGAATCATTCCAAAGTAGTGTGAATCTCCGTTGATTCTAAACTGATTTCGGTCTTGCCACGCTTTGCCCTCAAAATCAAAAATTAAGCAATTGTCACAGTTCATCAGAAGAGCAAAGGCGCCCCATGTTACAACTCGCAGACATTCGTTAGGACGAGGTGTAAAAGGCATCGACAGAAGAGTGCAGGTCCTTTCAACTGGGTTGAACACTTGAACGGAATCAAACGCTTGCCAATTTTCATCAAAACCTCCGAAGACGTAGATTGAACCTTTGTAGGCAGCACATGCTGCCCATGCAGAACCAAATCTCAACTTTCCAACAATTGCACTCTTCTCGGTAAACGCATTGTATCCTTCAATGGTCTCCCCAACAGTACCACCCTTTCGTCCGCCACAGATGTACATCGTATAGCCTATGAATTCCGCACAGTGATATTGTCTTCCTTGAACTAAAGATCCGCATTTCGCCCAACCTGACGCAGAGTTGTATTTCCATATTTCATTATGAGCTTCTCCATATCCTGCGATAAACATCGTGTTGTTGTAAACGGCAGCTGAAGCAGTAGTCTTCCATGCAGTTGGTGCGCTTTCGACATGACATGATTTTTCATTCTGATTATGTAGATTTATTTTATATAAAGAAGGACGTGAAAGAGTGTGACCGATTAAAACAGCGAAGTCTTCAAAACATTCAACTTGCTCTGTGTGAAATACAAATGAATTTGAACAGTTTTATACTTGCAGCGTGATAACGTTAATTTTATTTCGCCCATGAATCCTTCAAAGCGATTGTCTTAACCTAATCTCCTTCACTGGCTTCCTATTTATCGGGCATCTCTCACGGAGTTAAAAATTACGGTGCTCTCGTGGTTTTAAACCGTCCAAGTAATACGATCTCTGTAGCAGTTGACCTATCTATGATCTCGCTGTCTGTCGAACACAACGGAATACGGTTTTTTTGGTTCCGAGATCTGTTTGAGGGTGTCGATTAATCGGTCCCACTATGCCTCGCTGTTGTTTCACTCGTTGCTTCGATCGAACTGACCTGCTTGTAATAAGTCCCTCAATTCACTCTTTCTCAGCTGTGGATGATGCATGGGAAATTCTGAGTAGGTTTTTTTTAGGTGCACAATGTGAATTCAAAATAAATGGAAAATAATTGAATATTATTATACATGATATAATTATAATATATCATTTATAACGATAATTAAGATTTTATAATATCAATGAAACAACAATGAGAAATCCTTAACTCTAACGCATAATGGAAACTTAATCTGTGCTTATAAGCGACTAATAAAAGATAAAAATTTCTACCTACTAAGATCAGAACGACAGAACTGCGCTGTGGAAATAGGCCTAATTATAGGCCTAATTATAGGCTACGGTTTTTGAGTTCACTGTCTTGAAAGATATGAAAATTCAACAAGGCTGTATAAAAATGCCTTACCTTTTAGACTTCCAATAATGTTATCGTTGGTAGTCTTGAGAAATTTGTTTAAATCAGTCACCTGGAATGTAATATCAACTGAAATCTTCGGGAGCAAAACGTACGTTTCGTGATCTTCCTCTAACTCGTCTGCTCTTCGTAGTAATTCATCCTTACTTCGACAGACGTCGATGGCTGATCCTTTTGATCTGAGCTCATCGCAATATCTTGAAAAACTTTCCAGAATTGCAATGCGCCTTTCTAGTTCATCTTCTTTTGTCTGAATTTCTTTCAGTCGATGATTCTTTATTTCTTCTAAGGAACTCAACAAAATTTGCGTGTGTTTATCTATCATTTCCTTCAACTCTTCACTCTTTTTCAAAATTCCCTTCTCGATTATAGCCACTTTTTTCAGGAAATCCTCTTTACTGTCAGATGATTCTTTTTTGGCTAGCAATTCTTTAACAAGAGACGATATTTTGTCAGCATTGAACTTAATGGATAGACGAAATTCCTCTTCTACCGTAGTTACTTCCTCGTATTTGTGTAGCATGTGGCTCTTAAGAAAACATGAGGCACATACGACTGTCTTACATTCGACGCAATAATAGTCTAATACTTTTCCTGGATGAATATCACAATTCATCACAATTAAAGTCCTTACTGCCTCTTCTTCTCCAATCCCGCTACCTATCTTCAAACTTTTATGATATCGCGACCTTTCAGACGCTTTATGCATCTTGCAGCAATCTTCGCAAAGATTTAGTTGACAATCTAAACATCTCAATGTAGCTTGAGATATGTTTCCTTCAGCGATGTCAGTTTCTGATTTGCATACATCGCAAGGTATAACTGCCACCTTCGACGGATTCAATGCATTTCTCACTTCTATCACTCGAGTCATAAAGAAATTTTTTTGTATGCCTTTGACCCCATTGCTTGGAATAATGAATTCCTTCCTACAAACTGGACATGGCACTGCATCTCCAGCATTCTTGTCTGACTTATCAACCATGGCTTCCAAGCATTGTAAACAGAACGTGTGGATGCATGAAAGCATTCTAGGATCAGTGACCGTCTTGAGACAGATGCAACATTCGGTTATGTCTCTCAATCGAGTCATAACGCTGAACCTGTTGTTAGCCATTGCGAGAAACGCTGTAAATATTATGACAAAATAATTATACTTGCATTGGCATAAATCTAGTTGGTTCTTGACCCGTCTTCTACCGTTGTGCTTCATCGGAATTTCCGATGTTTGACGATTTAAGATGATAGTTTAATTAATTTTTAATAAACAAACTTTTGACAAAACGTGTATAATTTTCGGCCAATAGGCCTAAATCTTGCAGACGAGGAGCCTAGGCCTAATAACCGAATCTGATAAATCAGAAAGGTCAAAAGCAAATGGAAAAGTCATGTAGGCCACTACGAAAGATTAACAATCGACCGAAAGTGTTGCCAGGCACCTGAGAATACCGGTGTAAAGGTAGGGTTACCATAAGTGCTCAGGTGAAAAAGAGGACACATAAAATGTTCATCCGGTTATCATCTCGTAGCGCGCTCCAAAATATCTGCATGGCCTCATAGTGCTACACCAATGTCAAGTGTTGTGCAAAAAACCCCATTAAACTACACAAAATATGTACATGGTTTCAATTTAAACATTGTTGAGTGAGTGCTCACTGCTCAGTACTTCAGTTCAGTACACATTACATTACTGTCAGTCTGTCACTCTCTGTACACAGAAACAAAACAGTGAAATCCTACTAACGTACTTACTTACTTACCATAGACTGCGCTTGGGGTTTAGCCCCAAAACTGATGGCCTTCAACAAGTTAGGCTGGCTGCTGAGAAAACGCTTTCAGTGCGTCTGTAAATAAACACTTAGGCCTACGTTTCGGCATTTTTTATGTCAATGTTTTTGTAAATTTGAAAAATTAAATTATTTTATTTACCATTATCATTATGTACATTGTACAGTGTACCTAACGTTATATTTATGCGTTAAAAAACCCGCCTCATGGACCGGAAGTCTAATGGTACCCATACCATTGACCTAAATATTGCTGGAACGCGCATTTAATTCACAGAACAGAATCCTTGAGAATAGTATAATAACACGGAAAAGACTTACTTTTCCGAAATGTAAGTAAGATCGATCGATCGATCGGGGCACAGGCGGGAAAAACCCGGACAAAAGCCATATTTCTCGAAAGCTCCCCGGACGCCCCGAACAGGGGCCAAAAAAGAGGACATGTCCGGGGAAACCCGGACGCATGATAACCCTATGTAAAGGTTTCAGATTAGCCTAACCCCTCCTAAACGTTACCCTCATGCAAACTCTAATTTGCAATCATCGCATTTATTGCACAAAACATATCAGAAAAATCATCCCGCTTCTTATTTTGGTCTGAAGATTTTCATCCGTCATCCCACTTCGTGGTTTGTGATCAATATTTTCATTTGTAACTAAAATACTAAATCGCCGCTGAAGTTACATGGAGAAATAGCTTCGAGGCTATTATTTTTTCCCGATTAAAATATTGATAACAAACCACGAAGTGGGATGACGAATCAATCAATCAATCAATCAAATCAATCAATCAAATCTATGAAAATCTACAGACCAAAGAAAGAAGCGGGATGATTTTTCTGATTTTTTAGTGCAATAAATGCGATGATTGATGCAAATCTAGTTTCCATGGGGTAATCTGAAACCGGTTTCAAGTTACCGGGGGGTAATGTTTAGTAGGGGGTAATTTAAAGGTTTCAAATTACCCCTCCTAAACATTACCCCTCTGAAAGGTGTAATTTGCATCAATCATCGCATTTATTGCACTAAAAATATCAGAAAAATGATCCCGCTTCTTGTTTGGGTATGAAGATTTTCACCCGTCATCCCACTTCGTGGTTTGTTATCAATATTTTCATCTGTAACTAAAATACTAAATCGCCGCTGAAGTTACATGGAGAAAATTAATTGCTTCGAGGCTATTATTTTTTCCGATTAAAATATTGATAACAAACCACGAAGTGGGATGACGGATGAAAATATTCAGACCAAAAGAAGAAGCGGGATGATTTTTCTGATTGTTTAGTGCAATAAATGCGATGAATGATTCAAATCTAGTTTCCGGGGTAATCTGAAACCGGTTTCAAGTACCGGGGGGGGGGCTGGGTAATGTTTAGGAGGGGGTAATTTGAAACCTTTACACCGGAAGAGTCCTAGCATCGCAGGTAGTGTTGGCGTTCTTACATTACATATTGTAATGGAACTACCAATGAATAGGCACTGGCTTCCACTCATTCAGAGCAACAACGCCAAGGTACTAAAATAGGCTACGATATCTCAGAATTGTTAGTGAGGTGTCACGAATCTATATGTGGCGCTGCAGACCGAAATGAGCATTAAGTCGAAGATTACACATCAGCGATATTAAGGAAATAGTATGTTTGTGATTTTTGCAATTTATTTATAAAATTTTACCAAAAATATTATTTTTCTTGAATTTTTTCCCTTTTTAAAAAAGATAAGTTGCTAAGATATTTTAATGCTCTTTATATGCATATTATTATTTTTAATTAATTTAATTAAATCACCTATTTCCTTATATCTTCGGTTAGAATTAAGGTAGAGCAATAATTTTTGTGTAATTTTGATGCCTGAGACAAGGCCTTTGAAATGATGTATCAAACTCAATATCTTGGAAAATCACCTTAATGCTCATTTCGGTCTGCGACGCCACATATATTATAGCAGTAGGCCTACGTCCGGTGTATATTTATCATGAGACCAGACCCGTGTAAAGGTTTCAAATTACCCTCCGGTTTCAGAGACAGAGAGAGACAGAGAGAGACAGAGAGAGACAGAGAGAGAGACAGAGAGAGACAGAGAGACAGAGAGAGACAGATAGAGACAGAGATAGACAGAGAGAGACAGAGAGAGATACAGAGAGAGACAGAGAGAGACAAAGAGACAGAGATAGATAGATGATAGATGATATATATATAAATATATATACAGATAGATAGACGGTTAAATGGATGGATGGATGGATAGACAGACAGACAGATAGACAGACAGACAGATAGATAGATAGATAGATAGATAGATAGATAGATAGATAGATAGATAGATAGATAGATAGATAGATAGATAGATAGATAGATAGATAGATAGATAGATAGATAGATAGATAGATCCTGAAAGACACAGACGGACATATGGAGGGAGGGAGGGAGGGAGGAAGGGAGGCAGGGATGGAGGGAAGGAGGGAGAGAGGGAGGGAGGGATAGGTAGAGAGTTAGAGAGGGAGACAGAAGGAGACAGAGGGAGACAGAGGGAGGAGGGAGGGAGTTGTGTAACCTGAACCAGAATCATTTCTCGATGACAAACCTAGGCAACACGCCTTTTCACGTGTAACTTTCCGACAGAATATGCCGTGGGTCCAATCCAAAGATTCCAAACATTTGCGCTTGGTTTCAATTTAAGACTGTAGGCCCAATATGTTAGATCTATGAGAATGTCTTACCGTTACTATCAAAATTTTCATCAAATATTTCAATTAAAAGAAACGTAAAAATCAGTAGCAGACCTTTACAGAATGAAAACTGACGGAAATTACTAACCAGAAGTTTCGCAAAATAGCCCAAACCATTTTCATTTTCATGGCGTAGCCCAACAAATAGCTCAAAATTGACATAATAAACTTTGCCGTGTTATGATAAAGTTTCTGTTTCCTCGAATACAGTGCAATATATCGTGCCCTAGAATTATATAGTTCTTTGTACACTTTAAAAAATATCAACCTAACGCTATATCCATTTTGGCGGTGACATGGGCTATGTCCTCAGCCGTCTAGCCTAACTGGAAACGCTTTGTAAAGCTCATAGCCTATGCCAGTACAGAATAGTTCTATGTCCATAAATCTGGAAGGTCTTTCAGGGCTATAGAGGCACATGTCCGCAACCAATAGAAAGTGTAATTTGTGCCACGTGCTTGTTAGGTGACATGGGCTATGTCCTCAAAAATAACAGCGATTGAGGGATGTGTGAAATATTTATATACTGCGTTATGTCCATAGCCAATAGCAGTGAGAGATTAAAACACGTGACCCGGACTTGTTGCCTGATATAATGGTGACGCTTACACACCGGGTCGATGTTGCTTAGGAAACTTGCAAAAAACCCGAAAATTTAGACGATCGTTTTAACCGCCAATGCGAATCTAAGATTAAAAGGATAGCTTTTAAGAAATATAATAGTGTTCTGCGAAAAAGTTCAAGCCAAACGGAAATATGACAGTAGGACGTCGCTTCAAAGTTGTTGCGTAACAGAGTTGCTAGTGGACACAGTAGGTCTACCGTCACCGTCTACGCAATCGTAGAGTTTTCTGTGTCCATAATCGCGACATCATTAATGCTACACTGCTCTATGTCAAAAAATTGTTACCCCTACCATAATCTATATAAATAAAAATGTAACTGAGTTTGTGTCGGCTTCAAGGATCTCGGAATGTTGTTGACCGATTGTTTTCAAATTTTCACCAAAACGTTCCGTTCGAATACGTGCGGGTTTGCAAAATGCTTTTTTTTAAAAGCGCAATCATTTATAAAAAAAACAACTTTGCAAATTCGCCCGTCAATCAGGGTTGCCAGATTTTGGAAACACTTTGTCGCAAAATCACGTAGTAAAGTCGCCCAAAAGTCGCGAGATGAGCAACTTACTGCAAGATTATTAGCGCCCGTCGATCAGGGCTGCCAGATTTCGGAAACGCTTTGTCGCGAAACCACGTTGTAAAGTTGTCCAAAAGTCGCGAGATGAGCATCGTAATCGTAATATCCAAATTTCGCATATGTCGCTGTCGGGAAGGAAGAGTTTGAGGGAGGAAAGGAGGAAGAGGGAGCGGGACGAAGAGGGAGGGAGGAGCGTAAAGATGGAGGAGGGAGGGATCCAGGGAGGCAGAGGAAGGGACGTAGGGAGGGGAGGTGGAGGGGAGGGGAGGGGAAGTGGGACGGGAGGAGGTAGATGGAGAGAGGAGGGGGAGGGGAGGAGACAGGGTAGGGTGGGGGAGAGGGGGAGTGGATGAAACGGGGAGGGAAGGGAAGGGGAAGGGGTAGGGGAGGGAATGAAGATGGGAGGAAGAGGGGAAAGGGGTATGGTGAGGGGAAGGGAAGGTGGAATGGAGGTAGGGATGCTTTTTCAGCCACAGCAACGCGAGGCCGGGTGCGCTAGTTACATATAAATTACTCATATTAGATTTAAATTACGATCAAAATAATCATTTTGATCTTTCTATGAAAAAACAGTGTTGTCCGAAAATGTAAATTTCATCGCCATCAATGAAACAGAGAAAAACATTTTCGTCCCCAAATCTTAGAATTCGTTTGTCTCAGTTTCGCAAAAAGGAGACATAGAACTAGGCCTACATGTATGTAGTTCTAGGGGCACGATATGCAGATGTCTGTTTCGCTTAATCAGAACTTAAGTAACACATAAAAAATATTCATGTTTGTGGGTGGTGGTCAATGCACAATACAAGGATTTGGTGATGTTAACAGAACGAACTATTTTGACGCCGAAATGGCTAAGTTTCTCCCTGCGGCCATTTCACAGGGTATCAATGAATTTAGAACATGGCGCTCTATTGCTTTCGCTTTCATAACTGATTGTGACTTTTAAGCCTAAATTAAGGATAGTAGTCTCTAGCTAATCTCTAGATTTTCGTTATCAACGTAGGCCTAGTTTATAATCGGTAGAAAATTGTATTGTCGACGTATTGTGTTGATCGACAGCAACGGAAAATATTTACCTTGGAAACTGCTTGACAGGAAAACTATAACGTCGTCAATGCCTGGTTATTATTTCCTTCAAACGATGCAGCAAAATACAAGTTCTTGATGTGGCATGTCTACTCTCTCAAGTACATCGTAGGCCTAATGTACTATGTGAAAATAGGGCAGATGCACTGAACATTACATTGCAGGATATCATTTGACAGGCTGCATCCGTGTTACTAGACTATGCCCGCATGCATTATGAATTATATCATGAAAGTAACTACGTAGGCAAGTAATCTATAGCCTACGTGTAGATCTTGCAAGAGTAGATTCACAGAGGCCGTGTAACTGGTAAGCAATTGTATACAACTACACAAGTAGGTGAGATAGGGTCTATCTATCTAAAGTTTATCTGTCCATTTAATTTTAGTCCATCTGCCTATTGGTCTATCTTTCTAGACTAGGGTGACCATTTTCTGGCAGTAAAAAACCGGGACACTTTTTTGTAAACATGATAACATCAATTGTAGGCCTACCTTCTTAATGTAACTACAGGTATAGAGGTAGGCTCTACACAACACGCAACTCGTCGTCACTGGGGATTTAAACCTACACTTGGAGGATCCATCGCTACCTGAATCGGTGGATTTTGCTGCTGTCTTGGATCAATTCGGCCTCATGCAGCATGTTAAGGTGCCCACCCACCGCCTGGGTGGATGGCTCGACGTCATCGTTACCAGGGATGATTGCCGAGTACCTGACGTGACCGTCTTCCCTCCTACTCTCTCTGATCACGGTCTTGTCATTGCCTCAATTCCGTTCATCTACGAACCACTTCTTCTCGCTGCTCGACAATTCCGCCACTGGAAAAGTCTCGACCGCTCGGCGTTTCGTTCAGCACTCCAGGCTCATCCACTCTTCGCGGATCTTGAATCTACTTCTCTACTTTCTACATCCGAACTGTTCAGTTCCTACGAGACTGCAATGTCCGATCTTATCGACTCCTTCCTTCCTCTACGAACTGTACGGGCACGCCACTGTCCGTCAGCTCCATGGTTCAACTCCGAATGTCGGCAGCTTCGGCGTCAGGCGCGGCGCTTGGAGAGGGTCTTCAAAAGAGCACGATCGCCGGCCGACCAAGTTTCATGGGTCCACTTCGTACGGAGGATGCATTCCTCCTACCGCGAAAGAGAGCGTGTCTACTGGGAAGACATCATCGCTCGCCAGTCAAAGGATCCGAAAAAGCTCTGGACTACTTTTGATGGCCTCCTTGGCCGCCAAAAAGCCAGTCGAAAGTCCGAGTCGCCATCGCCGTTCACTGCAGATGCATTCCTAGAACGATTCTCGGAAAATATCGCATCATTTCGGAATGCTACTGCCAATTCCTCTCCACCTGCGTTCTCTACAACGGAATGCCGGCTTCCGGTTCTACACGAAATATCAAGTGTTGAGCTACGACGCTTAATTCTTGCCTCAGCTCCTAAGACGTGTGAGCTAGATCCTGCGCCTACATTTCTTGTGCAGGAGCTGATTGACGACCTACTGCCTTTCCTCACGATCCTATGCAACCGATCTATCAGTGAGGCATGTTTAACAGCTTCACAGAAACGATCGATTCTTCTGCCTGTTCTTAAGCGTGATGGTTTAGATGTGAATGATCCAGCTAACTATCGTCCGATTGCAAATGTAACTTTTCTCTCTAAACTTCTAGAGCGCATTGTTGCTAATCAGTTGATTGCATATTTTGATGTTAATGAGCTGATCCCTGTGCAGCAGTCGGGCTTCCGGAGGTACCACTCCACAGAGACCCTCTTGCTCAGACTGCTTTCTGACCTGTACTCTGCTATGGACCACGGTCAGGTTACACTCTTGGCTCTCTTCGATGTTTCTTCTGCATTCGATTATGTGGACCACTCCATCCTCTTACAACGTCTTTCTACATCCTTTGGGCTAGTTGGCCAGCCTCTAGAATGGCTGCGTTCCTTCTTATCCGACCGTTCAAACTGTGTGGTTATTGGTTCCTCTAGGTCCCTCTGGGTTCCTGCTCCCCTTGGTGTACCTCAGGGCTCCGTACTTGGCCCTCTGTTATATCTTCTCTACACGGCTGATCTCTGTCCTCTACTTGAGTCCCAGGGACTCCTTCACCAAATCTTTGCTGATGACACTCAAGCTTACATTCATTCTAGCCCATTTGACTCAGGTAACACTGTGCGCCTGATGTGCCTGACTGTTGACGTCCTTTCCTCTTGGATGGCGTCAAACCGGCTTCTCTTAAATCCCAGTAAAACGCAATTCATTTGGCTGGGCGGCCGTCGGCAACTTGAGAATATTGATCTGCCTATGCTAGCTCAACTGTTCCCGGATGTTACTTTCTCTTCCACGGTCCGTGACCTGGGTGTCACCCTTGACTGTGAACTCAGTCTCACCCAGCATGTTAACCTTGTCGCTCGAAGCTGTTATTATCAGCTTCGTCAACTCCGAGTGATTGCTCGCTCTCTCTCTCATGATGCGCTAGTTGTGCTTGTTCACGCCTTTGTAACTAGTCGTATTGACCATTGCTGCTCAATCCTTGTTGGCCTTCCCCTTGGGGTTCTGGGACGGTTAGATCGGGTTCTACGCTCTGCTGCCCGACTCATCGGACGAATTCCTAAATTTTCGCCTGTCTCTGCTTACATGCGTGATGTGCTGCATTGGCTGCCAATAGCCCAACGCATCAATTACCGCATTGCTGCCCTTGTTTCTCGCTGTATTCTTGGTTGTGCTCCATCTTATCTGCGCGTCCTCTGTCGTCCTGTCTCTGACATTGAAGCGCGTCGGGCCCTTCGCTCTGCTGCGAAGGGACAACTGCTTGTTCCACGGGCTCGCTTAGCTACCAGACAGCGCCGAGCCTTCTCGGTTGTGGGACCGTCAATCTGGAATGACCTCCCCCCAAACCTCCATTTCCTCCACCTGTCTAGTCAACCTTTATTCCTCAGGTCTCTTAAATCTTTTTTCTTTGGTCGTGGCTGGGCTGGGAGCGCCTCTGAGTAGTTTCTTGAAGAGGCGCTATATAAATTCTAATAATGAATGAATGAATGAATGAATGAATGAATATGATCGAAGGCCAAGCGCTATATATACAAAGGCTCAGTTAAATTTAATGCTGAGCAAAGACTTAAGAATTCAGTGTAGAAATCTACAACCTGTCTAGTCGTCAGAAAGCTATATGTAGGCTAGTGCAGTAGGCCTACTAGAAGATATAAACCAGAGGAAAATGTAAGGTTTCTGGTGTGCACACGAGCATCCGACGCCAAACAAGGAAAGGAATTAGGGAGAGAATGTGCCACTCAGCATCCGAATTTTTTAAATGTCCACATCATAATGACAGCAGTTTAAGTTGTCGGAAGGAATTGCTGTATTTCAGTGCTGTCATGAGCGGTCGAGTTCACATTCCGACCCTTGCACGACCTGCCGAAGTCGATATAGATTTGGCGCCGCCATTGAAATTGTAGCCCTTCCCCTATCACGAAAAACTTTCTCGTTATACCATGATGATTCTTTAAATCTATAAACAAAACGCACTAGCCCACTAAAGATGTAATATAATATTTCATATAAATTGACAACTTTTGTTCGAAACGATTTTTTGTAGGGTTACAAACTACACTCTGTTCTGTGATTTTAACTGATTTATAGGCCTATAAAAATTGAACTTTTTAAGATACAAGTTTCCTTCTTGTCAAAAACCGGGACAATTTTGTTCTTTTGCCTAAGTCGTCGGGACACCGATGTAAAGGTTTCAAATTGCCCCCTCCTAAACATCACCCCCGGTAACTTGAAACCGGTTTCAGATTACCCCCGGAAACTAGATTTGCATCAATCATCGCATTTATTGCACTGAAAAAATCAGAAAAATCATCCCGCTTCTTGTTTTGGTCTGAAGATTTTCATCCGTCATCCCACTTCGTGGTTTGTTATCAATATTTTAATCGGGAAAAAATAATAGCCTCGAAGCCATTTCTCCATGTAACTTCAACGGCGATTTAGTAGTTTAGTTACAGATGAAAATATTTATAACAAACCACGAAGTGGGATGAAAGATGAAAATCTTCAGACCGAAACAAGAAGCGGGATGATTTTTCTGATATTTTCGGTGCAATAAATGCGATGATTGATGCAAATTACAGTTTTCAGCGGGTAATGTTTAGGAGGGGTAATTTGAAACCTTTACACCGGGACGCACCACAAAAAACCGGGACATGTCCCGGAAAACCGGGACGTATGG
Organism: Lumbricus rubellus; assembly: GCA_945859605.1. Lineage (NCBI taxonomy): Eukaryota > Metazoa > Annelida > Clitellata > Crassiclitellata > Lumbricidae > Lumbricus > Lumbricus rubellus. Next base: position 39,941,704 of record OX243817.1, read on the forward strand.
TCACCCTATTCTAGACGGACGGTGTCCTCAATTGCACTAAAAGGACTTAACGGTTTAGGTCCACATTAAAATATTGAATTAATTTCGATGAGATTTGAGAAAGATTAACCCTTTCCACTCAGATAAAATAATTGGTATCGTTCTCCCCAGATCTGAATATTTTTTACACGGTAAACCCTAAAAGTATAGGTTGACAGTATACATTGTATATAAAAGTTATTTCAGTCAGTATATATTTATTCAACCAGTTAATATGTTCAAATGTACCTTTCAATTGAGAGCACTTGCCCATTTTATGTATATTTGGACTTTGTTTATATATACATATACAGATATGCATACATGCAAGCATACATATATCCACACATACATACATACTTACATACATATATACATACATATATACATACTTACATCCATGCATACATACATGCGTACATACATGCACCCATACATGCATACATACATGCATACAATCATACATACATACATACAAACATATATACACACATACATAGAGTCATACGTACAGTCATGCATTATTTGCTTCTGCATACATACCTTGTCGATATACTTTTTTTTTATAGAAACCACTTGTTTCCGGTTCGTGGGTGTGTTTTATTCAAGTCGCCTTTATTCCATAGCGTTATGTCCCTCTCCGTAGGCCTTACGAGTCTCAAACTTGTATCCTACTCATATGTCCCACCCAGTGGGACAGTCGAGTGGAATGAGAAAATTCAAATGTCCCACCCAGTGGGACAGTCGAGTGGAAAGGGTTAAGGTAGGGAACAATAAAATAATTATAAATCGCATTCCAATAGAACCAATGTACTCTGACATAACCGCACAGTTGTTATAGAATGTTATCATTCGGAGTCAATCTGCGTGCATGATATTAGCGTTAACAAAAAGGAGACAAGTTCACGAATAAGCAAAATCACAATGTATTATGCGCACTTGTTATAGCGACTCTTCAGGCTCGCTACTCAGAGGCGCTCCCGACTGTGGAGTGGACACTTCATCGGAGTTTCAGGCCGAAGCGCTGAGCAATTGCGAGTGAAGGACTTGCTTAAGGTCCTTACGCAGCGACTTGAGGTTGATTCGAACATGCGACCCTTCGGCTGCAAGGCGACGAACATACCCACTGCACCACCGCGCCCAACAAATGAAACAAAGCTACGAAATCCGTCTATCACTCAATCACTCAATCAATCAATTTTCGTTTAATCAAAACTTCAGGCTGGCAGAACGCAGCATGTTACGTACAACTAATTTTACAAAGGTTTTATATACAAGTTCAGTTTATATATATGCAACATAAATAAATATTTTGCTTGAATTAATATTAATTGATCTATGTTTGTTAGGTTAAAAAAATTGATCTAGGTTTGCTAGGTTTAAAAATGTTTTTGAATAGTACTCTAGAGATAAAGTTACAATTATCTTTTTCCGGAAGAGAGGACTTACGAGGACGGAGTTCATGACCACAGCAGGGGCGAGGCGGAGGGAATAATCGGTATAGTACATGTAATTTATCATTGCGTATTGCGTTGAACAGGCGTTCATCAGCTTCATCTATGAGGACATAATAGCCTACATATTTTGTAGAATCCAGTCACTGAAGTTCCATCCAGGGTTACAACTGAAATCATGTTCTAAGTTCATGCTCCATGTCATGGTGAACGTCGCCCACTTTGTTACTGCAAATCAAAGTGGTTCAACTGCTAGGACTTGATTGCTTTACTGAAGACAGTTGAGCGGTTGCCTTCGCAAAGAATTCCTTAGGCAGCTTACCGTAAATTTTCCAATTGGGCGTTTCATTATTCAGAATGCATGCAGCTCTTACGTACCTGACGTCTTTATTTCCGCATCGCCCGCAATCCATTATAAAGAGTCTTTCATTGTACAGAATCATTCCACAGTTAGATGCATCTCCATCTATTTTAAATTGCTTTCTTTCTTGCCATGTATGGCTCTCAAAGTCAAAAATGAAGCAACTCTCACGGCTCATCAGTATAGCCATTGAGTCCCATGACACAGCTCTCATCCATCCGCAAGGACAAGGCGGAGGAGTCGAAAGAAGAGTGCAGGTCCCGTCAACTGGGTTGAACATTTGTACACAGTCCAAACATTTGGCGTGTCTATCTAATCCTCCGAAGACGAAGATTGAACCTTTGTAAGCAACACAGGCTGCATGAAAGATGCCAAACTTTAACTGTCCAACAATTGTTGTCTTCTCGGTCAATGCATTGTAGGATTCAATGCTGTCCAAAACAATAGGCCTATTTGCCTGTTTTCCTCCACAAATGTACAATGTTTCGTCTATGAATTCTGAACAATGATAGCATCTTCCTGGAGCTAAAGATCCGCATCTCTTCCAACCAGACACAAAGTTGTATTTCCATATTTCGCTTTTAGATTCTCCGAATCCTGTGATAAACATCGTGTTGTTGTAAACGGCAACAGCAGGAAAAGACATCATTGCAGTTGGTGCACTATCAACAACGGGGGGATACTTCATTTGGATAATGCAGATTTATTCGATATAAAGCAGAAAGCGAGTCAATGAAAACAGCGAAGTCTTCAAAACATTCATCTTGCTCTGTGTGAAATACAAATGAAATAGAACAGATCTATAATTGCAAGAGTAATAATTATTATTTCGCATAATTCAACTCAGTGATGTTTGTCACCTAGGCTGCTTCGCTGGATTGCTGTTTCTAGGCTCATATCTACAAAGTGGTACAACAGTTACTGTAGGCCTATGACTGCGCCCTCGTGGTTATCAACCGTCTAAGATAAGGAATCACTGTTCAAATATAGGGTGACAGGAAAGTTCGTTCACCGTTTTCAAAATGCGCTATCTCAGTAACGGCTTCATATTTCTTTATAATACATGTATTATTTTTGTCAGTGTATATACATCAGTCAAATGAAAGATATTGGTACAAATTTGATTCTGATCGGGTCCGTTTTCGCCATTATTTATAAGAAAATGTAAAGACGACCAGTTTTTGCGGGGAAAAACTGCGTTCATCAAATTTGCGCAGTAAAGAAAATGTGTATAGGCCTAGCCTCGTATACAAGCGTGACCAGACACTGTTGTTACCTATATAGGACATACACAGACATAGGCTATTAGCGTACAGTATCTCCTTTCTGCTTAATGACAGCACTGACTCTATCCGGCATGATTGGATCAGCGTCTGAAGTGTCCCAGCTGCTATCGATCTCCACGCTCGTTGAAGGCGACGCTGGAGCTGATCAGCGTTCTTTGGCTCATGATCTGTATAAACGCTGAGAGATCAAATACTCCACAAGTTTTCAATAGGAGTGAGGTCCGGAGAGTTGGGTGGCGGCCAATCCTTCGGCTTTATGTGTGACGGGAGGTTGTCGTCTAGCCACTTTATCGTCACAACTGATGTATGACAGCTTGCACCATCCTACTAAAATACTCCTGGGTCATTGTCAACAAACAACTTTCGTTGCATGACATTGCCGTTGTCATTTTCTCTATCGAACGCTCGCTTCACGATTTGCTCGAGAATGTTGGTGATGTACGTAGTACTTTGAGTTCAGTCTGGTACCATTTGGCACAAATTGAAGTTTAGTGAGACCCCGACAGTCATCCGACACCAAACCATCACCGACGGACTAAACTTCATCTGTGGAGCAGGCGGAACGTACCAGGTACTCTTCGTATGCCGGATAGAGTCAGTGTCGTCATTAACAAGCAGAAAGGAGATACTGTACGCTTAGATTGCGCATTTTGAAAACGGTGAACGAACTTTCGTGTCACCCTATATACATGTATATCTCTGATCTTGGTTACAAGTATATTTTCTCTTATGTAATATTTTAATTTAGCTACTGTTATATTTTTAACCACTCGTTGTGGAGTACCACTTCTAGCCTGCCTGCGGCTGCCTATTGTTTTCTTATACCATGGCTGCCTAGCTTATTATTGGTTACTGTCTAATTGTCGTATGCTATATACTAACATTTGATACCACTAGTTGTGGTCATTGCTTATGGTCTGCAACTCTTAGCATTCTTTCATAATTTGAATTAGCTTAATTTTGTTATGCTTCATCAATGTACATGTATATATTCTCTGTTTACACTCTGCTTATGGCCTGTCTTATCTCTCGTTCTCTCCCTACATTAACTCATCTACTTGATTTCGTTTTGCCTACATTGCCTAATAACAACTACACTCTTCTGTCACCACCAGCTTGATATAAACTCCTGTTTGTGGTTGCCCAGGTTTAGCGGGATCACTCCCTTTCTGGGTGACCCTTTCTTAGTGATCTTTTACCTAATAGATGATAATAACTTGTATGCTCATTATTTCACTGCACACTCTTATTTTATATATATTTTTTGCAGTTATGATTTGTTGATCGCTATGAATAAACAAGATTTGATTTGATTTGATTTGACCTCAAAGTCTGTCTATCGAAATCAACGGTGAGCCGACCCTTTGGTCCAGATCTAAATTAGCCTATATGACGAAACATCTATTCGATTGTGGGCCGTTCATCTGGAATTGCCTCCAACTATTATACCTGTCCTCGGTGTTTCGTTCAAAATCACTTGCATAATTACAACAAGTCCTTCAAATCACACACTATCAGCTGTGGCTGATGTAGGCCCTAATATAGTGCAGGCTATGCTTGTAGGCTAGGTGCGGAATATGAATTCTCAATGAATGAATATTAATTGTAATATGATAGATAACCAAAATACCATTGAATCATTGAAACAACAATCTGGGAATCACACAAAAACCACCAAAATTAATAATGGAAAGTTAATCTGTGCCTAGAAGCGTCTGACAAAAAATGCTAGAATGTTTATTTACTAAGGTCGGTAGACTATGACAGGGTAAAGTCATGTGGAAACAATTGATATGTTTGGTTTGGTTTCAATAGGCTATCTTGAAAGCAATTTCAAATATCAATGACAGTATCAAAATCCTTAAAGCTTTGTAAATAAATAGTCTAACCGTTTAGACTTCCAACAATGTTTTCATTGACGGTCTTCATAAATTCTGCTAAATCAGTCGACTGGAATGTAACATCAAAATATGAAGTTTTTGCCTGCATAATATACGCTTCATGGTCTTCTTCTAACTCATCTGCTCTTCGCAGTAATATGTCTTTGTTTCGACAGACGTCGCTAGCTGATCCTTTTAATCTGACGTCATCGCAATATCTGAAAAAACTGTCCAGAATTGCAATGCGCATTTCCAGTTTATCTTCTTCGGTCTGAATTTCTTTTAGTCGTCGATTCTTTATTTCATCTAAAGAACTCAACAAAGATTTTGTATTTTTATCTATCATTTCCTTCAAAGCTTCGCTCTTTTTCAAAATTTCCTCCTCGCTTCTAGTCACCTTTTTCAGGAAATTCTCCTTATTTTCCGATTTCTCTTTCTTGGCCAATAATTCTCCAGCAAGAGAAGATATTTTTTCACCATTGAACTTTATCATGTGCCGGAATTCCTCTTCCACTGTAGTGACATCTTTACAATCATGTGTTTTGTGGCTTTCAACAAAACATGAAACACAAACCACTCTCTTACATTCTGCGCAATAATAGTCTAATATTTTTCCACGATGAATATCACAATTCATTACATTAAGATTCTTTGATACCTCCTCTTCTCCGATCCCGCTACCAATCTTAAGTATATTATGATTTTGCATCATTTTAAACGCCTTATGCTTCTTGTAGCAATCTCCACAAAGGTTCGTTAGACAATCCAAACATCGGAATATTGCTTCAGATATGTTTCCTTCAGCGGAATCAGTGTCTGCTCTGCAAATATCGCATGGTGTAGGCATACTTCTCTCCTTTGACTGATTCATTGCGTTTTTCACTTCTATCATACCAGCCATAAAGATATTTTTCTGTATGCCTTGAACTCCATCATTTGGAAGAATGTATTCCTTCCTACAAACGGGACATGACAGTACATCTTCAGGTTTCATGTCTGACTTGTCAACCATGGTTTCTAAGCATCTGAGACAAAACGTGTGGATGCAAGGAAGCATTCTTGGATCAGTGAAAGTCTTGAGACAGATACAGCAGTCTGTTATGTCTCTCAGTTTAGTCATAGCGTTGATCTTGTCAGTAGCCATTGCGAAAATCGCTGTAAATATAATACAATTATAAATATGATGAATTAGCATAAATTTATTTAATTCTTGACCCACTCTTCCGCCTTTACGCTTCATCGCATATTCAAATGTTCTATGGTGTACGATGACCTTGCATCTTAACTTTCCTAAGTTCAGCTAGCTTTAATTGTTTCTTGGCATACCAACGTTCAAGGCCGTAGCCAGGATTTGATTTCGGCGGGGCTTTTTTGGGCGGAGAATCTCTCACGACCTTTTTTAGTCATCGGAAACGGCTTTCTTACCATTTTCCGTCTAATTTCATGTTTTCTTCACCTATGTGCTAGTGAATGCATTCTACTATTTGTTTACATTTTTCATTTTGGGGGGTACGTGTATTCAAGCTTTCATTTAATAATTTTACATTATGTGCTCGTAAATGCATGATATTATTTTTTACATTTTACATTTTGGGGAGCGGGAGGGGGTGTTCAAACACCCAAAGCACCCCTAGCTACGGCCTTGCCAACGTTGGCATTCATTTCGCTTGAAGGTTCGAAGCTCTATATTCGTGTAAAAAGAATGGTAGGCTATTTAGGATAAGAACAGTAATGTGACAAAAGGTGTATTAGCATGTGCAATCGATTAGTATTGTTGCTTACGACTAAACCCACGCTTTCTATTACGTTTTTAAACCGGTTTTCAGCCACATCTGACCTGCGTATCTGTTTCTAATTTGAAACAGCACTCGTGAATGACGCTGAGAGCACAATGCTGCTGCAGTTTAGAAGTTCTAGCGTTTACCATAACTTTTTCTCAACCCTTCTCAATTTGCGTGAAGTCTTAGGCCTACAACCTTCAGAATGCAGATCGCTTAAAATGTCAATCTCAAAGCAAAAAAGATGTCACGCATTTTGACGTAATGATTATTATTGTAAGCTTCTTGCTGAAACCATTTCCCAATAGCCTATAATTATCTTCCATGAATTTCGTGAATGGCGTTGTTTAGCTTTCGCTTTCATAACTGATCGTGACTCATAGAGGTCCATAACCAATCTCTAAAAATAGCCTATTCGTTTTCAACGCAGTTCATAATCTAAAAATCTAAAGTAAATTTCGTTGTAAACGCATTGTGTTAATCGATGGGTAAATCTTTACCTTGTAAACTCGCTGGCAGAAAGCTATAACGTCCAGAACATCTCGTCGTTTTTCCTTCAAACGACGATGCAAAATATAAGCTATAGGCTCCTAGCGCCTAGCTATGACATAAATTGTGCTTCGCCCATGCACGTAGGCCAATAGCCTACAAGACAGTGAAAATACATGTAGGTCAGATGCACTAAACCGTAGCCTACGCCAGCATTGGAGAATATTGATTGACTATCCAGTCAAGCAATATTTTCCAATATTGGCGTAGGCTACGCTGCCTACGCAATCCTAATCGTACACTCGGAACTTCTGCAGCGCCCACAAAAGCTTTTACTTTCCTTGCTCCTTTTAGGCCATCTTTTGAAAACCACTTTTCCGATCGTCATGTCGGAAGCGACGAATCTCACTAGTCTTGAAGAAGCGATAATATCAATTTATACGATCACGATTATAATTACAATTACGAACCTGACACGATCGATTGAGATGTTATTGCTTATGAGGCGCCGTTGCTGGCCTTACATCGCGATTTTTGCAATAATAGGCTACCTCAATGAAATCTACGACGCCAATGGTTTGTGTAGTTCGTAATCGCTATAGATAAAATCCAAATGTTTAAATCGCCACTCAAAAGCCAAGCACAGGGCACCAGCTTACTCACGAGCGCTGTGTCTAGTCAGAGGGGTTGTCCAATAAGAGTAGTCCGATGGAGGTGGCAGTCCGGTTACCATGGAAATCAGAGTCGGCTGAGTAGGCTACTAGGCCTAACTGTTATAATGGTAGTTGTTTAGTTTAGGCCGAGAGTCATGGAAGGTGAATGTATGACATCAAAAATAGGTAGAATTAGAAGAAATTGAACAGTAGCATAAGAGTATTGAGAGAACAGAGAGGTTGGAGTTATGTTTGGTAAGGGGTGCCGATCCCAGGGTATGGTAGCCCTTTCAGGATGACTTAAAGGTAGACCATTTACAGAAAGTTTTCTGCATTAAAGAGAAAAAAGTAGCATCTGATTTTGAACTTACTCCCCTATAGACCAAACCGGCATCGAGTCGTAAGAAGATAAGCATGGACTTTAGTTGTATGCACATGGAATTGATCACTAAAACGCTTCCATGTCAGAATTTGCAATACCTTCGAATCACTCTGCTATAGGTCCAAGTATATTTTTTGCTTTTTAATCAGTTTATAATTTTTATATTTTGTATTATATTTTATAACTTGCAAATGACGATGAAAGATTTATTGAATTATTGTGGTAATGAAATCAATGCGTACCTGTCCGCATATATATATAGGCCTAAGTACAATGCTTATTGTGTCCTGCACCTGTCATTGGAGGAGAGCGAATAGGTTGCTACACTTAAGATTAGCTGCTGGCGAGTATATATGCTACTAGGCCTAACTGTTATAATGATGGTTGTGGAATTTAGGCCCAGAGTCATTGGATGGTGAATGTATGACATCAAAAATAGATAGAATTGGAAGAAATTGAACGGCATAGCATAAGAGTATTGAGAGAACAGAGAGGTTGGAGATATGTTTGGTAAGAGGCGCCGGTCCCAGGGTTAGGGTGGCCCAATGAGGATTCATTAATTGTAGACCATTTACAGAATGCTTTTCTGCACTAAAGAGAAAAAAGTAGCATCTGATTTTGAACTTACTCCCCCATAACCAAACCGGTAAAGAGTCATAAGAAGATAAGCAGGGTCTTTAGATGGAATGCATGGAATTGATCACTAAAACGCTTCTATGCCAGAGTATGCATACTTTCTGATCACTCTGCTATAGGTCCAAGGGTATTTTTTGGTTTTTAATCAGTATTTTTATATTTTGTATCATATTTTATAATTGGCAAATGACGATAAAAGTTTTACTGAATTATTGTGGTAATGAAATCAGTTTTCATGCTGATCTCTCTATATTATAAGTATGCTACGCTTGCGCTATGTCGAAAACCTCTCATTGGATGCCGTTGCCAGTGCAACAATAATTTGCAATGGCTAAACTCAACTACTGTCTGATAGTATCAATATATGCCATCATGTGAATAGCGAATGGCAATAGCAGCCATTTTAGTTTATAATACACTTACATGTAACGATAGAGTTTACAATATTATTTGATTACCTGAAAAGTTCATTATTTCGCATGCCAGTAATGTTTTGTGCTGCATTGATTGTGTAAAAGTGATAGCGTCAACGGTATTAATAATAGCCTATACCGCAAACCGACATTGCTTGCGGAGATTAGCGTGACGTGATTGTCGTTGCCAGGCACCGAGAGACAAAGGGTTTCAAAAATTATATGCATTAGAAGAACGTCATAGAGTCTGACTAAAATATAAATGACGTCACGGATTTGTTAAAATGTGAATGCTGTGATCCCATGGCTGCATGGAGGTCAACACTCAACAGGTCTAGTTGGATCGCTATTGAAGTAATTGAACATTACACAACGCACATAACATTAAGCCATGGCCTCAGCGGTGGTGGTATATGCAGTTTAACGTCACTGTGTGGTAACAAAGTATAAGTAGGCTATTCGGAATGAATGAATGAACAGAGACCATTAGCGATGCCCTACTTCTTTATTCAGGCTTGGGACTGGCACTGGCAGAGAGCGACCAGTGGCGGAGTTCATGGCCACAGCATTCTGTGAGACTAAAGTCTTTTTTCGCAGTGTTTCCACAATAAGAAGATGAGCTATAAATCGAGTTTGAAACCAGAATAAAATGTTTCTAAATTGATTTAATTTTCTACATAAAATTATTATTATTGAATGCATTGCAAGGTTTTCACTCTAAGAAAGTTGCCGTCATGTTTAACTGCTTAGAGCCTTAGAGTTAGACTATAATTGTATATCCACAAAACGTTAGACCATCTGCTTTAGGACGATCACTCATAGGCCTACGTTTTAATTTGGGGGGGGGGGGGGTTAAACTGAGGTTTTAACTGAGGTTTTAACTTGGGGAAACTCGTTGCACCCAACTAAAGCAGCGGGTGGATGTCTCAAGTGGGTTACAAGATATTTCATAGGTTGGGTGGTAATAAGCTCGCCGCTGTCATTATGTGGCTTTCTTGTTATTTTTTTTGCAACACGTGTTACGCAGTCAACAGCCGTTGTTAACTATCGACGCCATCTGTCGAATAGACCGATACTCACGATCGTATTAGTTTGAGCGTCTTTCGCTAGGTGGCCCTCATTAGGTTTGTAGAAATCTCGAGATCTCGGTTCCGATATTTATTACAATATTTTACCTATTATTGTCCTAATAATAATACGTAGAGATTTGAGTGCCATAAAGTTCAAGCAATCGATAAAAATAGCAACGATTCAGAAGCAGTAGGAAACAGGGCAAAAGTCAGTTAAGATGGGCATGTGTAAAAGCTCAGTTTTAAAATGTTTATTGAAGGTAGTCATCGATGTAAAGTTCCTGATGTCAGAGCCTCCTCAGAGAAAGACTGCTTCATAATTGAGGGGCTGATGAGTAGATGCAGAACAGCCTAACATGCGGATCAGAATCATAGGTATGAGGCTACACTGAGTGTCATTGTAGCCTCATACCTATCATTTCAATATTATTCACTTTTTTAAAAAGACAATAATGCTAACTGCGTCAATGTACCAGGTTGCGGTTTGCCAACCTGTTGTTTGCTCATTAAACGAATATCTATGTTCTATAAGCTATTTTAATGCCCCTTGTATACATATTATTTTTTAATTATTTAAATTACATTAAATTAATTAATTTAATTAGACCACGTTTTCCTTATATCGTCGGCTAGAATTAAACTAGAGCAATAATTTTTGTGTCATTTTGATGCCTGAGACAAGGCCTTTGAAATGATGTATCAAACTCAATATATTGGAAAATTACAACCTTAATGCTGATTTCGGTGTGCGGCGCCACAATAATAGCCTAAGCCAATCAGTCGTGTAGTGGAAATTTGCCGATATCCGGTTCTACATGGGTCTGAGAAATTAAAACGTCTCGATGCATCATGCAGTGTAGTGATGAAAAACTGGTGCTCGGCTTCCTAGTGCGAAAAATTTATTTCTGGTGTTAAATATTTTAATTTTAGTGGTTAACTCTTAGTGGTGACCACAATAATATTAGGCTATGGGCCCCATTCGCTTTATTTCGAAAATAGTCTGTCGTCATAACGCAACAGTTAACAAGCGCCAAGACAGTTACAGTAGCGGACACAGCTTAGTATATGACCTAGGCCAAAACGTTTTTGAACAGCATTCGTGTTATGAAGTTCGTATTGTTTTAACTGGTACATGTAAGTTCAAATGGATGAGGCCTAAGGCGCTGAATGCGCTGATAATATTGTATTTGCGAGTATATCCATCCGCGAATAACTTACGGAGGCTCTGATAGTCAAACAGTGGTGGTGGTGGTGGTGGTGGTGGTGGTAGTGGTGGTGGTGGTGGTGGTGGTGGTGGTGGTGGTGGTGGTGGTGGCGTGGCCTGGCGATGACGATGATCATGATGATCATGATGGTTATAACTTCGCGAATTTTAGCACTTCAACACTGTCTGTCTGTCCGTTTGTCTGTGTGTGACAGTGTGTCTATATGTCTCGCTCTCTTGAATGCGTGCCGATTCCACGTACATCCCAGTTAATTATAATCCAGGCAGAGGAAATCGCATGGGGTTCAGTAACAAGATCGCGCTTGTTCCTACACACCCACCGACAGTAGAACAGTTACCACAAATGAAATGTTTGCAGCGATGTGGATTTGAACGCCGATCTCTCAACCTAATTATTATAACGACACCAGGTGTACGATTATTCCGCTCAACATTCTTATCACGCGAAGTGCGATTTTTCACTCGTCTTACCACACGTGATGCGATTTTACACTAATTTCATCATGCCGCACGCAATGCAATAATTTCATCCAATCGCCCAGTGCTAACTGCTAATTAATTCTCTCGTGTTACTAATTAGTAATTAGTAATTACCTCAGTTTGTGATGACGCTTTCTCGAATCCAATCAACGACCTTCACCCAGTTTTCGTCAATCTCGCCCTCCGCACTAGACACATGAGGATCGCGGACGCCATCCACCCTTGGCCAGAGACAGTTCTTTCCATGGCGACCCATGCCACTGCCTGGGATTCCCTGGGTCATAGATGGACTTCTCTGGACACGATCCAGTCATTTGAGGATGTCGTGAAGAATAGGTTGACGCAATTGCTTTGTATTTCGAGAGGCTGGCGTGCAAAGATAAAAAAACTGGTTTTATTGCATGGAGTTATTTTGGATCCCCAGTTGGTTTACAACGTAGGCTTAGGGAATAGCAAATAACATATTGATGGGATGATGGTTAAAACGCCTACCAACATAATATTTGCTATAGGTCTACGCAGCGGCGTAGCCAAGATTTCTGATTGGGGGGGGGGGGGGGGTATGGTCGGATGCGTGTTTTCCTATATAAGCCTAATTGGAGAAATAACCTTTAAAACGTTTTTCTTAAGCCAATGGGTAATTTATTCCCCGCCCCTTTGGCTACGCCACTGGGTCTAGGTTGTATTCAAAACGTGGTCCTAAAGAATCCGTGCAATAAAGTGAGGTTTTTATAAAAAATAATGTTGAGCGATAACTCGGTAAGTAGCCTAATGTAGAAATTTGCCGAAATCCGGTTCTACATGGGCTGACAAATTAAAACGCAGGCTAATGCGCGTTTGAGTTTTTAGAACACCCAACTACATGTAACTAAAATACTAGAAATTATAATCCGATAGGGCCTACGGGCTACGGCAAACAGTGTGCACATCAAGCATGTAGTTAGCCTAGATTAGTGACAGAGGCTAATTTTGGGAATTTGTTCATTAAGCCGAGCGCATAACCCGATCTCATCGTCCCAGGATCTCCATTGGGAAACCGACAATGATTGTTAAGGTTCGAACAACAATTCTCAATTTGACTAGTAACGAAGGCATGCAAAAACACAATTAGCGTGTCATGAGAAAGAGCGAGCAACGACTCGAAGTTGGCTAAGCTGATAGTAACAGCTTCGAGCGATTAAGTGAACATGTTGAGCGAGAGACTAAGTTCACGGTCAAGGGGAAACCGAGGTCATAGACCGTGAAGGAAAAAACTGATCTGAGGAAAATTTTTGAGTAAGCTGGGGCTGATCAATACTCTCAGGTTGCCGACGGCCAACCAATCAAGTGAACTGAATCGCATAAAGATTTAAGAGAAGACGATTTTGTGGAACGTCAACAGTGAGCACATCTGGCGCTCAGTAGCCTACAGTCGACACAGGTGAGAGAGTAAGTAAACTTTATTAGCACGACTACCATAGGCGTACGGGAGATTTCAGCAGTGGGGGGGGGGGGTCAAGATTTTACTTTGCCTGAAAAAGTTAACCTTTTTTGTTCGTCGGGTTTGAAATCTCGAGAAAAAAACCCTGTTTTTAAAACTATTTTCCCGGGTCTGCTAGCCCGAAAAACAGGTTTGCCCGATTTTTTTTGAAGGGGGGGCATTTTCCCCTCTGGACACCCGTCTCGTGCGCCTATGACGACCACGCATACAATGGCGCCATAGTAGCAGAATATCCATTCATTCATTCATTCATTCTATCATTCGTTCGTTCGTTCGTTCGTTCGTTCGTTCGTTCATTCATTCATTCATACCAAGCGTTAATTTTACATTTAACGCCTCTTCAAGAAGCATACTCTATGCATGCGTCACCGGTCCAACAACTTATTCAATAAGTCTTATACGGACCCTGTAAAACGGCGGTGAGTCAGCCATTTCAGACAGACAGACAGACAGACAGACAGACAGACAGACAGACAGACAGACAGACAGACAGACAGACAGACAGACAGACAGACA